>UESW01002237.1:180959-191548 GCA_900491605.1 Calamus simplicifolius
TTTTTTTCATTCCTTTTTTGGTGTGGCAACAACTGATCCTCTCCCTCCAATTAGTCAGGACCAGAGTTGATGTTGATGATTATGGTTATGGAAATGACTTAATTTGGCTTTTCTTGTCTTCTACTAAATCAACTTACCTGCACATTCTCTGTTTGACAAATCCCAGCCACCTACTATTGATGCCCTATTCCCCATATGCACGCCATTTTACTTGCTCTGCAAACCGTTCTGTGGTGGAGGTCCTTTTCTATTCTAGAACACAGCGTTGGAACCATGTAACCTGTTTGCTACTTTGCTCCAGTGTTATTATGTTCTGATGCTTTGTCAACACCTTCCATCTACTGAATCGGCTGGCGTTTCCTGTCCTGCGTTTATCTTATTAAATTTAGACAATTCATCCTGTGTTTGGCCATTTAGTGATTTATGAAAGACGATGTAGCCATCATGTGCTGGGAGACATAATTTTCTGCTTCCAAAAAAAAAAAACGCTGATTCTTTTTCTTTATGTGATATTAAACACATCATGATCATGCTGCTGCTGTTACTACATGCAATTTGTTGTGTATGAAGTAGTTTATGTTTTCATCGTGTTTGTCTATGCCGGAATAACAATATTACATGGTATAAACAGAAGATGCCACTCTGGACTGTTCTCCATGAGGAAATTTCATGAACATTTCTCTCTTTCAGGGGCCTAAAGAGATCTACTCGCCAAAGGAAAATCGATGCCTATTCTGCGGTGGTATGCTCAATGTCTTTCTGATTCACTCTATCTCAAGTGTTGCACTTTGTTAACTGTTTTATATGTTCTCGTAGATGGTTCTCGAGAGATATTTCTCAATGTCAGGGTGTGGAGCTGAACTAGTTATTCCTAAACAGTTGGAATTACAAGAAAAGCTCCGGAAGGGTCCTTGTCAAGACCCTGAGTTTTAACAGAAAACACCTTCTATGCTGAACAAGTGAAGAGCAAGATAAATGGTTATAGAAGCTTAATGTACACATCTGGTGGCTTCTGATTAGTTTATCAAAATCAAATTTTGAGACATGCCAACTTATAATATGCTGGTAAGTTGTATCCTCATACCTGAAAATTAGCAATACTATCAATGGATTTTTTTTCATCAACAGATTATCTAGTATATAATGTGAGCAAAAGTCCTTTCTCTCAGCTGTCTGGCTTGTTTCTCTTCTTATTTTTTAAGTTTCTCTTAAATAAAAGAGTTTTAATTTCTGATAGCAATAAAGAGCAACAAATTCTTCGTAAATCAAATCAAAGACCAGATAAACGGACTGAAACAGGCTGAACCAGGTTGAAGACATGAACCGAGCCCACGAACAGAACGGATCCTCCAACGCCCATGGACGAATAGAGCCTCCACGATCCCCAATCGCTCTGGGACACGTAGAACAGAAAGCCGATCTCTACGGAACAGAGCACACGATTGAGGAAGAACAGAGCTTCTCTCCTCTTCTCCACGGCTGGAACGAAGTCTCTGAAACAAAGCGTCTGGGAACAGAGCAGCACGCATGGACTCCTTCCTGCGGACTCCAATCCATGGACGAACACACTCCCAAGCCACGGAACGGATGTAGATCGCTAGACGGATGGCTGCCTCCTCCAAACGACGCTTTTGCTGCTATTTATAGAGGCCCGGACGCAGAAGACACGCCCAGACGCTGCCAAAACAGAGGACGCGGAAGCAACGAAGAAAATAACGAAGAAAATCTAGAAATCATAATAAAATCCAAATTCCTTCCAGAGAATTTAATTCTTCCAATTTGATAACTTCCAATCTAATCTATTCCTTAATTGGTGGAGAAAACGTTAGAATTAATGGAGAAGAATCGGATGAAAATAAAGAAAACGACTGAGAACGATGAAGTCGGCACTGGTTTGCCGATTTTTGCTTTGAAATCCGTGCTAAATCCTTATAAAATCAATTCGAGCTCATTTTAAGTCCGATTCGAGTGCCGTTTGCGTCGTTAAATCCCTAAAATCGAGCTCTTTAAATTGATAAGGTTTTATAAAATATTATATAAAATATTAAAATATTAAATAATAATAGGTACGTTAAATTATTAATTAATAGGTTTAATGATAATTATTTATGCGTTTATCACTCCCCCCAACTTGAATCTTACTCGTCCTCGAGCAAATAAGAAATTTAGAAATATGTACCAAGCTAGTCCAAGAATTGATAGTTATCTTACAGTTCTTCTTTTTTTTTTTTTTTTAGATCATAAGGGAGGTACTTCATTGGATTATTAAGTTTTTAGTGATAAAGTGTAGTCCATAAGAATTTATAGAAGTCTTCCTTCACTAACTTTCACTTCTCTGGTCTTCTAACTTAATTTGAATTACTAGCTTTCTAACTTAATTAACCAACTTTTGTAGCTTTGAAATCGTGCTAAATCCTTATAAAATCAATTCCGAGCTCATTTTAAGTCCGATTTGAGTGCCGTTTGCGTCGTTAAATCCCTAAAATCGAGCTCTTTAAATTGATAAGGTTTTATCTAAAATATTATATAAAATATTAAAATATTAAATAATAATAGGTACGTTAAATTATTAATTAATAGGTTTAATGATAATTATTTATGCGTTTATCACTCCCCCCAACTTGAATCTTACTCGTCCTCGAGCAAATAAGAAATTTAGAAATATGTACCAAGCTAGTCCAAGAATTGATAGTTATCTTATAGTTCTTTTTTTTTTTTTTAGATCATAAGGGAGGTACTTCATTGGATTATTAAGTTTTTTAGTGATAAAGTGTAGTCCATAAGAATTTATAGAAGTCTTCTTCACCAACTTTCCACTTCTCTGATTAAGTCTTCTAACTTAATTTGGGTTGGGTGTAATGTCTTTTGTACTTTGGTTCTTTTTATTTATTTATTTATATGTAAAGTCAGTGCAATGTCCTAACCCCTTGCTTTCTAATTAACCCTTGTAGCGAGCTTTAGGCCAATGGCTCCCAAACCAATTGGTTTTAGGGCATTAGGTGTAAAACACCCCTCGGACTTACTTACTCGAGTTAAAAAGGCTTTAGGTAGGACTGACTCTACTTAGGTTCTTTTACATTCCCACCTTTTTACGCGAACAACATCACTTTCTTAGGTGACGGGGCCCGGTTACTCAGTGAAAAATGCTAAGAACCTAATCTATTAACTTTAAGAGAGATTTTTTTTTTTTTTTTTTTTTTTAATAACATTTTCACCCATACCCTTATTAAGTAGATTGTACTATTAAGATCAGTGGTCAGGAGGGTCTGAAATTATTCTAAAAATTTTTCTGGGCTAAACCCTACCTTTTATTAGGTTTTCTTAATAATTTATTCCTCAGTATTTCAAAAATAATCTAACCATTAATTCATTAATAGACTGCTTGATTAACTTCAAATCGAGACAGAATTTGGTACACACATCTGATTATAGTTTTACTCGAGGATTTATTTATTCTTTTTCCTCCCCCCCAACTTAATTTCCATTGTCCCTAATGGAAGAAAAATTAATTTCAAGGAAAGATACTACCTGGTAGAGTATTTGAAGGTTGGAAGTTTCATTGTTGCCATCTTCTTTCAATCTGCTTCTGTTGCTCTTCTCTGGTCATACTAAAAGAACACACTAAAAGAAAGAAAGTTAAAAATAACTAATAAACTGGGTTGCCTCCCAAGAGCGCTAAGTTTAAAGTCTTCAGCCAGACTGTGCTACTTATTATGATAGTGTTGGGTTCACAAGATCAATTGATTCAACAATTTCTCCATCATTAATTTCTTCTATATATGGTTTCAAACGTTGGCCATTTACTTTGAATGTATTTCCTTGCTTGGGGTCTTTAAGCTCTACAGCTCCATGGGAAATACTTGAGTTACTATAAAAGGTCCATTCCATCGTGAACGAAGTTTTCCAGGGAAAAGGTGTAATCTTGAATTGTAAAGCCATACTTTTTGATTTGGTTCAAAAATTTTTCTACTAATAAATTTGTCATGATATGCTTTGGTTCGTTCTTTATAAATTTTTGAGCTCTCATATGCCTCATTTCGTAGCTCTTCTAACTCATTCAATTGGAGTTTTCTATTGACACCTGCATTTTTCATATCATAATTAAATTGCTTGATAGCCCAAAATGCACGGTGTTCTAATTCTACAGGTAAATGACAGGCTTTTCCAAATACGAGCCTGTAAGGAGACATTCCTATGGGAGTTTTAAATGCAGTACGATAAGCCCATAATGCATCATCCAAACGTTCTGACCAATCTTTCCTATCAGGTCTCACCGTTTTCTCAAGGATATTTTAATTTCTCTATTTGATATTTCAACTTGGCCACTAGTTTGGGGATGATAAGGTGTAGCTACCTTATGAGTAATTCCATATTTATTCATTAATCCTTCAAAGTGTCTATTCGTGAAATGTGTACCCCCATCACTAATTATAGCCCTTGGGCATCCAAAACGACTAAGGATATTATGCTGAATAAACTTGATTACAACTTTATGGTCATTGGTTCGAGTTGCCATGGCTTCAATCCATTTTGACACATAATCAACTGCCACTAGAATGTATTCAAATCCAAAAGAGGAAGGAAATGGGCCCATAAAATCAATACCCCATACATCAAAAATTTCTACAACCAAGATAGGGTTTAGGGGCATCATGTCTTTTCGAGATATATTTCCTGTTTGTTGACATTGGAGACAATTACGGCTAAATTCATGTGCATCTTTAAAAAGAGTTGGCCAATAAAACCCACTTTGCAGTACCTTTGCTGCAGTTTTCTTTCCACTAAAATGTCCTCCACAGGCAAGAGAATGACAGAAGTTAAGTATACTTTTGAATTCACTCTCGGGAACATCGCCTAATCACCTGATCTGAACAGTACTTAAATAATTCAGGGTCTTCCCAAAAGTAATATTTGATTTGTGAGAAAAATCTATCTTTTTCTTGTTTTGTCCAGTGGGAAGGTACTTTTCCTGTTGCCAAATAATTCACAATGTGGGCAAACCAGGGAAGACTGCTATGGGAAATTGAAAATATTGCTCATCAGGGAACTTATCTCTGATTATTTCTTTATTGTATTCCACTGAGATCCTAGAGATATGATCTGCTACCATATTTTCAGAACCCTTCTTATCTAAGATTTCTAGATCAAATTCTTGTAGTAGAAGGATCCATCTAATCAGTCTGGGTTTTGTATCCTTTTTTGATATAAGATGCCTCAACGCTGCATGATCTGAATAAACTAAAACTTTAGACCCTAACAGATATGATCTAAACTTTTCTAGGGCAAACACAACTGCTAGTAATTCTTTTTCAGTGGTAGTATAGTTCATTTGTGCATCTGAAAGAGTTTTGCTAGCATAATAAATTACATGGGGTTCTCGATTGAGTTTCTGTCCTAGAACTGCCCCTACAGCATAATCAGAAGCATCACACATGATTTCGAAAGGTATGGTCCAATCTGGGGGCTTGATAATGGGTGCAGTGGTCAAAGCAGTTCGAAGGATGTTATAGGCTGTTAGACAATCTTTATCAAAATTAAAAGAACTATCCTTGGTCAACAAATTACACAATGGTCGAGAAATTTTACTGAAATCTTTGATGAAGCGTCTATAAAAACCAGCATGACCAAGGAAAGATCGTACTTGTTTAACTGAGGTTGGGGGTGGTAGATTTGAGATCAATTCAACCTTGGCTTTATCAACCTCAATACCTCTCTCTGAAACAATGTGTCCAAGCACAATTCCCTCACGAACCATAAAATGGCTCTTCTCCCAACTTAGGACTAAATTCATTTCCATACATCGTTTCAGTACCTTAGTCAAGTTCTCGAGGCAGCTATCAAATGATGCACCAAAGACTGAAAAATCATCCATAAATACTTCCAAAAATTGACCAATCATATCAGAAAATATGGCCATCATACATCGTTGAAACGTGGCTGGTGCATTACAAAGACCAAACGGCATACGTCTAAAGGCAAATGTTCCAAAGGGACAAGTGAAGGTGGTCTTTTCTTGATCTGCAGGAAATACTGGGACTTGATTGTATCCTGAATATCCATCTAAGAAACAAAAGAAACTTTGTCCCGCTAGCCGTTCTAGAATTTGATCGATAAAAGGCAAAGGAAAGTGGTCTTTCCTAGTCACGGCATTCAACTTTCGATAATCTATACACACTCTCCAACTAGTTGATGTGCGAGTAGGAATTGATTCGCCCTTTTCATTTTTAATCACGGTAATACCCGATTTTTTAGGTACTACTTGGATTGGACTGACCCATTGGCTATCTGAAATTGGATAAATAATACCAGCATCAAGCCATTTTACTACTTCTTTCTTAACAACATCCCTCATGTTTGGATTTAGCCTTCGTTGCATGTCTCTATGTGGTTTGGCTTCAATTTCACTATGAATATGGTGCATGCAAACGGAAGGGTCAATTCCCTTAAGATCAGCTATTGTCCATCCAATTGCCTCTTTATGTTCTTTAAGTACATCTACCAATTTATCTTCTTGCTCAGAGGTTAGGGTAGATGCAATGATTACTGGAAGGGTATCATTGGGTCCAAGGAATGAATATTTTAAGTCATCTGGAAGAGGTTTCAATTCTAGTTGGGGTGGTTCTTCCAAGGATGGTATTAAAGGACTTGGTTTAGTTGGAAGTGGTTCATATTTTATAGTCCAAGGCGGGATGGTGTCGAACTTAGGTGGTTCTAATAACATGTTTATCTCTTTGGTATACTCATCAATATCAAAGTCATCTATTCCAAAATGTGTAAGACATGTTTGTAAAGGATCCGAATCAATCAAACTTTGGAATTTCTTATCTACTACTTCCTCTATCATGTTTACTTCATTTAAATCATACACAGGTGGTCCTTGGGAAGCATTAAAAATATTTAATCTCATCTTCTTGTTTCCAAAAGATACATCC
Organism: Calamus simplicifolius; assembly: GCA_900491605.1. Classification (NCBI taxonomy): domain Eukaryota; kingdom Viridiplantae; phylum Streptophyta; class Magnoliopsida; order Arecales; family Arecaceae; genus Calamus; species Calamus simplicifolius. The sequence continues at coordinate 187,892 of UESW01002237.1, forward strand.
ATCACACCTGTTCTACAATTTATGCATGCATTAGCAGTAGCTAGAAAAGGTCTTCCAAGGATGATGGGAATTTGGTTAGGATTACCACTAGATTCCATATCCAACACAAGGAAGTCGACAGGAAAATAGAATTCATCCACCTTTACTAATACATCTTCCAATATTCCACGAGGTTCTTTGACTGATCTATCTGCCAATTGTAGTGTTACTGTCGTGGGTTTCAACTCTCCAAATCCGAATAATTCATACACTGAACTTGGGAGAAGGTTTACACTCGCACCCAAATCTAATAATGCTTTCTTGATTGTGAAGTTTCCTATGACACATGATATAATCGGGGTACCAGGATCTTTTAGTTTGGGTGGGGTTATTTGCTGAACAACTGAGCTGACTTGCTCAGTCAAATGTATCTTTTTTGGTATTTGTGTCTTGGCTTTCCGTTTTTGTGTGCATAGATCCTTCAAAAATTTGGCATAAGCTGGAACTTGCTTGATAGCATCGAGAAGAGGTAAGTTTATTTGGACTTGCTTAAATAACTCAAGCATCTCATTCATTTTATATTCTTCTTATCTGAAGGCAAAGGAGATTCTAAAGCACTAGGGAATGGGGCTTTAGGTATGATTGCTTGATCATTGAATTCCTTTTCTTTTTCATTTCTTCTCTCTTCTGGTTTAGCCACTTCTAATTTCTGGGTTGGTTCAGGTGGGTTCAATGTTTTTCCACTTCTGAGAGTCATGACTGATTTAGCATGTTCTGGAATTTGTCAGGACTATTGGAACCTTCAGCCATGAATTGTCCTTTCGGGTTATCGATAGGCTGACTAGGTAACTTACCCTCCTCCCTTCTACTGAATGCTGTGGCTAATTGACCTATCTGAGTTTCTAGTTTTGCAATAGATTGTGTGTGGGAGTGAAGGATTTGAGTATTCATTTCTAGCCCTTTCAATGCTTGTAACACTTTGTCTTCAAAAGTAGGCTGATTATTCGGTGGAGGTTGTGGGATGTTTGGATATTGTGAATATGGCATGTTCTAAAATTGGTTTCTTGATAATTAGGTCTGATCGATGAATTGGCTACAGGTTGAGGTTTCCAAGAAAAATTTGGATGATTTCGCCAGCCAGGATTGTAAGTATTTGAAAATGGATCATTTCCTGTTCTAGGAGCTAATCGGGTTTGGGCTTGGTGGGCTTGCTCTTGAACAAGTTCAGGAAATTGGTATGCAGCTGGACATTCACCTATAGAATGGGTTGGACTCGAACAAATTATGCAGACCTCATGTAATTGAGTAGATGGGGAAGAGATGTTTCCAACTTGTAGAATCCGATCAAGTTTATGGATAATTCATCTACCTTAGTATAGATATCTGTAGAATGACCTATTTCATATATTCCACCTCTTTTAGGTTCTACGGGAGGGTCTCGACGAGCAACTGACATATGATGTAATGAATTCTCACTCAATGTCTCAAAGAGTTGCCAAGCCTCATGTTCATTTTTTAACATAAATGTCCCACCACATGAAGCATCAACCATTTGCCTATGCTTTTCTGATAAACCATCATAAAAGCACTGAACCAGTTGCCATTTGGGTATAGCATGATGTGGACATTTTCTAATCAGTTCTTTGAATCTCTCCCATGTCTCATGGAACATTTCTCCATCTGTCTGGGAAAAACTTGTTATGGCTTTTCTAATTTGATTCGTTTTTCCTATAGGAAAATATTTCTTAAGAAATTCTCTCTGAAGATGATCCCAAGTTGAAATTATAACAGTGTCTAATGAATTTAACCAATACTTGGCTTTATCTTTTAGGGAAAAAGGGAATAACTTAAGCCTAAGTGCATCATCAGAGAAATTTTGAATCTTGACAGTTGAGCAAATTTCAAGAATTCATCTAAGTGTTTGTAGGGATCCTCATTTGTAAGTCCATAGAAAGATGGTAACATTTGGATTACACTTGACTTTATTTTCATATTGGACAGCCTCTACTGGAGGCACTTGAATGCAGGGAGAGTAGGTATACCTTGAAGGAGTGAAATACTCTTTAACTGTCGTGGTTGATTATTTTCGTTATTAGGATCCATAATTCTGAGTCTGTTTGCTCTAATAGTTCTTTCTATCTCAGGATCTAAGGGTATAAGGTTGGGTTGCAACGATCGGCGACCAAGCATACACCCTACCAATGACTCTAAAGCAAATAGTTTTTTTATTATTTTTTTAATAGAAGAAAAAAAGGGAGATTCTAAAGAAAATACCCTAAAAATTCCTAGAACTAAGAGGAATGAATAATTTAATAGGGTTTAATAATTCTTAGCAATCAAGTTAGCAAAGATTAGACTCTCTATTCTAGGTTTACCCTAGATCTAGACAGCTCTAGTTTCCAAGACCGCCTTGTCCTATTGAGCTCGAAGTCCTTAGGGGCTGATGTCTAATTAATTTTAGAGTTAAAGGTTTGGGTTAATGCAGAATGAAGGATGTGGTTTGTGGGCTAATGAAGGGTGATGAAATCCCCACCTTATCTTGATTAAGGGTTTGTGCCCTTAAAGTTAATTATGAAAATGCTATGCAACAAACAGATGTCCAACTCTTGAAATTATCAAACAAAATTAATCTAATTATTTATTTTTTTAAGATTTTTGTGGTTTCTAATTTCCTAATAAATTATGAGATGTCAATGGAAGAATTTTGAGTTTTGCAGAAAATAAATCCACCTAAGTCAATCTAAGCATAGAAATAAAATAATTATTTTGTTTATATTTTATTTTTATTTTTATAATTTTTTTTGTTAAATTATTTATGTTTTATGGAAGATGTCTTAGGGTTTTCTTTCAGGTTTTTTTTAGGTAAGTTAATTAAAAGAAAATTTTGATTAGGTTAAAATTGGATTTGTGGCAAAAAGGAAAGTAATTTTTTTTATGTTAAAAAGAAAATATGCAATTCTAACAATTAAAGAAATAAAATAAAGCAATAACTATTCAAAAATTAAGAGAAAATTAATCTAATTTTTTATATTTTTATATTTTTTTAATTTTTATAATAATTTTTAATTTTTTTTTTAAAATAACACACTTAAGTCCCGGCAACTGCGCCAAAAATCTGATGCGTGTCGTAGCGCAACGATTAAAGCACCTTAATTTCACTATTAAAATAGCGAGAGTAAGGGATCGATTCCATAGGGACTTTAGCGATTATCTTGAAATAAATTTATAAATTTAACTAAATAGATAACAAAGTAGATAATTAGTAGTGCAAAATAATAAGATATGGTTTATCTTATTAGAGCACGGCTCGTACCCGTAGATCACGGCGCGTCCCTTTTAAGAATAAATCAGTCTAAATTATTTTCACTTAAATAGAATTTAATAACAATTAAATATGCATAAAACTGTATTTCAATAACATCCAAGAGTGCATATTAAAATCTAAAATAAAAGAGTTTTAATTTCTGATAGCAATAAGAGAGCAATAAATTCTTCGTAAATCAAATCAAAGACCAGATGAAACGGACTGAAGACAGGCTGAACCGGGTTGAAGACATGAACCGAGCCCACGAACAGAACGGATCCTCCAACGCCCACGGACGATTAGAGCCTCCACGATCCCCAATCACTCCTGGGATGCGCAGAACAAAACAACCAATCTCACAGAACAGAGCACAC
>UESW01002237.1:202590-257541 GCA_900491605.1 Calamus simplicifolius
TCAAAGCATTCTACAGAACAAAAACAAGTGAGAAAATGTGGTCAAGTTAGCTGGAGAGCACCCGCTGCTCTGAAATGACAACTCACCCGGGAGGCGTAGGCCCTAGCCAGCTTCATGAGGGTGGGATTGTCGATATCGGGGAGAAGGTGGATGTCCTCCACCACATTCCGCTGGCCAAATGCGGCATCAACCAATTTCAGATCTGCAAATTTATTCGCCGAAGGATCCATGCCCGGATATAATGCCGACCTCATCAAAGCAGAAAACGCCTCCTCAATGGCCGTGTCTGAGCTGCTGGGCTGACCATCCCCGACCGAAGAGCCGATCCGGGCAATCTCCGACTGAGGAGCCTTCAACTTCCCGGCCTCCTCCGACAGAATTCTAGCTTGGCTTTCTTCGGATAACTCGGCCAGCCCAAGCGCCAATCTTCCCAAAACTTTAGCGGGAGAGGTTTCGACTGCAAGGTTCTCGCCTTGCCCTACCCCCTCCTTTTGTTTTCCTCCCTCGGTCACAGACACCTGCGTCTCCTCCGCAGGCTTCATTGAAACCTCCATCTGCCCCCCTTCTTGAGCCTCCGCTACGGATGCCCTAACGTCGCCGCCCCTAGGCTCTTCCACAGGGGGCCCTCCAATAGGAAGCTCACCTTGAGCCTCGCCAATTACAGTAGTTTCCTCCTGTCCTCCTGCCAAGGCCCGAGATATCTCCTCGCTCGGGGAAGGGCCCTCAGAAACGACGACCTCCGCCGAATCAGCCATTGGCTCATCCTTCAAAAGAGGTGTGTCCTGGCAAGCCAATGGAGTCCCATCCGAACTGTCTGATATCTCCACCACTAGGGGACAGGGGATCTCAGTAGTTCTCTCTGAATCCTCCCTTGCTTTCGATGCTTCTACCAGGATTGCTCCAGCATCCGGCGAGTACCTTTCGGAAAGACAAACCTTCTTCTCGGGTTTACTCTTCTCCCCACCACTACTCTCCCCTGGACGCTTGCCTGTCTTTTTCTTTATGCGGCCTGATAATTCAGACCTCTTGGCTGTGGAAGAAAGGAGCAAATGATGAGACCGAGATACGTTCGCTCAAATAAAACCAGTAGAAAAGGGAAGGAGGGCCTACCATGCGGATCGAGAGGGCAAAGCTCAGTGGCGAAAAGAGCCTCCTCTGACAGTAAGTCATTGGCCGAGAATGCCTTGCCATTGCGGAGGACTTCCAAATCCTTTTCCTTCTGCTTGGAAAGAATCAGATGTGTTTTTGCATTCCGAACAAAGTTTCCCCATCCCCGGGAAAAGTCAGAACCAATGTTCCCTTCAGCGATGATGAATCGGTTCTTCCATCCCTCTATGGAGGACGATTTGTCCACAATTGTCTTGAAGGACCTCCGAGGTCCGATATAAGGCCACTCCGATTTCCTTCCGGGTATCAGGTGGTAACAAGCATGAAAAAGGGGAAGAGGAGCTGTAACCTGAATCTGGTTGCACATCGAAATAAATCCGATGATGCTCCGCCAGCTGTTGGGAGCCACCATCATCGGGCAAATGTTGTAAAACATCATGATCTCCTTTACCAAGGGATGGAGAGGAAATCGGAGGCCCGCCTTCAAACTATCTTCGTAAAGAAAAACCTCGTGCTCCAAATCTTGGGAAACCCTGTGCTCGGGTTTCGGCAATCGCAGAACAACATCTGGGGGAATGCCATACTTTTGGCGAATTCTCCCCAAATCTTTGGCAGTAATCTCCGAAACTACGTTGTCGGGGCTCATCATTCTGCTGGCCGAGAGAGACACCAAACGAAACTACAAAGGAGATAGAGAACGAAATTCTCCAAAAGGGAAGCGAAGGAGCGTTGCAAACAGAAACGGCGCTATTTCAGCTTTGCTTCCCCTTGAAGGAAACCGCCTCAAGGGAAGATAAGGCATCTTGCCCAAGGCGTTCGGAACCGCCTCGATAAACGCAGTAAAAACTAGGATCCACTACGTGGCGGTCCCCCAATCATCGTCGCAAAGGAGCCTTACCCATGAGGGCACGGTGGCCGCGCGGCATTAAATAGGGCATCATTGCGCGGACTGTCCGATCTGGATCCCCCCGTTCAAATCATGCCACCTGGACTTATACTCACTATGCTCGAACCTACGTTTCGAACTAGGGAGTGGGGGCATGTGTTGAGGGGTAAAATCATTATACGTCAATAATCGTGTATGCGGTTACGGTTAGCCCCAATTTCTACTCGCTGTGCGACATTCGCCAGGGACAAGTCAGCCTCGGCGGATCGGAACGCCCTAGCCCCTCACCGAGCCAAGGATTCTCAAGGTGCGGACCTCACCTTCCAGCTCCTCCAGCCGATCTATCTCGTTTCTCGGCCCTAGCCGAGCTATCGACTACCGCCTTCCGGCTCCTCTAGCCGACCTATCTCGTTTCTCGGCCCCAGCCGAGCTATCAACTATCGCCTTCCGGCTCCTCCAGCCGACCTATCTTGTTTCTCGGCCCCAGCCGAGCTATCGACTATCGCCTTCCGGCTCCTCCAGCCGACCTACCTTATTTCTCGGCCCCAGCTGAGCTATCAACTATCGCCTTCCGGCTCCTCCAGCCGACCTATCTCATTTCTCGGCCCCAGCCGAGCTATCGACTATCGCCTTCCGGCTCCTCCAGCCGACCTACCTTATTTCTCGGCCCCAGCCGAGCTATCAGTTGTCGCCTTCCGGCTCCTCCAGCCGACCTACCTTATTTCTCAGCCCCAGCCAAGCTATCGACTATCGCCTTCCAGCTCCTCCAGCCGACTTATCTCGTTTCTCGGCCCCAGCCAAGCTATCGACTATCGCCTTCCGGCTCCTCCAGCCGACCTATCTCGTTTCTCGACCCCAGCCGAGCTATCGACTATTTCCTTCCGGCTCCTCCAGCCGACCTACCTTATTTCTCAGCCCTAGCTGAGCTATCAGCTGTCGCCTTCCGGCTCCTCCAGCCGACCTATCTCGTTTCTCGGCCCCAGCCGAGCTATCGACTATCGCCTTTCGGCTCCTCCAACCGACCTATCTCTTTTCTCGGCCCCAGCCGAGCTATCGACTATCACCTTCCGGCTCCTCCAGCCAACCTACCTTATTTCTCGGCCCCAGCCGAGCTATCAGCTGTCGCCTTCTGGCTCCTCCAGCCGACCTACCTTATTTCTCGGCCCCAGTCGAGCTATCGACTATCGCCTTTCGACTCCTTCAGCCGACCTATCTTGTTTCTCGGCCCTAGCCGAGCTATCTCGCTTCTTGGCCTCGCCCGCCAAGCTGTCTCTATAACGTAGCCCAATCCGAGCGATATCAACCCCCTCTACAGAATTCGGCGTGGAAAAGCTTAAATCCTTAATATTCAAAACAGGAATCATATCTGAAAGTGGCCTAGGGCCCTGGGGCCTATGCTCCCACCAAATCCCGAGACATTAATAAGCTCTCCCAGCCGTCGATCCTCTAACTAATCGGATATGAATCCTACCAGTCTTATAACAGACTGGATTCAAATCTCAACAGCCTTCGGACCCACAATGCCCCTTAACAGCCAGGTGATCCTCTATAAATACCACAGTTCCAGACCCTCTGAGGTAGGTGGTCTCCACTGGCTCACTCTCTCTGTCTCTCTCTGCCTCTGCTTCCGCTATTGCCGCTCCGCTCGGAGCCCTTGGAGGAAACTCTCCGGAGAGAGCTTTCTCTTCATTTCTGTCGACTGTTGATCTCCACTGACTTGAGCGTCGGAGGGTCTTCTGCAAAGGGCTACCCCCAACGCCTTCTCGCGTAAGGACTATCTTGCAGGTCCGCCAAGAAGGAAGCCCATCTCGAAGTTCCCTTCGTGCCTAATTCGAAGAACTGATTTCAGCAGCAATAATATATATATATATATATATATATATATATATATATATATATATATATATATATATATATATATATAAGATGAAAAAGAATATTTAAGGTAGAGGAAAGCAAAGCAAAGCATTTCTTATGCGGGAGGTTTTGGATCCATTGACTCCTCCGTCCTGATGTCTGAGCTTTATGCGGCCTGGGCGGGCATTTCTTATGCTGTCAGGACTCTACAGGCCCATAGGATTCTCATTGAGGGTGATTCCCTGTCGGTTATTTCCTGGTTGCAGAAGGAGAACTGCCATTCTGATCCTACTAACCCGATTCTGACGGACATTCGTTCCATCCTTTCCAAGGTCGACTGTACCCGGATTCGCCATATTTATCGTGAAGCCAATTCGGCGGCGGACTGGGTAGCGTCCTTTGTGGCCCAGCATGATGGATCGTGGTTTTGGAAGCCGAGCGATCTCTGTCCATCTATTTTACAGCAAATTTTGTATTCGGATCTTTCTGGGCTGACTCGCACTAGGTTAGTGTGATCGTCCGTTTTTGTAAAAAAAAAAAAAAAAAAAAAAAAGCAGCAAGTGAAATGAAAACCAAACCAGCGACGCAGGAGCCCATGGGTCGGGATCAGTTTCGCAGCTGGCAAGAGAGACGTACGTACGTGTTTCCAGCTGCCTTTAATTGATTTCCTTTTTGTCACCAGCCCTATCTTTACTCTCTCTCTCTCTCTCTCTCTCTCTCTCTATCTCTCTATATATATATCTCTCTCCTCTTGGCTGGCTGATTAACCCAGATCAGTGTCCGTATGAAAGCTAACCACATCTGAGAGGCGATGTTATCTATTAATTTGGCAGGTGCCACCGATTGAAAGAATTGAAGGCGGGCTCACACGGGTACACCTTATCGCTACTTGCTCTCTCTCTCTCTCTCTCTCTCTCTCTCTCTCTCTCTCTCTGTCCGTGTGCTACAAAGTCAATCCCGTTGGCTTCTGCTGCTTCCCCTCCAAGTCTCTATTCGAATTCTTTGTGCGTACGTCTTTGGGTACGTTTCAGCTTTTTTTATCTTCCAGCCCTTCGTTTAAACTTTAAACTCGTGTGGGTAAAAGCTAAGCCTAACCATGCAGCCTGACAATCCTAGCTAGCTAGGTCCAATTTTGGCCAGTCAATATTTAATTTTAAGTTGGCATTTGACCCCTGCAATATTGCAACGTACGTAATGCAATGAAAGCTTTAATTTCCATGCAGGGGGGCCGCCGGCACGTAGCCATCGGTGGCGATGATCGAGCTAATTAAAGTCCAATTTTTAACTTAATGGCAGCAGCAGCAGCAGTAGCTAGAAGAAGAAGAAGAAGAAGACGATGGGAAATTTGACATGAAGGCCGACTCCAAATAAGCAACAACAAAATCACAAGCAACCCGACCGGGTCGGTGGGATAAGGGTTTATTGGCTTTTTGCCACCTTTAGGCCGAGCCTTGGCCACCTGATCACAATTCTTCCGGGATCCAGCTGGAACTCCGCCACATCAGCAGGAACGTCGAGGTTATATATATATATATATATAGAAACGTAATATTGTACGCGCCACGTGCTACCCGGTCCACGGCCCGGAGATCCTGCCACCTATCTAGACCTCGAAGTCAATTATCATTATCATCTCTCGCAGTCGCAGCCTATCCTCCTCCTCCTCCTCCTCCTCCTCGCCAGAAGAAATAGTACCAGGGCAAAAGAGTCACATCATCATAAAGTACAAAACCAAAGCGTTAATTTCCAGACTTCCATTTACCGTTGTCTCAACTCAAGCGTTGGAGCGGACGGTGGTCGCAAGTCGATCGCCGCTCCCTTTAATTTCCACCAACCGGTCGTCCGAACGTCTCCCATATTTCGCCACCTGTCCTTCATGAACACCGCTCAACTGACGTGTCCTGTTACACGGTGGTCCCCGCTACCTTCTCCGACCACCAGCATGTCCCTCGTCTCGCCATGTGTCCCCACTTTCTCTCCGGCCCCTGGTGTAACAAGCCCGCGACTTTAAAATCGAGCCCTCCTCCCCCCCCATCGGAGAGCAACCGCGGCGAGGTCCAAAGCGAAGCGTCCAGCTCTTCATCTTCGAGTTCCCTCTTGGTTTCGCTCTCTCTTGCGTCGCCGCCATGGATTCCTTCAGCAATTCGCGGCCCCTCCTCCTTGCTGCAGTAGTACTCCTGACGATTCTCGCCGGAATATCGTCGGCATTGCCGGAAAACAACGCCGTCCGTCCCGCATTGCCGTCGCAGATCAACCCCAACTCGGTCCTGGCCGCCCTCCTGGACTCGCAGTACACGGAGCTCGTGGAGCTCGTGGAGAAGGCCCTCCTCCTCCACGCCCTGGAGGACGCCGTCGGCCGCTACAACCTCACCATCTTCGCCCCCCGCAACGAGGCCCTCGACCCCGAGTTCAAGCGCTTCCTCCTGGAGCCCGGCAACCTCCACTTCCTCCAAAACCTCATCCTCTACCACGTCATCCCCTCCCGCGTCATCGCCTCCGACTCCTGGGCGGCCGAGCCAGTCGACCAGCAGACCCTCTCCGGGGACCCCCTCCGCCTCTCTGGTGACGGCACCGACTCCACCGCTTCCATGAAGCGGGTCGAGACCACCGTCGTGATCCACCCGGACGCGGTGGTCCGCCCGGACGGCGTGATCCACGGTATCGAGCAGATGCTGGTCCCCAGATCCATCCAGGAGGTGTTCAACCGCCGGCGGAGGCTGTCCTCCGTCGCGGCTGTGCTGCCCACCGGCGCCCCCGAGGTAGACCCCCGGACGAGCCGGTTGCTCTCCTCGGATTCCGTCTCGCCGGCCGGAGCCCCAACGTCGCCGGACCCCGCCGCGGGTTCGGAGCCGGCGCCGGCCGTGCAGGTGCGGGACGGGGAGAGCGAGGTGAAGGACTTCATCCAGAGGCTGATGGAGTACGGGGGGTACAGCGAGCTGGCGGACGTGCTGGTGAATCTGACGTCGTTGGCGAGGGAGATGGGGCGGCTGGTGTCGGAGGGGTACGTGCTGACGGTTTTGGCGCCGAACGACGATGCGATGGGGAGGCTGACGGCGGAGCAGATAAGCGAGCCGGGAGCGCCGGAGCGGATGGTGTACTACCACCTGATACCCGTGTACCAGACGGAGGAGAGCATCTACAACGCGGTGCGGCGTTTCGGGAAGGTCCGGTACGATACGTTGCGGGTGCCGCACAAGGTGGTGGCCAGGGAGGCGGATGGCTCGGTCAAGTTCGGGCAGGGGGAGGGCTCCGCCTACCTCTTCGACCCGGACATCTATGCCGACGGCAGGATCTCCGTCCAGGGCATCGACTCCGTCCTCTTCCCGCCGGAAGAGGAGATTGCGGTGGCACCGGCGCCCGCCATCAGCAAGCCCGATGATGTCCCCACCGTTATTGCCAAGCCAAGGCGAGGTTGGTTTTAAACGAAATTTAACAAAAACTTCTCTCTCTCTCTCTCTCTCGATTTGCTTGGAAGGTGGTCCGGAAGGGTTATAAATAAATAATTAAATAGAGATCGACAGAGGTAATAAATAAATAGGAAGGAAGGGAGGAAGAAGCTAGAACAGGGATGCATGGGGACATGATGATCTTTTATTTTAATGTTGGGTGATCGGGGAATTTAGGGGAAGAAGCTAGCTAGCTAGATACCATACCATGTGATCCAGCGAAGATGCATGCATGGTGATAGAGGAGGACGACGTACGGGCCGGGGAGAGCTTGTTCCGGTCTCACGTATACTCTAGCTAGTTGTAGGAGGCTGTCATCACCAACGACGTTAACGTCCAGCTAGCAGTCGCTTTCTTTTGTATAATTTGCAAAATTTTGTCAGCATCTCCTCCTCGCAAACGACAACGGGCTGCATGGCATGAATTAATGGAGCATGCACGTACGTATCATCGAAGAAACCTCATTAAATCTCATGGTACACGTACGTGTGGTTTGCAGTAATGACATTCTATAATGTGAATTTCATTAAACTAATTAGTTAATCAAAGTATATCGATAGCATCTTTCTTAATTTCACATTAATTAATGACGATGATGATGTTATATTTATTTATATATTTACACATTTTTTTTGAATGATTACAGGGATGTTGCTTGAATTGGCGTGCCGGATGCTGGGTGCCTTGGGCCAGCGGTCTCGTTTCACCACCTGCCAGTAGACACGGCCACGGGGTAGAAATAAAATGTACGCGCGTAGATGCATGGATGAATAAAAGGTAACTCAAAATTAAGAAATTAACACACAAAAAAAGGCGCTAGCTCTATTTTGATAATTAATCATGTTCTTCGCTTATTAATAATAAATATTGCAGTCAACACTAGTGATGAGTGAAATCTCTATATGATATCTTAATTACAGCATGTGCATGCAGCATGCATGATCGGTCGCCTGAGGAGGTAGCCAAGTAGGATATGATGGTGTAGTACAAAATATGTCAGACAGCTTATCGCATTGGAGAGGAGTTGGGTCCCCGTATAATAATAATAATCATATAGTATATATACGTATAATTTTCTTTTTCTAAGTTTTGCTTTTGTACATGTTCTTCTTCCATGGTGCAGCTCCTATGTTCAGAGAGGGGATACGAGACAGTATGTGCGGGCAGGGTGCCGGTGTTCTCAATTTTACTTTGGTTACTCGTTATATATATGGTACTACTACTCGCATGAGGTAGAAGAGGAATAAAAGCATGATGTATTTGGGCACATTTGTATATATACAGAATAAATGAACATGAGATGTCTTTCCTTTTTTTCAAGCTTATGTTTATAAATAATCTTTGAGGCATGGCATGCATCTTCTCTAACCCGATGGAGAAATAGGCAGTGGCCTGGGATTACAACAAATTAAGCAAAACCTGCGACAACCTCAGTAGTCACGGCATTTTTTTTTTTTTTGCCGTCTACCACATTTCATGCATCATCGCTTCGGGGGGTCGCACATACGCAGCTAGCTAGCTACGCTGGCTTTGGATAAAGTTCAGTTGGGAGGGACTGCACTGCAGCAGCCTTTGCCTTGCCCCTTGCGTTGCGTTTTTTCGAAAACAAACTGCAAGGATGGACACAGATTTGATTTTATTTAAATTCCTGCGAGCCATTTTGCCATTGGTGAAATTATATTAATTAATTAATTAATTATTGCAAAGCCAGCTTCGCCTCCTCTCCCTCGACAGTGTGAGCCACATAGAAGAAAAAGTCAAAACCCCACCCTCGATCGGAAGCAATTAATTTTCTTATTTATTAAGGAGAAGAGAATGACATCACGCAATTACTTGCCGCCATCAGAGACAGAGAGAGAGGCCCCCCAGGGATCCCGTACGTCGACGTTGCACCGTATGAAGTATAAAAATATTTATTATATGGCTGGCATATAACTTCATCACCATTGATGCACAATAGACCAAATTCATAATAACATAAAGCTATATCTCTTAGCTCCAAGCTTCACATCGATCCGTTGCTAGAAAAAAAAATAGTTTAGCCATTGCAACACATGTCCAACCTAAACATCCTGTTACAAGCAATCCATTTGCAAAGAGAACATTAAAATCATTTTTCATTTGAAAAGCCAAATGACATTATGGAAATATAATAGTGTGCACAAAAAAAAAAAAAAAAAAAAGCGTTCAACTCGGATCCAAACCACCAGGGAAAAGAAAAAGGAACAAGGAAACAGGAAATTGCAAATTGGGAGGTTTTTTTTTCAGCAAACATGGATTCCTAGACTGCTGCTGCTATACATCCAAAACTTGAGGCCTGACAGATTGCTCCCTAAAACGATCTTAAACAACGAACGTTTTGTTTAACCAGTTATCTCTTCCTCTTCCCACCCCCTGAAGCCCGGGCCCCCTTCTCTGCGGACCCAGACCCCTTAGATTTGCTTGCAGGGGTCCTCTTTGCACCTGATTTCGACTTCCCATCATCACTTTTCAAATCAAGCTCCACTTGGACTCCTATTGACACACACACACACACACGTTAAATGAGCATCAATCAAAAGAATTCATTGAATAGGCTTTCAATTATGCCAAAAAAGGTGTAAATAACTAACTCTAACCTTTAGGTTTATGGCTCATGAGTTCCAGCTGTGGCTTGACCTCACCGTTAGTGTTGTTAATTCCAGGTTCATCTGCTAAAGTCAAAAAAGCAAGATAAGACTAGGGTCTCTCTCCAGATGGAAGCAAAACATGCAAGTCTTTCAAAGAAGAGAAATCAGTTATTACTTGCAAGCACAACTATAACATGATGCCTGAATGGTCCTCAGAATTTCAATTTATACTTTTATCTGAAAACGCAAGAATTACAGGGGGAAAACCAATAATATGCTGAAGTCAAGCTGAATTGTAATGTTAAAACTTTAAAATGGAGGTTGCCACGTGATTTTAAAGACAGATAATACATGAAGGGGAGATGATCCCTTTACCCTGTGTGTACATCAACTCAACTAAGCCCTTTACCCTGCGTGTACATGAACATGCTAAAAGCCCTTGACAATATCAATCAATCCAAGCTCAGAACATGTTTATGTCATTTTAGTCAACAAAAAAAAAAATCATTAAAAAGAATATCATCTGATGTCCAAGTTCTTAAGTAACGGGTAAAAGGCTGAAAACAATGAATTCATAAAAACGTTAAAATGCATCTGAAAATTCACCAATTTACTAGATTAATTGTCAACACCGACAGAAACAAGTAGAAAGCAATACTGCCTATAAACAAGTAGATATACTCATCATGAAATATTTGGAGAAGATCAGGGTAAAAAATTTCTAAGAACATCTATGTACAAGTTTTGCATAAAAAACTTAAATGGTGAAAAGTGAAAGAACTCACCAGTATCTTCGGAATCAGACATATTCTCTTCTTCAACTTCCGCTGGAGCATCCCCATTTTCTTCTGCTAGACCACTCTCCACTGGCTCCAACATAGCTGCAATTCGTTTTTTGGGAGCCTTCTTCAAGCCTGGAAGACTAATCAAGTCTGCTGTTCGCACCACACGAGAGCTGCTCCCCTGCTTATAAGCCCTGGTTAATGCAGCTTTAACTGCTGGTTGAATTCCTTCCATTGGATTAGGATGGCCCTAAGATCAATTGACAAATTCGAAAAGCTTGTGAGAGAAAAATACTGGGAAAACACGAACAAGCGATGCATGCATGCACATGCACAGGCATGCTAGATATTAGTTGTGTATAACAGACTGAAAGATGAACCAAATTTTACTTTTGTGTGCTGTGCTAAGAACCCTAGCAAGTTAGATTTGTCACAAGATCAATGGATCTAGCTAGGTTTTCGCTCTTAAAGATATCCATAAAACTCAAGAATTCACTACTGATATCTATGCTTAAATTCTAACACAGATTTGCTAGTCACCTAGTTACAAACATCCTTTGAGAAGAGCTGATGATTGCTCATTTTTGAACTCTCCCTCATCATAAATCCTCTTCTATTTTTTCTCCCAAAGAATGCTCCTCATTTTACTTACCCAGTCACTTAAATGTTGACCCAGGAGGATCGCCAAACTTAATATGGAACTCTATGCAGGGAGTACTGGATAGGGTCTAAAAGTGAGCTTTGCTACATCAAGAAGCCAAATCATGCACCAAATTTCCCAAACTTGTTATACGACATCTGATTAAGATTATTTTTCAGGAAATCAGGTAACTTTTCAGTTCTGCAATATGACACCAACCCCTAAAGGATTTGGCATACCAAGCGATCATGATCAAATTCTATCATTTAGATTTCAGTCTATTCAAAGCAAAATTTTTCTTTTTAGAGAAAAATTTAGCCAGACATATCTTCCAATCTAAAAAGAATTAGGTGAAGCAACAATAAATAAAATTAATGTAGAAGCCAAGATCTACCTTCTGCAGGATTTCAATCTTTTTATGATTATTTCCTTTAGAAGTGTATTTTTGAAAAAGTTGTAACCTCTTCTTTTTAAAAATGAATCTACTACTTGTAACCTCTTCTAACTAAAAGAGTAATCCGACCTGAACTGTAAAAAGACAGACCTTACTAGCATAAATAGAGACTTTGTAATTCAGTTTTACCATTCATTAATAAAAGAAAGGAGGACCTAAACACTACTGTCACTAATTTCTATTTTCTAAATTCTCTTTAAGGGATTCGAGTTGAGTAGATTGAAGGAACTTTGTCCTTCTCCCTAATAGGATCAGATATTGACATTCTAATTGCTACCATTTTACTTGGATCTTATCCCCTCCCTTTTTCTTGGCTATCTCCTCCAGAAGAATCAACCCAACAAACACAATGAATCAATGACTGTATTCTTCATCTAACATCATTGCAAGAAGAGTGAAACATTCAAGCCCTTTGGAACTTCTCAATACAAGTAGCTTGGCCTAGGGTATCCGATTTTATAAAAGGATGGTTCAACTCTTCAGTTTTGCATTTCCTTGGAAGCATGTTGAATATTTTCCTATATCAAAAACAACCCTCAGCAACACTGCCAACTTTGGGATTGGATCATAAACAATAGATGGGACATCATTAGAGACAGCATAATAGATCGCGATATTTTTAAAATGAAAAAAAAAATTGACAAATAAGAATTTGGAAAATTTGAGAATTATAGATTAGAAAAATGATAAGTAAGAATCTAACATCATGCCCAAGAATCTAACATAATTTCACCACCATAAACTCGCAAATAATATAGCCATGAAAAAACACCATATGGTTCTTATGTTATCCCACTTGTGCTCCGAAGAATCATACAATTCATAATATGGATCTCGATAATATGATTTCATTTTACTACAATCTGAATCTAGTATCTAGGTTAATTAGGAGTATTTTCATACACGAGGGATAAGAATGTGATTGCAACAAATATTAGTAGCACAACATGCTGACATAAACAACAACAACAACAATAACAAAGCTTTAATTCCAAACTAGTTGAGGTTGGTTACATGAATCCTTTTTTTTTCATTCAGCTTAGCATATATTTTGTAAGATGCAAAAATTTTAAAGCTTTCTTTTATCACTTCCTCCCATGTAATTTTCGGTCTACCTCTATTTCCTTTTACATGTATCAAGCCACTCTTTCATATAAGTGCATTTTTAGATATACATTGCATATTTATAAGCCATCTAAGTCATCCTTTACTAAATTTATCCTCGATCGGTGATACCTCCACCTTAATTTATCCAAAGCATCTAAGTCACTTCTTACAGTAGGTTGATGGTCAAACTATAATCATGCCCTCTGAACATGAATTACGAAGTGCAGACGTAATAAACATAAACCACATTGACCTCAAGAAATACAAACACGAACCAACAAAATATTTAGTTCAAAAAAGAACATGGACTCATCCTATTAGCAAATATTGACAACATTTAATTGCTCTTCAAAATTCTGAACCATAAATAGGCTAACCTGGAACTTGGACAGCTCCACAATGGTATCAAAATCCTCTTGACTCAAGGAGTAAGTGTCCATGAACTCCACAACCTTCTGAACAGCTTCATCCTGGCATTTGTTTTCACATGTCATACACAATAACCGTTCCTCTTTCCTTAAGCATAAAATCTTTCTTAAACCAAAGCAGACCAGAGATCATCAAACCTTAGGCATCACCCGCAGAGGGTCCATCAGCTGTTTCAGTAGAAGAGTGAAGTAATCCACTCGCAAAGTCTCCCTGGTACATTTAGACATTAGATATAGATTAGCATCTCCAATATAGCAACATAACTCCAAAACTACCGATTAGAAGGTTATTTCAAAACATTCAGGCAGCATCAGTCAAGTCAATGACCTAGTGGTCCAAACAAATGTTGCAATATACATAGAGATACATACAAACTTATGAACATGGCTGAAAGGGCATGCCACAATGCTTTATCACATCTCAAACAAGTGGTTAATAGTTTTCTTGCATAAATTGTGGGATTAGGTTTCTTCTCTGACCTGCATAACTATGCCCTGTTTTTGTATTTCATGCAATCAAAAATCAGAAAAAAAAACAATGGTTTTCATTTGCTACACATTTCATTTAATAATTGTCATGGTGGTTTGGCAAAATCTGCATGAATAAACAACTAAAGTTACTCCAGGTCTACAACACACGGACTTACTCATTTAGTCATACGAATAATAAGGAATATTGATTTTCAAGGAGGTTTCAAATGAGTATAAACAAGATTTGCAAATGATAAATAAAACAAAAGGAAGGAAAGAGATTCACCTACAGCATGGTGTAGAAAAAAGTCATCATGAACACATCTATGTAAGCAGCCAAACACAGATTGAGCAACCCCATCATCACAACCTTGGCTATGAGACTACTGCAATCCGGCAGTGAATGCTATATTGCAACCATGTTGCATATTTTGAACTCAACTACAGCCCAAATATGTATCTTTGACTTTTCCCTCTATGGCTAACTTAAAGCTTTATAAAGGTCCTTCCAAGAATAGCTCTTTCAGATAAAAATACCCTATTTAGTTTAAGTAATACTTATTTACAATTAACAATGATTTTATTAGTCACATCAGAATCAGAATGGTCCATTTAATATTAATATCATTTTTCCACAATCTAACATTAACATTCCATATATTATCAGTATCAATATACGTTACTAATGAAAATGTAGATGATTAGAAATCAACATGAATCAATGATCATACAAGTATCTTTTTCTGAAAAATATATAGTTAATAGCAAATTTTTTAAACTAATTTCAGCAGCAGCATCTGAACCCAGCATTTACAAATTATATGCATAAACTCTTTCATGAGCACAACAGCAGTCATGAAGAGCTTGAGACAAATCTGCCTCAAATGTGTTCCATGTCTGTCAGAGAAATCATGTAATCTGAACATATATGGAAACTTTCGCATTCATTTGCATATTTCTTCTTTACGGGTACTTACATGGACCATATATTGGAATTTGCATATGCATATAGATTCTATGCACGTGTATGACTAAGATATTTTCCAATTGTATATGTTTGATTTGATTTTCTGATAAGATCATACAGTCGTTCAGATTCCACCTAAATTCTCATGCTGTTTAAGCCCAGGCGAACACATTTTTGAAACTTTCGAGACTCATCATACTTTATCCAAGTCATTATTCGCTGTTGAACTGAATTTTCATGATGAATTATTTGCACTGCATTCTCATATACCATGCATTAAAGATACTTTCAACTTGTATATAACACATTCCAGCTTAACAATGACCAGCTGAACAAGTAATAGAGAAAGCATGTAGTGCTAAGTGAAACCCAGTTTTGACAGAAATGAAAAGTTCATTTCTCTCTAGAACTTCCAGAAAGCAGAAACAATAAGGGAACTACATCTGAAGTGCAATATCACAAGAGAATACAACATTTGGTTGATGGTGTATCAGCATGAAAAGGACTAACATTTATAAATCGAGCATAAAACCAGCAATTAATAAGCTAATTATTAAAAAAAGATCATGAAGTTTACCTGTTCATATTAGCTTCCTGGGAAGAAAGAACATGAACATGGACATCCTCCAAAAGCCTCAAGTTCTTTCCCATTGTAGAGTTCTTTCCCAACCATCCACCAAATCTGTTAAAGTTTCGCTCTCCTGAACCAGTAAAACTTAAAAATTGAAATATCATTTCACCAGTTGTACTTACAAAAAATATTTCATGTTTTGATGGGGTTCCTGAATAGAGCAGAGTGGAGGAGGCATATTCATGTAGCCGACCCCATATAGTTGGGAAAAGGCTTAGATGAGTTGAGTTTTGATGGGGTTCCTCTTCTATACCATTGTTACATCATAATAAGTAGACCTCATCACGTTCGAGTTGCTCATTAACATTCTTGAATATATAATTGCAGTAAATTTATATTCTAAAGCAAATGGAGTATGCATGTCATATCTTCTAACTTGGCGGTAAACGTCATATTCTCCTTAGGGTTTGTTTGGATGGGAGAGAATGAGGGGGGAGGGGAGGGGAAGGGAAGGGAGGAGATAGATAATAAAATCTTCTATTTGGGAGAGAGGTGAAAGAGGAAAGGGAAAGGGAATGAGGGTCACTTGTTTCTCTCCATTACACTTCAGAAGCTCAAATTTCTTTACCCTTAAACTGGCAGGTCAAGAGAGGCAGGCGAATGGTCTCAAACTTTTGGTCATCTCTTTTCAATTCTATCCCAGCAAATTACTTCAGATTTCTCTTATAGTAGAGGATATATTTGTCATTTTATAAACATAACTTTACCTTCTTTCTCCTTCCCTTTTATTCAAACAAGATAAATATAAATTACCTTTTTTTTCTTCTTTCCTTCTCAAACAAAGAGAAGATAACAACCCTCCCTTATCCTTGCTTCCCCTCTCCTCCCCTCCCTTCACCCTCCCCTTCCTTCCCCCTCCAAAGAAGATACCCTTAAGGTCCATCAGTACAAAAATTTACATATCAGAATTAAGCTGATATGAGAAAAGCATTGCTGGCAAGATATTTTCTTGTAATAATTAAATCAAGCGCAGATTGCACTGTGGTAGCATGCAACAATGGAAAACAGTGAAAAGTGACACTGTGACTAAAAAACATATAAGAAAGCAATACTGGCAGAACAAATACTTGAAATGAATACTTAGAAAATTACCGGTTCAAGTGTCTCCCTGTGACCATGCATCAAAGCAGCCCTGGTGGAATAATTAATAAATAAATAAATAAACAAAAAGACAAACAAACAAATATAATCCAAGAAATTGAGGGAAATGATTTCATGCAGAAAAATCATAACATCATTAAAGGAAGAATCATTTAGTGTTTGACAATTAACATACGGAATTATGCAAGAGGCAAATGTTCCAGCTTGGGAGAGCTGCCACTGGCGGTATCTTCTAATCTGAACGTTGACTATGTCACCATCCCCAATAGACTCAGCAGCCTGGGCAATCAAGTTCAATCTTTTGACTCCATTATCATCCTTTCCAATAGAAGACGGTCGATAGTTGATATAATTTTCCTGGCATTTAAAAAAGCAACTCAGGATAATTAATTATAAAATAATTTGTGATAAAAGCTTTAGAAAATTTAATTTCTCCCTGCTGCATACAGTTACGACACACACAAGTGCAAAGACAATATAAAAATGCACGTTGATGGTACCTCCAAATTGTTAACTACCGTATTGTACAACACTAGAAACCATAAAAAGATATAAATGCAATCTCAGTTAAATAAGCTCCACATTTATCTTGCATAATCACAACCATGAGCCGTGATCTGAAAGGATCCAAATTCTTAATATCTAATGCCTTCACCCGGAAAGGCAACTATGGAATGCCAAACCTAATTAAACCTAACAGTCATCATAATGTCAACTTTAATACTGCAGAATGATGACAATAGAAGCACATTTCAATCAACATTAGTGCCTGCACTGCACATGGTTGCATCAAATAACTGATTATATTACCTCAACCTGCCCATCAGCCTCAACTCTAAATCATTAACACAAGAAGATCATTACTTGCATATGCTGCAGTCAAATGTAAATCTTAAATGACAAAGTCAACTGTAGTATGGTAATGCCATTCAAAGTTCAAAATTTCACCATTCTCATGCTTCAATTGATTCTCTCAGGACTTGAGGAGTTACAGTTCCTTTGATGTATTAGTGCAGTGCAATTGACTCAATACACCTGAATTAGAGAGTTAAATATCTAACTTTCCAAATTCAAGCTGAATATGTTGACAATTTTGCCAAGTTATACTGCACTTCTGCTGCCAAGGTTGTTGTGCCATATGAAGGGTGGCCAAGGGACTAAAAAAATGAGCAGCCATCTCACCTCCAAAAACATGATGATTAGGATGCTAGCATAATGGAAGGATGATCCCATCCCGGCACTTAAGATGCCAACCTATCTTAGCATCCCACAGGACATCTTGCCAGGATTCAAAATCATGCCTCTATTTAATATTCCAAAACTAATTTATCGATTTTGCACCTACAACCCTATGTCAGGCAAGGTAGAGTCAAAATGGATTAAAAAAACATAACACTTGCTAAGCAATTAATAGTATCAATGCTTAACATAGGTTAACAAATTAAAAATATATACATCATGTAGCTACCAAATCTCTGTCAAGGTCCCAAGATGGATACCTCAGTTAAGAAAGCCTTATACTTCAAGCATACAAAACATAACAGATCATCCAAATATTAAATCTACAAAGGCACATGATTTATGAAGGACATCAAATCCCCTTTTAGGAAAAAAATACTGTCTGTTTATCACAAACCTGAACAATAAGAGGGATCAGGTCAGGATCGCTCATGCTCAAGTCAATCCTCTCATCCATTCGCAATTTTCCACCATGGAAACCAAATAACCTACAAATGAAACAGAGTGTTAAGGCAAAGCAATGCTGTATATCAGAAACATTGCATCAACAATTTTCGCAGTCAACCAATCTCTGAAATCGGTAATTTGGTACTTTTAGTGGACCACAGATCAGGAACATGGTCTCCAAATTCATAGAATGACAATAGAAACCATGTTAATTCAGCAAGTTGAGAACCTGGCAGTTATGAAAAATAATACTGGTGAAGCTAATGAAAAATAATACTGGTGAAGCATGATGCACAAGACATACAAATAAAATTGGATATGCAAGCACAATATAGCATTGCAGCCTTAAGTTAATTTAACTTGTTGATTAAAGCTACTAAAGACAAATGTAAGGTAGTCTGTAGAAAGGAAAATTAGCAAAAAATGTAAATCGACAAAACATTAGGAATGCTTGTGTGGTGAAAGAATAATTAAGACACTATTTATTGGTACTTAAGATTAGATGGACAACTTTTCTAGCTCAGATCCAACAATAAAATTTTAGCTGCGAAATCATAAAGGTGGACAAACCCCTATGACACTTCAATTGGGGCACATGGCCTAAAGTATCGAGAAGTCAACATGGTTTATAGAGTTTGCATGGAGTAAAAAGGAAATTCTTTATTGGCTGGAATTTTACAAAGAACTTAGTTTCCACTGAAATTGAATCAAAGAAATGGAAGAATCCCACGGAATCAGATTACATCTGAACTGCCAATTGCCTTACGCTTCTTCAACTATTACAAGAAAACTAAGTTACCAAGATCAGCTAAAAGTAATGCTTTGCACTCATTTGAATATGAAGTTGCCCTGCTGGCCAACTTCTGCATATGCTAGCGTGTAAATTATCCAACATTGCGAATTTGATACTACCACACATTACAATCTACAAAGCCAAAAAGTGGCACAACAAAAATGAATGCAAATTGAACTGATCCCAAGAATAATTCATCAAATAAAAATAAAGGCCATCATATAAAGAAAAATATGCAAGCTATTAGCAAAACTGAATTTTTGAGAAGTTTCACTTTCACAGATGATTCGATGAAAATTATAACTAAAAAAGGAACGAGAACAACATCACTAAAGAAACAGGAAGTGAATATTAATTACTTGTCAACAGCTGTAAAGGGTGAAATATCTTCATCTTTTGAACTGCTAAGACAGCGCTGTCTGATATCATCATAATTGATTACTGATTGTGAGAGGCTCATGTATTGCAACTGATTCAGTGCCATCCGCATATCTCCATTTACTCTATCTGCAAGTTCTTCAAGTGCAATCTATCGATAGAGGCAGATGTGAGAGAGAAACAGAACATATCAGTCCTTTAAACAAAAAATAGGTTTATGAGGTAGCAAAGGGAAAATATATAAGAAAAATAAATTGTGAATTTTAGCTCAACTGGGTTTTGGTTAATCACAATGAGATTGAATAACAGTTAAAGATATAAATGAGAAGTTCTCAACCATACAATAAAATTGATATGCATGCAACTTGTTCCTAAACAATCTCAACTTCAGGCAGGCATATGGTACATGATTTATCATAACTAGGGCAGCGAAAGAAAAAAGATAGATAATTTAACTTCACAAGGCACCTCATTAACTTGAAGACCTTCAGCATCTGCAACTTGCTTCAATCTCTTCGCCATCTGTCGTGCAAAAGCCAGAAATCAGCTGCTATCTTTTTTACATTTCCAAGTTGTAGCTAGAGACAAAAAAATCTACAAAGCCAAAGAACTAGTATTGTCACCATAAAATTGGCTCTATTGGATAAAGATCAAACAATCATCTTTACCACCGGCACAATTTAACAAGTACACTAATATCCTAACAGTATGCAATAGTTATTATTCATAGTTCTAAGAAAATGAGGCAGCATTTTCTATCCCATATCTAGCCATGGTTAACTATTATATATAATAAATTTCCATACAGAAAATGAGAAAAAAAATAGAAGCCAACTAGGTAGATAAGACATACATATAAGAACAAGCAAAGTAAGGAACTAAATGTGAAAACTACAGCTAAAAGACAACTATGTGATAGCATTCACAAACTTATATCTGAAGATTTGGCCTGTTTTTATCATGCCATGCACATGAATTCAAGTTTGTTTTTGGCAATTAAAAGCAACCAGCAGGTCATTCAAGAGCCTGCTATTGACACTTGCCCCCACCATGCCAAGAAGAGGTGTTCAAAAGGTTGTGAAACATGCTCAAAAGAATTTATACTTTTAGCCCATTCAAAAGATGTTTCACTAAGTGGCTGCTAGCAACTTTGGTGCATTCAAGAAAAGAAAACAAGTAAAAGCAGTAGAGACCATAAACCAAGAAAAAAGATGTAGATAAGGAACCACTCTTTTATGGAAATAACACACATATGGTGCAACCTGCTGTTTGGTAGGCTTCCTGAAGTTGAGCAGCAGGCAGTAGTTGACAAGACTCTTGAGTTTCTGTAGCGGTCGTTACAGATGCAAATGATTGGGATTTTAGCTATTTTTATGCTAGCAATAAGATCAGCCACACCACCTCTATCTCCAACAGACATACCATCAACCTCATCCATGATAAGTACAGATTTTGGATGCTTTGACCTGTAATTATATTACCAGCAATATTAGAACAATATGTCATTGTTTCTACTGCAATATTAAAAGATTTGTACCCATGTAAAACCAACCAATCCTTGCCACAATTTAGGGCTTCATTGCTGACAAGTTCTTTGATAGAATTTGATGTATTTCCACTAATTCCTTTAACAATTTTGGAATCTGCCTTGCCACGATTATCACTTGCATTAACCTGCAGAAGAGATTGGCAAAATATTAGAAGAAAAAATAGATCAAATATCATCAAAAAATGAATATTATACCCTACTTAGGTACACTATCTTTCCCATGAAAAAGGCAGAACTATGAAACAGCAGAAAGACACCTCAATAGCCTGAAATCCAAGCATTTGACTGACTAACTTCGCTGAAGTGCTTTTCCCAATCCCAGGAGATCCACTTATGAGTACAGCTTTTTTAGATGCACTATCAGACTGTTTTTTCCTCTTTTCCTTGGGGCCACCATGCAGAAATTGTTCATTCCAGTGCACTAACCAATCATGAAGTTGCTTAACCTACACATGGCAACATAATGTTGAAGTTTCAGCAACAAAATCCAGTTAGGACAAATGATAACAAAGGTTAAGAAAGAGTTCCCTACAAGAGACTGGTTGCCAATAATGTCATTTGGAACCTTAGGTCGGTATTTCTCGGTCCATGTCAAAGAACTATGGTCAGCAGTCTGAGCTTTTCGCTTATCAGCCATGACACCTGACTTGATACTCTTTGCAGCATCTTTTCTACCCACAGAGCCAATTTGATCAACTGAAAGAGAACAAATGCATCAAGATACAGCGTAAAAGGTTTACAATTTAAAGAAAATACAAATCTACAAGACGATTATTTAAAAGAATAGCCATTTACTTAGTATTAGAGCTTAAAAAGGGTGGAGCAGACATCACATTGATAATGTTTCTCTCTCATTCCATAATTCAACATATAATGTTAAGTGTTAACGAACTTTAGGAGACAAAAAGACCAAGCATGCATGAGTGTACAACATACTTATGAACATGGTGATGCAATCCACTAAATATGTTAAGATCACAGTCCATTGATTTTGTTAATTAGCCTATCAAACAACTTGCATCAGATCCAGATTCAGTATTGATTGAACTTGCTTTTGTCCATCATTCAGAATATAGAACTGATATACTTGTTTGGAATGGAGAAAGGAATAATAACTTAATCAAGGTACTTTAACTTATATGACATAGCCAACCTCCAGGCGACTTTGCATTGAGAGTGGACAGGATTCAACCAATGGCCTACTTGGGTGAGAATTGGGTGAAATCACCACAACCATTTATTAGAGTTTGCAACCAACAATGGATTAATGACATAAGAAAGAATGTATAACTCTACAATATGATCAATCACATCTTTTGGGAAGTCAAGAAGTTAAAGATGATAGTGGGTACTTTTAAGGTACAAGCAATAACAATTGCCACAGCCAACAAAGATTATGGTAGAGTGTTGCAATTAAATATATGGTCCAATCTTTGCTATTCATCCCCATAAACTGCATATCTTCTATTACTTCCAGCATCTTTGTGTTCCTTCTCACAACTTCCATCCAGCTGATGTTAATAGGACATAGGAAAAAGAAAGGTACTCACCAACTACTTGAAACCATTACCACAATAACCATAGCTATTAATCCTTCCAAATCTCAATGATCAGGAATTGGCATTACATATCACACTTGATTAATTGTTAGGAGATACAACGACCATTGTGAGCCTTTCCGTATCCTTTCTCACAACTTAAATCCATGCTTACCAAGGTTCTAAAACTTTGTCTTAGCTTCAGTTTCAGTCTCCTCAGTAGAGTTTGATATCAACAGTTTCAGAAATTTGGATAATTTTGTTCCAAATTTCATGGTTCCAGTCAAAAAAAATATTATAAAAATAAAAAAAGCAAGGAAAAGAAATCAAGCCAAGTTGTTTCACATTATTTCATTTTCTTATGCATTATCTAGGGACATATTTGTGCAGTTAGTGTAGTTTTAGGACAAAATTGAACTGTATTGAAGCTTAATGTACTAACTAAAAGAAATATTATCTTCCTAAATAGTTGCAGTGCTGTCTTAACAAGTTATAATAATGGAATAGTTGAATTGAAGGGAGATTAACTAACTTTATTATGGATGAACTGAAAAAAGATCAAGAGGTTTTATACTAAGTGTATTGCCTAGGCAATTGTTGAGGCACCTGGGCAATCGCCTAGATCAAAGGTAAGGTCTATCGCCTAAGGTTGCCTAAGCTATTTGACGACTATGCAAGAAGGCCTTTTTCTTAATTGCCATAATTCGCTATTCCTAATCATTGCCACTTAAAGATATTCAATTCCACCAATAAACAAGCAATGTCATCCATGATGTTGAGCATACATGTATGCGTTACAAGTGTAATTGAGCATGGGCAAGGTCCATGGATAGCTATGTAAGCCAAAAACAAATAAATAATTATGAAGTAATATGTATTACTCCATGTATCTTTGACAAAAATTCATTTTCTGGAATAATCAGGCATGAGATGTTGAATATAATAATCACTTTTAGCAATTACGTGCCATCCCTAGACAATATTAACATTAAAAAAATCAGCATTATAAGACTTCCATTAAGGAAACAACACTGTTTTGGGGAAAAAGGAACACCCAACAGAATGAACCAAAAGCATAAACAAATCATAACTAGATACATATCAAAGGACATATAACACTATACCAACAACGAGCAGGCTCCTACCAGCCCTATGTGATCAATAGGCATATGCACTTAAACATATAATACATTAATCACAGGCATGAGGATCTTTTCACTACTCAAAAATGTCAGTGTTATGTCAAAGAGAAACAGTAAGAGGAATGCAATTTATATACTTACCCAGAAAAGAATAGCTAAAAGCTAAAAAAGATAATATAAGGAGGTCCAACAGAGGTGGTATGTATTTATGGATCCAAAACTTCTATATAAAAAAAAGAGGAAAGAAAGAAGGAAAAAAAAAGTTGCTATTGCATGGGTGTCCAATGACAAAAGCATAGATTGAACTTGAACCTAAGACTTAAAAACAAATAAAACGTTACACTGGTACTAGGAGTTTTCAGGTGAGTAAAACAGCCAAAAGGTAAGATCAAAGTAATTCATGACATTTATCAGTCCTCCTTCTGTTAATGGAAAGTTAAATACAGATTTTACTAACAGTAATACAAATATGAGAGAGGTTTAGTAAAACCTCGGTCATCAACTGTCAATCTTGTAACTTGTTAAGAAATCATCAGCTAGCAAGCTGGAAACAAGGACAAAATCCACTCAACAAAAAATAAAGACAACAAAAGCTAAGAAAAGCCAAACAGAGCAATATTACTCCAAACTAAGAGCAACACTGTAAGTGAAGAAAATATAAAAATATTAGACAGGAATGTTTAATTTACGATGCCATATGCCGACAAAGCAATCAACTAAAATCACTTTTTTAAAATGTGGCTCATAAGACTGCATATGTGTGTAGCCCCTAATTACACAACATAACCTATATGCAGCCAATATATGTAGGTGGGCCATATATAGTTGGAAAATGATTTGCCTAGTAGTTTTGAAGACACATATGCAGCCACTCTCATGTAGGCCCATACCAATAAGGTAGGTTCAAGCCAATCGTAAGGTTGCATGCAGGTTTCAAGCAGATTAGCTACATGTACATTAACAATGTAAAAATTTTGCTATTATTATCAAATACAATGTACATTAATTTGAGTTGGATTCAATTTAAACTTGGCCCATCGTATTTGATTTATTACCATGTTTAAACTTATATTTGTACAATCCAAATAGGAAAGGTTTAATCCGTACAATCTAAATAGGAAAGGTTTGATCCGATTCAATTTATAATTGATCCTCGTTCGGATTAATAGCAACCCGATACTGAGGGTAGAAAATTAGGTATGTAATTTGAGTTGGATTCAATTTAAACTTGGCCCATCGTATTTGATTTATTACCATGTTTAAACTTATATTTGTACAATCCAAATAGGAAAGGTTTAATCCGTACAATCCAAATAGGAAAGGTTTGATCCGATTCAATTTATAATTGATCCTCGTTCGGATTGATAGCAACCCGATACCGAGGGTAGAAAGATTAGGTATGTAATTTGAGTTGGATTCAATTTAAACTTGGCCCATCGTATTTGATTTATTACCACGTTTAAACTTATATTTGTACAATCCAAATAGGAAAGGTTTAATCCGTACAATCCAAATAGGAAAGGTTTGATCCGATTCAATTTATAATTGATCCTCGTTCGGATTGATAGCAAACCGATACGGAGGGTAGAAATATTAGGTATGTAATTTGAGTTGGATTCAATTTAAACTTGGCCCATCGTATTTGATTTATTACCATGTTTAAACTTATATTTGTACAATCCAAATAGGAAAGGTTTAATCCATACAATCCAAATAGAAAGGTTTCATCCGATTCAATTTATAATTGATCCTCGTTCGGATTGATAGCAACCCGATACCGAGGGTAGAAAGATTAGGTATGTAACTTGAGTTGGATTCAATTTAAACTTGGCCCATCGTATTTGATTTATTACCATGTTTAAACTTATATTTGTACAATCCAAATAGGAAAGGTTTAATCCGTACAATCCAAATAGGAAAGGTTTGATCCGATTCAATTTATAATTGATCCTCGTTCGGATTGATAACAACCCGATACCGAGGGTTACCGTATAAAGTTATTCCAACTCAATTTAAACTTGGCCCATCGTATTTGATTTATTACCATGTTTAAACTTATATTTGTACAATCCAAATAGGAAAGGTTTAATCCGTACAATCCAAATAGGAAAGGTTTGATCCGATTCAATTTATAATTGATCCTCGTTTGGATTGATAGCAACCCGATACCGAGGGTAGAAAATTAGGTATGTAATTTGAGTTGGATTCAATTTAACTTGGCCCATCGTATTTGATTTATTACCATGTTTAAACTTATATTTGTACAATCCAAATAGGAAAGGTTTAATCCGTACAATCCAAATAGGAAAGGTTTGATTCGATTCAATTTATAATTGATCCTCATTCGGATTGATAGCAACACGATACGAGGGTAGAAAGATTAGGTATGTAATTTGAGTTGGATTCAATTTAAACTTGGTCCATCGTATTTGATTTATTACCATGTTTAAACTTATATTTGTACAATCCAAATAGGAAAGGTTTAATCCGTACAATCCAAATAGGAAAGGTTTGATCCGATTCAATTTATAATTGATCCTCGTTCGGATTGATAACAACCCGATACCGAGGGTTACCGTATAAAGTTATTCCAACTCAATTTAAACTTGGCCCATCGTATTTGATTTATTACCATGTTTAAACTTATATTTGTACAATCCAAATAGGAAAGGTTTAATCCGTACAATCCAAATAGGAAAGGTTTGATCCGATTCAATTTATAATTGATCCTCGTTCGGATTGATAGCAACCCGATACCGAGGGTAGAAAATTAGGTATGTAATTTGAGTTGGATTCAATTTAAACTTGCCCATCGTATTTGATTTATTACCATGTTTAAACTTATATTTGTACAATCCAAATAGGAAAGGTTTAATCGTACAATCCAAATAGGAAAGGTTTGATCCGATTCAATTTATAATTGATCCTCGTTCGGATTGATAGCAACCCGATACGGAGGGTAGAAGGATTAGGTATGTAATTTGAGTTGGATTCAATTTAAACTTGGTCCATCGTATTTGATTTATTACCATGTTTAAACTTATATTTGTACAATCCAAATAGGAAAGGTTTAATCCGTACAATCCAAATAGGAAAGGTTTGATCCGATTCAATTTATAATTGATCCTCGTTCGGATTGATAACAACCCGATACCGAGGGTTACCGTATAAAGTTATTCCAACTCAATTTAAACTTGGCCCATCGTATTTGATTTATTACCATGTTTAAACTTATATTTGTACAATCCAAATTGGAAAGGTTTAATCCGTACAATCCAAATAGGAAAGGTTTGATCCGATTCAATTTATAATTGATCCTTGTTCGGATTGAAAGCAACCTGATACCGAGGGTAGAAAGATTAGGTATGTAATTTGAGTTGGATTCAATTTAAACTTGGCCTATCGTATTTGATTTATTACCATGTTTAAACTTATATTTGTACAATTAAAATAGGAAAGGTTTAATCCATACAATCCAAATAGGAAAGGTTTGATCCGATTCAATTTATAATTGATCCTCGTTCGGATTGATAGCAACCCGATACCGAGGGTAGAAAATTAGGTATGTAATTTGAGTTGGATTCAATTTAAACTTGGCCCATCGTATTTGATTTATTACCATGTTTAAACTTATATTTGTACAATCCAAATAGGAAAGGTTTAATCCGTACAATCCAAATAGGAAAGGTTTGATCCGATTCAATTTATAATTGATCCTCGTTCGGATTGATAGCAACCCGATACGGAGGGTAGAAGGATTAGGTATGTAATTTGAGTTGGATTCAATTTAAACTTGGTCCATCGTATTTGATTTATTACCATGTTTAAACTTATATTTGTACAATCCAAATATGAAAGGTTTAATCCGTACAATCCAAATAGGAAAGGTTTGATCCGATTCAATTTATAATTGATCCTCGTTCGGATTGATAACAACCCGATACCGAGGGTTACCGTATAAAGTTATTCCAACTCAATTTAAACTTGGCCCATCGTATTTGATTTATTACCATGTTTAAACTTATATTTGTACAATCCAAATAGGAAAGGTTTAATCCGTACAATCCAAATAGGAAAGGTTTGATCCGATTCAATTTATAATTGATCCTCGTTCGGATTGATAGCAACCCGATACCGAGGGTAGAAAATTAGGTATGTAATTTGAGTTGGATTCAATTTAAACTTGGCCCATCGTATTTGATTTATTACCATGTTTAAACTTATATTTGTACAATCCAAATAGGAAAGGTTTAATCCGTACAATCCAAATAGGAAAGGTTTGATCCGATTCAATTTATAATTGATCCTCGTTCGGATTGATAGCAACCCGATACGAGGGTAGAAAGATTAGGTATGTAATTTGAGTTGGATTCAATTTAAACTTGGCCCATCGTATTTGATTTATTACCATGTTTAAACTTATATTTGTACAATCAAATAGGAAAGGTTTAATCCGTACAATCCAAATAGGAAAGGTTTGATCCGATTCAATTTATAATTGATCCTCGTTCGGATTGATAGCAACCGATACGGAGGGTAGAAAATTAGGTATGTAATTTGAGTTGGATTCAATTTAAACTTGGCCCATCGTATTTGATTTATTACCATGTTTAAACTTATATTTGTACAATCCAAATAGGAAAGGTTTAATCCGTACAATCCAAATAGAAAGGTTTGATCCGATTCAATTTATAATTGATCCTCGTTCGGATTGATAGCAACCCGATACCGAGGGTAGAAATAGGTATGTAATTGAGTTGGATTCAATTTAAACTTGGCCCATCGTATTTGATTTATTACCATGTTTAAACTTATATTTGTACAATCCAAATAGGAAAGGTTTAATCCGTACAATCCAAATAGGAAAGGTTTGATCCGATTCAATTTATAATTGATCCTCGTTCGGATTGATAACAACCCGATACCGAGGGTTACCGTATAAAGTTATTCCAACTCAATTTAAACTTGGCCCATCGTATTTGATTTATTACCATGTTTAAACTTATATTTGTACAATCCAAATAGGAAAGGTTTAATCCGTACAATCCAAATAGGAAAGGTTTGATCCGATTCAATTTATAATTGATCCTCGTTCGGATTGATAGCAACCCGATACCGAGGGTAGAAAATTAGGTATGTAATTTGAGTTGGATTCAATTTAAACTTGGCCCATCGTATTTGATTTATTACCATGTTTAAACTTATATTTGTACAATCCAAATAGGAAAGGTTTAATCCGTACAATCCAAATAGGAAAGGTTTGATCCGATTCAATTTATAATTGATCCTCGTTCGGATTGATAGCAACCCGATACAGGGTAGAAAATTAGGTATGTAATTTGAGTTGGATTCAATTTAAACTTGGCCATCGTATTTGATTTATTACCATGTTTAAACTTATATTTGTACAATCCAAATAGGAAAGGTTTAATCCGTACAATCCAAATAGGAAAGGTTTGATCCGATTCAATTTATAATTGATCCTCGTTCGGATTGATAGCAACCCGATACCGAGGGTTAGTATAAAGTTATTTCAATTTAAACTTGGCCCATCGTATTTGATTTATTACCATGTTTAAACTTATATTTGTACAATCCAAATAGGAAAGGTTTAATCCGTACAATCCAAATAGGAAAGGTTTGATCCGATTCAATTTATAATTGATCCTCGTTCGGATTGATAGCAACCCGATACCGAGGGTAGAAAATTAGGTATGTAATTTGAGTTGGATTCAATTTAAACTTGGCCCATCGTATTTGATTTATTACCATGTTTAAACTTATATTTGTACAATCCAAATAGGAAAGGTTTAATCCGTACAATCCAAATAGGAAAGGTTTGATCCGATTCAATTTATAATTGATCCTCGTTCGGATTGATAGCAACCCGATACGGAGGGTAGAAATTAGGTATGTAATTTGAGTTGGATTCAATTTAAACTTGGCCCATCGTATTTGATTTATTACCATGTTTAAACTTATATTTGTACAATCCAAATAGGAAAGGTTTAATCCGTACAATCCAAATAGGAAAGGTTTGATCCGATTCAATTTATAATTGATCCTCGTTCGGATTGATAGCAACCCGATACCGAGGGTTAGTATAAAGTTATTCCAATCAATTTAAACTTGGCCCATCGTATTTGATTTATTACCATGTTTAAACTTATATTTGTACAATCCAAATAGGAAAGGTTTAATCCGTACAATCCAAATAGGAAAGGTTTGATCCGATTCAATTTATAATTGATCCTCGTTCGGATTGATAGCAACCCGATACGAGGGTAGAAAATTAGGTATGTAATTTGAGTTGGATTCAATTTAAACTTGGCCCATCGTATTTGATTTATTACCATGTTTAAACTTATATTTGTACAATCCAAATAGGAAAGGTTTAATCCGTACAATCCAAATAGGAAAGGTTTGATCCGATTCAATTTATAATTGATCCTCGTTCGGATTGATAGCAACCCGATACCGAGGGTAGAAAATTAGGTATGTAATTTGAGTTGGATTCAATTTAAACTTGGCCCATCGTATTTGATTTATTACCATGTTTAAACTTATATTTGTACAATCCAAATAGGAAAGGTTTAATCCGTACAATCCAAATAGGAAAGGTTTGATCCGATTCAATTTATAATTGATCCTCGTTCGGATTGATAGCAACCCGATACGGAGGGTAGAAATTAGGTATGTAATTTGAGTTGGATTCAATTTAAACTTGGCCCATCGTATTTGATTTATTACCATGTTTAAACTTATATTTGTACAATCCAAATAGGAAAGGTTTAATCCGTACAATCCAAATAGGAAAGGTTTGATCCGATTCAATTTATAATTGATCCTCGTTCGGATTGATAGCAACCCGATACCGAGGGTTAGTATAAAGTTATTCAATCAATTTAAACTTGGCCCATCGTATTTGATTTATTACCATGTTTAAACTTATATTTGTACAATCCAAATAGGAAAGGTTTAATCCGTACAATCCAAATAGGAAAGGTTTGATCCGATTCAATTTATAATTGATCCTCGTTCGGATTGATAGCAACCCGATACCGAGGGTAGAAAATTAGGTATGTAATTTGAGTTGGATTCAATTTAAACTTGGCCCATCGTATTTGATTTATTACCATGTTTAAACTTATATTTGTACAATCCAAATAGGAAAGGTTTAATCCGTACAATCCAAATAGGAAAGGTTTGATCCGATTCAATTTATAATTGATCCTCGTTCGGATTGATAGCAACCCGATACGAGGGTAGAAATTAGGTATGTAATTTGAGTTGGATTCAATTTAAACTTGGCCCATCGTATTTGATTTATTACCATGTTTAAACTTATATTTGTACAATCCAAATAGGAAAGGTTTAATCCGTACAATCCAAATAGGAAAGGTTTGATCCGATTCAATTTATAATTGATCCTCGTTCGGATTGATAGCAACCCGATACGAGGGTAGAAATTAGGTATGTAATTTGAGTTGGATTCAATTTAAACTTGGCCCATCGTATTTGATTTATTACCATGTTTAAACTTATATTTGTACAATCCAAATAGGAAAGGTTTAATCCGTACAATCCAAATAGGAAAGGTTTGATCCGATTCAATTTATAATTGATCCTCGTTCGGATTGATAGCAACCCGATACCGAGGGTAGTATAAATTATTGGATTCAATTTAAACTTGGCCCATCGTATTTGATTTATTACCATGTTTAAACTTATATTTGTACAATCCAAATAGGAAAGGTTTAATCCGTACAATCCAAATAGGAAAGGTTTGATCCGATTCAATTTATAATTGATCCTCGTTCGGATTGATAGCAACCCGATACCGAGGGTAGAAAATTAGGTATGTAATTTGAGTTGGATTCAATTTAAACTTGGCCCATCGTATTTGATTTATTACCATGTTTAAACTTATATTTGTACAATCCAAATAGGAAAGGTTTAATCCGTACAATCCAAATAGGAAAGGTTTGATCCGATTCAATTTATAATTGATCCTCGTTCGGATTGATAGCAACCCGATACGAGGGTAGAAAATTAGGTATGTAATTTGAGTTGGATTCAATTTAAACTTGGCCCATCGTATTTGATTTATTACCATGTTTAAACTTATATTTGTACAATCCAAATAGGAAAGGTTTAATCCGTACAATCCAAATAGGAAAGGTTTGATCCGATTCAATTTATAATTGATCCTCGTTCGGATTGATAGCAACCCGATACCGAGGGTAGTAAAAGTTATTATTCAATTTAAACTTGGCCCATCGTATTTGATTTATTACCATGTTTAAACTTATATTTGTACAATCCAAATAGGAAAGGTTTAATCCGTACAATCCAAATAGGAAAGGTTTGATCCGATTCAATTTATAATTGATCCTCGTTCGGATTGATAGCAACCCGATACCGAGGGTAGAAAATTAGGTATGTAATTTGAGTTGGATTCAATTTAAACTTGGCCCATCGTATTTGATTTATTACCATGTTTAAACTTATATTTGTACAATCCAAATAGGAAAGGTTTAATCCGTACAATCCAAATAGGAAAGGTTTGATCCGATTCAATTTATAATTGATCCTCGTTCGGATTGATAGCAACCCGATACGAGGGTAGAAATTAGGTATGTAATTTGAGTTGGATTCAATTTAAACTTGGCCCATCGTATTTGATTTATTACCATGTTTAAACTTATATTTGTACAATCCAAATAGGAAAGGTTTAATCCGTACAATCCAAATAGGAAAGGTTTGATCCGATTCAATTTATAATTGATCCTCGTTCGGATTGATAGCAACCCGATACCGAGGGTAGTATAATTAGTTGGATTCAATTTAAACTTGGCCCATCGTATTTGATTTATTACCATGTTTAAACTTATATTTGTACAATCCAAATAGGAAAGGTTTAATCCGTACAATCCAAATAGGAAAGGTTTGATCCGATTCAATTTATAATTGATCCTCGTTCGGATTGATAGCAACCCGATACCGAGGGTAGAAAATTAGGTATGTAATT
The DNA here is from genome assembly GCA_900491605.1 of Calamus simplicifolius. Taxonomy (NCBI): domain Eukaryota; kingdom Viridiplantae; phylum Streptophyta; class Magnoliopsida; order Arecales; family Arecaceae; genus Calamus; species Calamus simplicifolius. The sequence goes on from UESW01002237.1 coordinate 235,194, forward strand.
TGAGTTGGATTCAATTTAAACTTGGCCCATCGTATTTGATTTATTACCATGTTTAAACTTATATTTGTACAATCCAAATAGGAAAGGTTTAATCCGTACAATCCAAATAGGAAAGGTTTGATCCGATTCAATTTATAATTGATCCTCGTTCGGATTGATAGCAACCCGATACCGAGGGTAGAAATTAGGTATGTAATTTGAGTTGGATTCAATTTAAACTTGGCCCATCGTATTTGATTTATTACCATGTTTAAACTTATATTTGTACAATCCAAATAGGAAAGGTTTAATCCGTACAATCCAAATAGGAAAGGTTTGATCCGATTCAATTTATAATTGATCCTCGTTCGGATTGATAGCAACCCGATACGAGGGTAGAAATTAGGTATGTAATTTGAGTTGGATTCAATTTAAACTTGGCCCATCGTATTTGATTTATTACCATGTTTAAACTTATATTTGTACAATCCAAATAGGAAAGGTTTAATCCGTACAATCCAAATAGGAAAGGTTTGATCCGATTCAATTTATAATTGATCCTCGTTCGGATTGATAGCAACCCGATACCGAGGGTTAGTATAAATTATTGGATTCAATTTAAACTTGGCCCATCGTATTTGATTTATTACCATGTTTAAACTTATATTTGTACAATCCAAATAGGAAAGGTTTAATCCGTACAATCCAAATAGGAAAGGTTTGATCCGATTCAATTTATAATTGATCCTCGTTCGGATTGATAGCAACCCGATACCGAGGGTAGAAAATTAGGTATGTAATTTGAGTTGGATTCAATTTAAACTTGGCCCATCGTATTTGATTTATTACCATGTTTAAACTTATATTTGTACAATCCAAATAGGAAAGGTTTAATCCGTACAATCCAAATAGGAAAGGTTTGATCCGATTCAATTTATAATTGATCCTCGTTCGGATTGATAGCAACCCGATACGAGGGTAGAAATTAGGTATGTAATTTGAGTTGGATTCAATTTAAACTTGGCCCATCGTATTTGATTTATTACCATGTTTAAACTTATATTTGTACAATCCAAATAGGAAAGGTTTAATCCGTACAATCCAAATAGGAAAGGTTTGATCCGATTCAATTTATAATTGATCCTCGTTCGGATTGATAGCAACCCGATACGAGGGTAGAAATTAGGTATGTAATTTGAGTTGGATTCAATTTAAACTTGGCCCATCGTATTTGATTTATTACCATGTTTAAACTTATATTTGTACAATCCAAATAGGAAAGGTTTAATCCGTACAATCCAAATAGGAAAGGTTTGATCCGATTCAATTTATAATTGATCCTCGTTCGGATTGATAGCAACCCGATACCGAGGGTTAGTATAAAGTTATTCATCAATTTAAACTTGGCCCATCGTATTTGATTTATTACCATGTTTAAACTTATATTTGTACAATCCAAATAGGAAAGGTTTAATCCGTACAATCCAAATAGGAAAGGTTTGATCCGATTCAATTTATAATTGATCCTCGTTCGGATTGATAGCAACCCGATACGAGGGTAGAAAATTAGGTATGTAATTTGAGTTGGATTCAATTTAAACTTGGCCCATCGTATTTGATTTATTACCATGTTTAAACTTATATTTGTACAATCCAAATAGGAAAGGTTTAATCCGTACAATCCAAATAGGAAAGGTTTGATCCGATTCAATTTATAATTGATCCTCGTTCGGATTGATAGCAACCCGATACCGAGGGTTAGGTATGTAAAGTTGGATTCAATTTAAACTTGGCCCATCGTATTTGATTTATTACCATGTTTAAACTTATATTTGTACAATCCAAATAGGAAAGGTTTAATCCGTACAATCCAAATAGGAAAGGTTTGATCCGATTCAATTTATAATTGATCCTCGTTCGGATTGATAGCAACCCGATACCGAGGGTAGAAATTAGGTATGTAATTTGAGTTGGATTCAATTTAAACTTGGCCCATCGTATTTGATTTATTACCATGTTTAAACTTATATTTGTACAATCCAAATAGGAAAGGTTTAATCCGTACAATCCAAATAGGAAAGGTTTGATCCGATTCAATTTATAATTGATCCTCGTTCGGATTGATAGCAACCCGATACCGAGGGTAGAAATTAGGTATGTAATTTGAGTTGGATTCAATTTAAACTTGGCCCATCGTATTTGATTTATTACCATGTTTAAACTTATATTTGTACAATCCAAATAGGAAAGGTTTAATCCGTACAATCCAAATAGGAAAGGTTTGATCCGATTCAATTTATAATTGATCCTCGTTCGGATTGATAGCAACCCGATACGAGGGTAGAAATTAGGTATGTAATTTGAGTTGGATTCAATTTAAACTTGGCCCATCGTATTTGATTTATTACCATGTTTAAACTTATATTTGTACAATCCAAATAGGAAAGGTTTAATCCGTACAATCCAAATAGGAAAGGTTTGATCCGATTCAATTTATAATTGATCCTCGTTCGGATTGATAGCAACCCGATACCGAGGGTAGGTATAAATTATTGGATTCAATTTAAACTTGGCCCATCGTATTTGATTTATTACCATGTTTAAACTTATATTTGTACAATCCAAATAGGAAAGGTTTAATCCGTACAATCCAAATAGGAAAGGTTTGATCCGATTCAATTTATAATTGATCCTCGTTCGGATTGATAGCAACCCGATACCGAGGGTAGAAAATTAGGTATGTAATTTGAGTTGGATTCAATTTAAACTTGGCCCATCGTATTTGATTTATTACCATGTTTAAACTTATATTTGTACAATCCAAATAGGAAAGGTTTAATCCGTACAATCCAAATAGGAAAGGTTTGATCCGATTCAATTTATAATTGATCCTCGTTCGGATTGATAGCAACCCGATACCGAGGGTAGAAAATTAGGTATGTAATTTGAGTTGGATTCAATTTAAACTTGGCCCATCGTATTTGATTTATTACCATGTTTAAACTTATATTTGTACAATCCAAATAGGAAAGGTTTAATCCGTACAATCCAAATAGGAAAGGTTTGATCCGATTCAATTTATAATTGATCCTCGTTCGGATTGATAGCAACCCGATACGAGGGTAGAAAATTAGGTATGTAATTTGAGTTGGATTCAATTTAAACTTGGCCCATCGTATTTGATTTATTACCATGTTTAAACTTATATTTGTACAATCCAAATAGGAAAGGTTTAATCCGTACAATCCAAATAGGAAAGGTTTGATCCGATTCAATTTATAATTGATCCTCGTTCGGATTGATAGCAACCCGATACCGAGGGTAGTATAAATTATTGGATTCAATTTAAACTTGGCCCATCGTATTTGATTTATTACCATGTTTAAACTTATATTTGTACAATCCAAATAGGAAAGGTTTAATCCGTACAATCCAAATAGGAAAGGTTTGATCCGATTCAATTTATAATTGATCCTCGTTCGGATTGATAGCAACCCGATACCGAGGGTAGAAATTAGGTATGTAATTTGAGTTGGATTCAATTTAAACTTGGCCCATCGTATTTGATTTATTACCATGTTTAAACTTATATTTGTACAATCCAAATAGGAAAGGTTTAATCCGTACAATCCAAATAGGAAAGGTTTGATCCGATTCAATTTATAATTGATCCTCGTTCGGATTGATAGCAACCCGATACGAGGGTAGAAATTAGGTATGTAATTTGAGTTGGATTCAATTTAAACTTGGCCCATCGTATTTGATTTATTACCATGTTTAAACTTATATTTGTACAATCCAAATAGGAAAGGTTTAATCCGTACAATCCAAATAGGAAAGGTTTGATCCGATTCAATTTATAATTGATCCTCGTTCGGATTGATAGCAACCCGATACCGAGGGTAGAAATTAGGTATGTAATTTGAGTTGGATTCAATTTAAACTTGGCCCATCGTATTTGATTTATTACCATGTTTAAACTTATATTTGTACAATCCAAATAGGAAAGGTTTAATCCGTACAATCCAAATAGGAAAGGTTTGATCCGATTCAATTTATAATTGATCCTCGTTCGGATTGATAGCAACCCGATACGAGGGTAGTATAAAGTTGGATTCAATTTAAACTTGGCCCATCGTATTTGATTTATTACCATGTTTAAACTTATATTTGTACAATCCAAATAGGAAAGGTTTAATCCGTACAATCCAAATAGGAAAGGTTTGATCCGATTCAATTTATAATTGATCCTCGTTCGGATTGATAGCAACCCGATACCGAGGGTAGAAATTAGGTATGTAATTTGAGTTGGATTCAATTTAAACTTGGCCCATCGTATTTGATTTATTACCATGTTTAAACTTATATTTGTACAATCCAAATAGGAAAGGTTTAATCCGTACAATCCAAATAGGAAAGGTTTGATCCGATTCAATTTATAATTGATCCTCGTTCGGATTGATAGCAACCCGATACCGAGGGTAGAAAATTAGGTATGTAATTTGAGTTGGATTCAATTTAAACTTGGCCCATCGTATTTGATTTATTACCATGTTTAAACTTATATTTGTACAATCCAAATAGGAAAGGTTTAATCCGTACAATCCAAATAGGAAAGGTTTGATCCGATTCAATTTATAATTGATCCTCGTTCGGATTGATAGCAACCCGATACCGAGGGTTTAGGTATGTAATTTGAGTTGGATTCAATTTAAACTTGGCCCATCGTATTTGATTTATTACCATGTTTAAACTTATATTTGTACAATCCAAATAGGAAAGGTTTAATCCGTACAATCCAAATAGGAAAGGTTTGATCCGATTCAATTTATAATTGATCCTCGTTCGGATTGATAGCAACCCGATACCGAGGGTAGAAATTAGGTATGTAATTTGAGTTGGATTCAATTTAAACTTGGCCCATCGTATTTGATTTATTACCATGTTTAAACTTATATTTGTACAATCCAAATAGGAAAGGTTTAATCCGTACAATCCAAATAGGAAAGGTTTGATCCGATTCAATTTATAATTGATCCTCGTTCGGATTGATAGCAACCCGATACGAGGGTAGAAATTAGGTATGTAATTTGAGTTGGATTCAATTTAAACTTGGCCCATCGTATTTGATTTATTACCATGTTTAAACTTATATTTGTACAATCCAAATAGGAAAGGTTTAATCCGTACAATCCAAATAGGAAAGGTTTGATCCGATTCAATTTATAATTGATCCTCGTTCGGATTGATAGCAACCCGATACCGAGGGTTAGTATAAAGTTATTCAATTTAAACTTGGCCCATCGTATTTGATTTATTACCATGTTTAAACTTATATTTGTACAATCCAAATAGGAAAGGTTTAATCCGTACAATCCAAATAGGAAAGGTTTGATCCGATTCAATTTATAATTGATCCTCGTTCGGATTGATAGCAACCCGATACCGAGGGTAGAAAATTAGGTATGTAATTTGAGTTGGATTCAATTTAAACTTGGCCCATCGTATTTGATTTATTACCATGTTTAAACTTATATTTGTACAATCCAAATAGGAAAGGTTTAATCCGTACAATCCAAATAGGAAAGGTTTGATCCGATTCAATTTATAATTGATCCTCGTTCGGATTGATAGCAACCCGATACGAGGGTAGAAATTAGGTATGTAATTTGAGTTGGATTCAATTTAAACTTGGCCCATCGTATTTGATTTATTACCATGTTTAAACTTATATTTGTACAATCCAAATAGGAAAGGTTTAATCCGTACAATCCAAATAGGAAAGGTTTGATCCGATTCAATTTATAATTGATCCTCGTTCGGATTGATAGCAACCCGATACCGAGGGTAGTTAGGTATGTAATTTGAGTTGGATTCAATTTAAACTTGGCCCATCGTATTTGATTTATTACCATGTTTAAACTTATATTTGTACAATCCAAATAGGAAAGGTTTAATCCGTACAATCCAAATAGGAAAGGTTTGATCCGATTCAATTTATAATTGATCCTCGTTCGGATTGATAGCAACCCGATACGAGGGTAGAAAATTAGGTATGTAATTTGAGTTGGATTCAATTTAAACTTGGCCCATCGTATTTGATTTATTACCATGTTTAAACTTATATTTGTACAATCCAAATAGGAAAGGTTTAATCCGTACAATCCAAATAGGAAAGGTTTGATCCGATTCAATTTATAATTGATCCTCGTTCGGATTGATAGCAACCCGATACCGAGGGTAGAAAATTAGGTATGTAATTTGAGTTGGATTCAATTTAAACTTGGCCCATCGTATTTGATTTATTACCATGTTTAAACTTATATTTGTACAATCCAAATAGGAAAGGTTTAATCCGTACAATCCAAATAGGAAAGGTTTGATCCGATTCAATTTATAATTGATCCTCGTTCGGATTGATAGCAACCCGATACCGAGGGTAGGTATAAATTTGAGTTGGATTCAATTTAAACTTGGCCCATCGTATTTGATTTATTACCATGTTTAAACTTATATTTGTACAATCCAAATAGGAAAGGTTTAATCCGTACAATCCAAATAGGAAAGGTTTGATCCGATTCAATTTATAATTGATCCTCGTTCGGATTGATAGCAACCCGATACCGAGGGTTTAGGTATGTAATTTGAGTTGGATTCAATTTAAACTTGGCCCATCGTATTTGATTTATTACCATGTTTAAACTTATATTTGTACAATCCAAATAGGAAAGGTTTAATCCGTACAATCCAAATAGGAAAGGTTTGATCCGATTCAATTTATAATTGATCCTCGTTCGGATTGATAGCAACCCGATACCGAGGGTAGAAATTAGGTATGTAATTTGAGTTGGATTCAATTTAAACTTGGCCCATCGTATTTGATTTATTACCATGTTTAAACTTATATTTGTACAATCCAAATAGGAAAGGTTTAATCCGTACAATCCAAATAGGAAAGGTTTGATCCGATTCAATTTATAATTGATCCTCGTTCGGATTGATAGCAACCCGATACCGAGGGTAGAAATTAGGTATGTAATTTGAGTTGGATTCAATTTAAACTTGGCCCATCGTATTTGATTTATTACCATGTTTAAACTTATATTTGTACAATCCAAATAGGAAAGGTTTAATCCGTACAATCCAAATAGGAAAGGTTTGATCCGATTCAATTTATAATTGATCCTCGTTCGGATTGATAGCAACCCGATACCGAGGGTAGAAAATTAGGTATGTAATTTGAGTTGGATTCAATTTAAACTTGGCCCATCGTATTTGATTTATTACCATGTTTAAACTTATATTTGTACAATCCAAATAGGAAAGGTTTAATCCGTACAATCCAAATAGGAAAGGTTTGATCCGATTCAATTTATAATTGATCCTCGTTCGGATTGATAGCAACCCGATACCGAGGGTAGTATAAAGTTGGATTCAATTTAAACTTGGCCCATCGTATTTGATTTATTACCATGTTTAAACTTATATTTGTACAATCCAAATAGGAAAGGTTTAATCCGTACAATCCAAATAGGAAAGGTTTGATCCGATTCAATTTATAATTGATCCTCGTTCGGATTGATAGCAACCCGATACCGAGGGTAGAAAATTAGGTATGTAATTTGAGTTGGATTCAATTTAAACTTGGCCCATCGTATTTGATTTATTACCATGTTTAAACTTATATTTGTACAATCCAAATAGGAAAGGTTTAATCCGTACAATCCAAATAGGAAAGGTTTGATCCGATTCAATTTATAATTGATCCTCGTTCGGATTGATAGCAACCCGATACGAGGGTAGAAATTAGGTATGTAATTTGAGTTGGATTCAATTTAAACTTGGCCCATCGTATTTGATTTATTACCATGTTTAAACTTATATTTGTACAATCCAAATAGGAAAGGTTTAATCCGTACAATCCAAATAGGAAAGGTTTGATCCGATTCAATTTATAATTGATCCTCGTTCGGATTGATAGCAACCCGATACCGAGGGTAGAAAAGTATTAATTCAATTTAAACTTGGCCCATCGTATTTGATTTATTACCATGTTTAAACTTATATTTGTACAATCCAAATAGGAAAGGTTTAATCCGTACAATCCAAATAGGAAAGGTTTGATCCGATTCAATTTATAATTGATCCTCGTTCGGATTGATAGCAACCCGATACCGAGGGTAGAAAATTAGGTATGTAATTTGAGTTGGATTCAATTTAAACTTGGCCCATCGTATTTGATTTATTACCATGTTTAAACTTATATTTGTACAATCCAAATAGGAAAGGTTTAATCCGTACAATCCAAATAGGAAAGGTTTGATCCGATTCAATTTATAATTGATCCTCGTTCGGATTGATAGCAACCCGATACCGAGGGTAGAAATTAGGTATGTAATTTGAGTTGGATTCAATTTAAACTTGGCCCATCGTATTTGATTTATTACCATGTTTAAACTTATATTTGTACAATCCAAATAGGAAAGGTTTAATCCGTACAATCCAAATAGGAAAGGTTTGATCCGATTCAATTTATAATTGATCCTCGTTCGGATTGATAGCAACCCGATACGAGGGTAGAATTAGGTATGTAATTTGAGTTGGATTCAATTTAAACTTGGCCCATCGTATTTGATTTATTACCATGTTTAAACTTATATTTGTACAATCCAAATAGGAAAGGTTTAATCCGTACAATCCAAATAGGAAAGGTTTGATCCGATTCAATTTATAATTGATCCTCGTTCGGATTGATAGCAACCCGATACCGAGGGTTAGGTAAAAGTTATTCAATTTAAACTTGGCCCATCGTATTTGATTTATTACCATGTTTAAACTTATATTTGTACAATCCAAATAGGAAAGGTTTAATCCGTACAATCCAAATAGGAAAGGTTTGATCCGATTCAATTTATAATTGATCCTCGTTCGGATTGATAGCAACCCGATACCGAGGGTAGAAAATTAGGTATGTAATTTGAGTTGGATTCAATTTAAACTTGGCCCATCGTATTTGATTTATTACCATGTTTAAACTTATATTTGTACAATCCAAATAGGAAAGGTTTAATCCGTACAATCCAAATAGGAAAGGTTTGATCCGATTCAATTTATAATTGATCCTCGTTCGGATTGATAGCAACCCGATACGAGGGTAGAAATTAGGTATGTAATTTGAGTTGGATTCAATTTAAACTTGGCCCATCGTATTTGATTTATTACCATGTTTAAACTTATATTTGTACAATCCAAATAGGAAAGGTTTAATCCGTACAATCCAAATAGGAAAGGTTTGATCCGATTCAATTTATAATTGATCCTCGTTCGGATTGATAGCAACCCGATACCGAGGGTTTAGGTATGTAATTTGAGTTGGATTCAATTTAAACTTGGCCCATCGTATTTGATTTATTACCATGTTTAAACTTATATTTGTACAATCCAAATAGGAAAGGTTTAATCCGTACAATCCAAATAGGAAAGGTTTGATCCGATTCAATTTATAATTGATCCTCGTTCGGATTGATAGCAACCCGATACCGAGGGTAGAAAATTAGGTATGTAATTTGAGTTGGATTCAATTTAAACTTGGCCCATCGTATTTGATTTATTACCATGTTTAAACTTATATTTGTACAATCCAAATAGGAAAGGTTTAATCCGTACAATCCAAATAGGAAAGGTTTGATCCGATTCAATTTATAATTGATCCTCGTTCGGATTGATAGCAACCCGATACCGAGGGTAGAAAATTAGGTATGTAATTTGAGTTGGATTCAATTTAAACTTGGCCCATCGTATTTGATTTATTACCATGTTTAAACTTATATTTGTACAATCCAAATAGGAAAGGTTTAATCCGTACAATCCAAATAGGAAAGGTTTGATCCGATTCAATTTATAATTGATCCTCGTTCGGATTGATAGCAACCCGATACGAGGGTAGAAATTAGGTATGTAATTTGAGTTGGATTCAATTTAAACTTGGCCATCGTATTTGATTTATTACCATGTTTAAACTTATATTTGTACAATCCAAATAGGAAAGGTTTAATCCGTACAATCCAAATAGGAAAGGTTTGATCCGATTCAATTTATAATTGATCCTCGTTCGGATTGATAGCAACCCGATACGAGGGTTTAGGTATAATTTGAGTTGGATTCAATTTAAACTTGGCCCATCGTATTTGATTTATTACCATGTTTAAACTTATATTTGTACAATCCAAATAGGAAAGGTTTAATCCGTACAATCCAAATAGGAAAGGTTTGATCCGATTCAATTTATAATTGATCCTCGTTCGGATTGATAGCAACCCGATACCGAGGGTAGAAAATTAGGTATGTAATTTGAGTTGGATTCAATTTAAACTTGGCCCATCGTATTTGATTTATTACCATGTTTAAACTTATATTTGTACAATCCAAATAGGAAAGGTTTAATCCGTACAATCCAAATAGGAAAGGTTTGATCCGATTCAATTTATAATTGATCCTCGTTCGGATTGATAGCAACCCGATACCGAGGGTAGAAAATTAGGTATGTAATTTGAGTTGGATTCAATTTAAACTTGGCCCATCGTATTTGATTTATTACCATGTTTAAACTTATATTTGTACAATCCAAATAGGAAAGGTTTAATCCGTACAATCCAAATAGGAAAGGTTTGATCCGATTCAATTTATAATTGATCCTCGTTCGGATTGATAGCAACCCGATACGAGGGTTTAGGTATGTAATTTGAGTTGGATTCAATTTAAACTTGGCCCATCGTATTTGATTTATTACCATGTTTAAACTTATATTTGTACAATCCAAATAGGAAAGGTTTAATCCGTACAATCCAAATAGGAAAGGTTTGATCCGATTCAATTTATAATTGATCCTCGTTCGGATTGATAGCAACCCGATACCGAGGGTAGAAATTAGGTATTCAATTTAAACTTGGCCCATCGTATTTGATTTATTACCATGTTTAAACTTATATTTGTACAATCCAAATAGGAAAGGTTTAATCCGTACAATCCAAATAGGAAAGGTTTGATCCGATTCAATTTATAATTGATCCTCGTTCGGATTGATAGCAACCCGATACCGAGGGTAGAAATTAGGTATGTAATTTGAGTTGGATTCAATTTAAACTTGGCCCATCGTATTTGATTTATTACCATGTTTAAACTTATATTTGTACAATCCAAATAGGAAAGGTTTAATCCGTACAATCCAAATAGGAAAGGTTTGATCCGATTCAATTTATAATTGATCCTCGTTCGGATTGATAGCAACCCGATACGGAGGGTAGAAAGATTAGGTATGTAATTTGAGTTGGATTCAATTTAAACTTGGCCCATCGTATTTGATTTATTACCATGTTTAAACTTATATTTGTACAATCCAAATAGGAAAGGTTTAATCCGTACAATCCAAATAGGAAAGGTTTGATCCGATTCAATTTATAATTGATCCTCGTTCGGATTGATAGCAACCCGATACCGAGGGTTAGATAAAGTTTTCAATTCAATTTAAACTTGGCCCATCGTATTTGATTTATTACCATGTTTAAACTTATATTTGTACAATCCAAATAGGAAAGGTTTAATCCGTACAATCCAAATAGGAAAGGTTTGATCCGATTCAATTTATAATTGATCCTCGTTCGGATTGATAGCAACCCGATACGAGGGTAGAAAATTAGGTATGTAATTTGAGTTGGATTCAATTTAAACTTGGCCATCGTATTTGATTTATTACCATGTTTAAACNTATATTTGTACAATCCAAATAGGAAAGGTTTAATCCGTACAATCCAAATAGGAAAGGTTTGATCCGATTCAATTTATAATTGATCCTCGTTCGGATTGATAGCAACCCGATACCGAGGGGTTAGGTATGTAATTTGAGTTGGATTCAATTTAAACTTGGCCCATCGTATTTGATTTATTACCATGTTTAAACTTATATTTGTACAATCCAAATAGGAAAGGTTTAATCCGTACAATCCAAATAGGAAAGGTTTGATCCGATTCAATTTATAATTGATCCTCGTTCGGATTGATAGCAACCCGATACCGAGGGTAGAAAATTAGGTATGTAATTTGAGTTGGATTCAATTTAAACTTGGCCCATCGTATTTGATTTATTACCATGTTTAAACTTATATTTGTACAATCCAAATAGGAAAGGTTTAATCCGTACAATCCAAATAGGAAAGGTTTGATCCGATTCAATTTATAATTGATCCTCGTTCGGATTGATAGCAACCCGATACGAGGGTAGAAATTAGGTATGTAATTTGAGTTGGATTCAATTTAAACTTGGCCCATCGTATTTGATTTATTACCATGTTTAAACTTATATTTGTACAATCCAAATAGGAAAGGTTTAATCCGTACAATCCAAATAGGAAAGGTTTGATCCGATTCAATTTATAATTGATCCTCGTTCGGATTGATAGCAACCCGATACCGAGGGTTAGGTAAAGATTCAATTTAAACTTGGCCCATCGTATTTGATTTATTACCATGTTTAAACTTATATTTGTACAATCCAAATAGGAAAGGTTTAATCCGTACAATCCAAATAGGAAAGGTTTGATCCGATTCAATTTATAATTGATCCTCGTTCGGATTGATAGCAACCCGATACCGAGGGTAGAAAATTAGGTATGTAATTTGAGTTGGATTCAATTTAAACTTGGCCCATCGTATTTGATTTATTACCATGTTTAAACTTATATTTGTACAATCCAAATAGGAAAGGTTTAATCCGTACAATCCAAATAGGAAAGGTTTGATCCGATTCAATTTATAATTGATCCTCGTTCGGATTGATAGCAACCCGATACGAGGGTAGAAAATTAGGTATGTAATTTGAGTTGGATTCAATTTAAACTTGGCCCATCGTATTTGATTTATTACCATGTTTAAACTTATATTTGTACAATCCAAATAGGAAAGGTTTAATCCGTACAATCCAAATAGGAAAGGTTTGATCCGATTCAATTTATAATTGATCCTCGTTCGGATTGATAGCAACCCGATACCGAGGGTAGAAATTAGGTATGTAATTTGAGTTGGATTCAATTTAAACTTGGCCCATCGTATTTGATTTATTACCATGTTTAAACTTATATTTGTACAATCCAAATAGGAAAGGTTTAATCCGTACAATCCAAATAGGAAAGGTTTGATCCGATTCAATTTATAATTGATCCTCGTTCGGATTGATAGCAACCCGATACCGAGGGTTAGGTATAAAGTTAATTCAATTTAAACTTGGCCCATCGTATTTGATTTATTACCATGTTTAAACTTATATTTGTACAATCCAAATAGGAAAGGTTTAATCCGTACAATCCAAATAGGAAAGGTTTGATCCGATTCAATTTATAATTGATCCTCGTTCGGATTGATAGCAACCCGATACGAGGGTAGAAAATTAGGTATGTAATTTGAGTTGGATTCAATTTAAACTTGGCCCATCGTATTTGATTTATTACCATGTTTAAACTTATATTTGTACAATCCAAATAGGAAAGGTTTAATCCGTACAATCCAAATAGGAAAGGTTTGATCCGATTCAATTTATAATTGATCCTCGTTCGGATTGATAGCAACCCGATACGAGGGTAGAAAATTAGGTATGTAATTTGAGTTGGATTCAATTTAAACTTGGCCCATCGTATTTGATTTATTACCATGTTTAAACTTATATTTGTACAATCCAAATAGGAAAGGTTTAATCCGTACAATCCAAATAGGAAAGGTTTGATCCGATTCAATTTATAATTGATCCTCGTTCGGATTGATAGCAACCCGATACCGAGGGTAAAATTAGGTATGTAATTTGAGTTGGATTCAATTTAAACTTGGCCCATCGTATTTGATTTATTACCATGTTTAAACTTATATTTGTACAATCCAAATAGGAAAGGTTTAATCCGTACAATCCAAATAGGAAAGGTTTGATCCGATTCAATTTATAATTGATCCTCGTTCGGATTGATAGCAACCCGATACCGAGGGTAAATTAGGTATGTAATTTGAGTTGGATTCAATTTAAACTTGGCCCATCGTATTTGATTTATTACCATGTTTAAACTTATATTTGTACAATCCAAATAGGAAAGGTTTAATCCGTACAATCCAAATAGGAAAGGTTTGATCCGATTCAATTTATAATTGATCCTCGTTCGGATTGATAGCAACCCGATACGAGGGTAGAAAATTAGGTATGTAATTTGAGTTGGATTCAATTTAAACTTGGCCCATCGTATTTGATTTATTACCATGTTTAAACTTATATTTGTACAATCCAAATAGGAAAGGTTTAATCCGTACAATCCAAATAGGAAAGGTTTGATCCGATTCAATTTATAATTGATCCTCGTTCGGATTGATAGCAACCCGATACCGAGGGTTAGTATAATTTGAGTTGGATTCAATTTAAACTTGGCCCATCGTATTTGATTTATTACCATGTTTAAACTTATATTTGTACAATCCAAATAGGAAAGGTTTAATCCGTACAATCCAAATAGGAAAGGTTTGATCCGATTCAATTTATAATTGATCCTCGTTCGGATTGATAGCAACCCGATACCGAGGGTAGAAAATTAGGTATGTAATTTGAGTTGGATTCAATTTAAACTTGGCCCATCGTATTTGATTTATTACCATGTTTAAACTTATATTTGTACAATCCAAATAGGAAAGGTTTAATCCGTACAATCCAAATAGGAAAGGTTTGATCCGATTCAATTTATAATTGATCCTCGTTCGGATTGATAGCAACCCGATACCGAGGGTAGAAATTAGGTATGTAATTTGAGTTGGATTCAATTTAAACTTGGCCCATCGTATTTGATTTATTACCATGTTTAAACTTATATTTGTACAATCCAAATAGGAAAGGTTTAATCCGTACAATCCAAATAGGAAAGGTTTGATCCGATTCAATTTATAATTGATCCTCGTTCGGATTGATAGCAACCCGATACCGAGGGTAGTAAAAGTATTGGATTCAATTTAAACTTGGCCCATCGTATTTGATTTATTACCATGTTTAAACTTATATTTGTACAATCCAAATAGGAAAGGTTTAATCCGTACAATCCAAATAGGAAAGGTTTGATCCGATTCAATTTATAATTGATCCTCGTTCGGATTGATAGCAACCCGATACGAGGGTAGAAAATTAGGTATGTAATTTGAGTTGGATTCAATTTAAACTTGGCCCATCGTATTTGATTTATTACCATGTTTAAACTTATATTTGTACAATCCAAATAGGAAAGGTTTAATCCGTACAATCCAAATAGGAAAGGTTTGATCCGATTCAATTTATAATTGATCCTCGTTCGGATTGATAGCAACCCGATACCGAGGGTAGAAAATTAGGTATGTAATTTGAGTTGGATTCAATTTAAACTTGGCCCATCGTATTTGATTTATTACCATGTTTAAACTTATATTTGTACAATCCAAATAGGAAAGGTTTAATCCGTACAATCCAAATAGGAAAGGTTTGATCCGATTCAATTTATAATTGATCCTCGTTCGGATTGATAGCAACCCGATACCGAGGGTAGAAATTAGGTATGTAATTTGAGTTGGATTCAATTTAAACTTGGCCCATCGTATTTGATTTATTACCATGTTTAAACTTATATTTGTACAATCCAAATAGGAAAGGTTTAATCCGTACAATCCAAATAGGAAAGGTTTGATCCGATTCAATTTATAATTGATCCTCGTTCGGATTGATAGCAACCCGATACCGAGGGTTAGGTATAAAGTTATTCAATTTAAACTTGGCCCATCGTATTTGATTTATTACCATGTTTAAACTTATATTTGTACAATCCAAATAGGAAAGGTTTAATCCGTACAATCCAAATAGGAAAGGTTTGATCCGATTCAATTTATAATTGATCCTCGTTCGGATTGATAGCAACCCGATACGAGGGTAGAAATTAGGTATGTAATTTGAGTTGGATTCAATTTAAACTTGGCCCATCGTATTTGATTTATTACCATGTTTAAACTTATATTTGTACAATCCAAATAGGAAAGGTTTAATCCGTACAATCCAAATAGGAAAGGTTTGATCCGATTCAATTTATAATTGATCCTCGTTCGGATTGATAGCAACCCGATACCGAGGGTAGAAAATTAGGTATGTAATTTGAGTTGGATTCAATTTAAACTTGGCCCATCGTATTTGATTTATTACCATGTTTAAACTTATATTTGTACAATCCAAATAGGAAAGGTTTAATCCGTACAATCCAAATAGGAAAGGTTTGATCCGATTCAATTTATAATTGATCCTCGTTCGGATTGATAGCAACCCGATACCGAGGGTAGAAAATTAGGTATGTAATTTGAGTTGGATTCAATTTAAACTTGGCCCATCGTATTTGATTTATTACCATGTTTAAACTTATATTTGTACAATCCAAATAGGAAAGGTTTAATCCGTACAATCCAAATAGGAAAGGTTTGATCCGATTCAATTTATAATTGATCCTCGTTCGGATTGATAGCAACCCGATACCGAGGGTAGAAAATTAGGTATGTAATTTGAGTTGGATTCAATTTAAACTTGGCCCATCGTATTTGATTTATTACCATGTTTAAACTTATATTTGTACAATCCAAATAGGAAAGGTTTAATCCGTACAATCCAAATAGGAAAGGTTTGATCCGATTCAATTTATAATTGATCCTCGTTCGGATTGATAGCAACCCGATACGAGGGTAGAAAATTAGGTATGTAATTTGAGTTGGATTCAATTTAAACTTGGCCCATCGTATTTGATTTATTACCATGTTTAAACTTATATTTGTACAATCCAAATAGGAAAGGTTTAATCCGTACAATCCAAATAGGAAAGGTTTGATCCGATTCAATTTATAATTGATCCTCGTTCGGATTGATAGCAACCCGATACGAGGGTAAAATTAGGTATGTAATTTGAGTTGGATTCAATTTAAACTTGGCCCATCGTATTTGATTTATTACCATGTTTAAACTTATATTTGTACAATCCAAATAGGAAAGGTTTAATCCGTACAATCCAAATAGGAAAGGTTTGATCCGATTCAATTTATAATTGATCCTCGTTCGGATTGATAGCAACCCGATACCGAGGGTAGAAAATTAGGTATGTAATTTGAGTTGGATTCAATTTAAACTTGGCCCATCGTATTTGATTTATTACCATGTTTAAACTTATATTTGTACAATCCAAATAGGAAAGGTTTAATCCGTACAATCCAAATAGGAAAGGTTTGATCCGATTCAATTTATAATTGATCCTCGTTCGGATTGATAGCAACCCGATACCGAGGGTAGAAAATTAGGTATGTAATTTGAGTTGGATTCAATTTAAACTTGGCCCATCGTATTTGATTTATTACCATGTTTAAACTTATATTTGTACAATCCAAATAGGAAAGGTTTAATCCGTACAATCCAAATAGGAAAGGTTTGATCCGATTCAATTTATAATTGATCCTCGTTCGGATTGATAGCAACCCGATACCGAGGGTAGAAAATTAGGTATGTAATTTGAGTTGGATTCAATTTAAACTTGGCCCATCGTATTTGATTTATTACCATGTTTAAACTTATATTTGTACAATCCAAATAGGAAAGGTTTAATCCGTACAATCCAAATAGGAAAGGTTTGATCCGATTCAATTTATAATTGATCCTCGTTCGGATTGATAGCAACCCGATACCGAGGGTTAGGTAAATTTGAGTTGGATTCAATTTAAACTTGGCCCATCGTATTTGATTTATTACCATGTTTAAACTTATATTTGTACAATCCAAATAGGAAAGGTTTAATCCGTACAATCCAAATAGGAAAGGTTTGATCCGATTCAATTTATAATTGATCCTCGTTCGGATTGATAGCAACCCGATACCGAGGGTAGAAAATTAGGTATGTAATTTGAGTTGGATTCAATTTAAACTTGGCCCATCGTATTTGATTTATTACCATGTTTAAACTTATATTTGTACAATCCAAATAGGAAAGGTTTAATCCGTACAATCCAAATAGGAAAGGTTTGATCCGATTCAATTTATAATTGATCCTCGTTCGGATTGATAGCAACCCGATACGAGGGTAGAAATTAGGTATGTAATTTGAGTTGGATTCAATTTAAACTTGGCCCATCGTATTTGATTTATTACCATGTTTAAACTTATATTTGTACAATCCAAATAGGAAAGGTTTAATCCGTACAATCCAAATAGGAAAGGTTTGATCCGATTCAATTTATAATTGATCCTCGTTCGGATTGATAGCAACCCGATACCGAGGGTTAGGTATAAAGTTATTCAATTTAAACTTGGCCCATCGTATTTGATTTATTACCATGTTTAAACTTATATTTGTACAATCCAAATAGGAAAGGTTTAATCCGTACAATCCAAATAGGAAAGGTTTGATCCGATTCAATTTATAATTGATCCTCGTTCGGATTGATAGCAACCCGATACCGAGGGTAGAAAATTAGGTATGTAATTTGAGTTGGATTCAATTTAAACTTGGCCCATCGTATTTGATTTATTACCATGTTTAAACTTATATTTGTACAATCCAAATAGGAAAGGTTTAATCCGTACAATCCAAATAGGAAAGGTTTGATCCGATTCAATTTATAATTGATCCTCGTTCGGATTGATAGCAACCCGATACGAGGGTAGAAATTAGGTATGTAATTTGAGTTGGATTCAATTTAAACTTGGCCCATCGTATTTGATTTATTACCATGTTTAAACTTATATTTGTACAATCCAAATAGGAAAGGTTTAATCCGTACAATCCAAATAGGAAAGGTTTGATCCGATTCAATTTATAATTGATCCTCGTTCGGATTGATAGCAACCCGATACCGAGGGTAGAAAAATTATTCAATTTAAACTTGGCCCATCGTATTTGATTTATTACCATGTTTAAACTTATATTTGTACAATCCAAATAGGAAAGGTTTAATCCGTACAATCCAAATAGGAAAGGTTTGATCCGATTCAATTTATAATTGATCCTCGTTCGGATTGATAGCAACCCGATACCGAGGGTAGAAAATTAGGTATGTAATTTGAGTTGGATTCAATTTAAACTTGGCCCATCGTATTTGATTTATTACCATGTTTAAACTTATATTTGTACAATCCAAATAGGAAAGGTTTAATCCGTACAATCCAAATAGGAAAGGTTTGATCCGATTCAATTTATAATTGATCCTCGTTCGGATTGATAGCAACCCGATACCGAGGGTAGTAATTTGAGTTGGATTCAATTTAAACTTGGCCCATCGTATTTGATTTATTACCATGTTTAAACTTATATTTGTACAATCCAAATAGGAAAGGTTTAATCCGTACAATCCAAATAGGAAAGGTTTGATCCGATTCAATTTATAATTGATCCTCGTTCGGATTGATAGCAACCCGATACCGAGGGTAGAAAATTAGGTATGTAATTTGAGTTGGATTCAATTTAAACTTGGCCCATCGTATTTGATTTATTACCATGTTTAAACTTATATTTGTACAATCCAAATAGGAAAGGTTTAATCCGTACAATCCAAATAGGAAAGGTTTGATCCGATTCAATTTATAATTGATCCTCGTTCGGATTGATAGCAACCCGATACGAGGGTAGAAATTAGGTATGTAATTTGAGTTGGATTCAATTTAAACTTGGCCCATCGTATTTGATTTATTACCATGTTTAAACTTATATTTGTACAATCCAAATAGGAAAGGTTTAATCCGTACAATCCAAATAGGAAAGGTTTGATCCGATTCAATTTATAATTGATCCTCGTTCGGATTGATAGCAACCCGATACCGAGGGTAGTAAAGTTGGATTCAATTTAAACTTGGCCCATCGTATTTGATTTATTACCATGTTTAAACTTATATTTGTACAATCCAAATAGGAAAGGTTTAATCCGTACAATCCAAATAGGAAAGGTTTGATCCGATTCAATTTATAATTGATCCTCGTTCGGATTGATAGCAACCCGATACGAGGGTAGAAAATTAGGTATGTAATTTGAGTTGGATTCAATTTAAACTTGGCCCATCGTATTTGATTTATTACCATGTTTAAACTTATATTTGTACAATCCAAATAGGAAAGGTTTAATCCGTACAATCCAAATAGGAAAGGTTTGATCCGATTCAATTTATAATTGATCCTCGTTCGGATTGATAGCAACCCGATACCGAGGGTTAGGTATGTAATTTGAGTTGGATTCAATTTAAACTTGGCCCATCGTATTTGATTTATTACCATGTTTAAACTTATATTTGTACAATCCAAATAGGAAAGGTTTAATCCGTACAATCCAAATAGGAAAGGTTTGATCCGATTCAATTTATAATTGATCCTCGTTCGGATTGATAGCAACCCGATACCGAGGGTAGAAATTAGGTATGTAATTTGAGTTGGATTCAATTTAAACTTGGCCCATCGTATTTGATTTATTACCATGTTTAAACTTATATTTGTACAATCCAAATAGGAAAGGTTTAATCCGTACAATCCAAATAGGAAAGGTTTGATCCGATTCAATTTATAATTGATCCTCGTTCGGATTGATAGCAACCCGATACGAGGGTAGAAATTAGGTATGTAATTTGAGTTGGATTCAATTTAAACTTGGCCCATCGTATTTGATTTATTACCATGTTTAAACTTATATTTGTACAATCCAAATAGGAAAGGTTTAATCCGTACAATCCAAATAGGAAAGGTTTGATCCGATTCAATTTATAATTGATCCTCGTTCGGATTGATAGCAACCCGATACGAGGGTAGAAATTAGGTATGTAATTTGAGTTGGATTCAATTTAAACTTGGCCCATCGTATTTGATTTATTACCATGTTTAAACTTATATTTGTACAATCCAAATAGGAAAGGTTTAATCCGTACAATCCAAATAGGAAAGGTTTGATCCGATTCAATTTATAATTGATCCTCGTTCGGATTGATAGCAACCCGATACCGAGGGTTATTATAATTTGAGTTGGATTCAATTTAAACTTGGCCCATCGTATTTGATTTATTACCATGTTTAAACTTATATTTGTACAATCCAAATAGGAAAGGTTTAATCCGTACAATCCAAATAGGAAAGGTTTGATCCGATTCAATTTATAATTGATCCTCGTTCGGATTGATAGCAACCCGATACCGAGGGTAGAAAATTAGGTATGTAATTTGAGTTGGATTCAATTTAAACTTGGCCCATCGTATTTGATTTATTACCATGTTTAAACTTATATTTGTACAATCCAAATAGGAAAGGTTTAATCCGTACAATCCAAATAGGAAAGGTTTGATCCGATTCAATTTATAATTGATCCTCGTTCGGATTGATAGCAACCCGATACGAGGGTAGATTAGGTATGTAATTTGAGTTGGATTCAATTTAAACTTGGCCCATCGTATTTGATTTATTACCATGTTTAAACTTATATTTGTACAATCCAAATAGGAAAGGTTTAATCCGTACAATCCAAATAGGAAAGGTTTGATCCGATTCAATTTATAATTGATCCTCGTTCGGATTGATAGCAACCCGATACCGAGGGTTAGGTATGTAAAGTTATTCAATTTAAACTTGGCCCATCGTATTTGATTTATTACCATGTTTAAACTTATATTTGTACAATCCAAATAGGAAAGGTTTAATCCGTACAATCCAAATAGGAAAGGTTTGATCCGATTCAATTTATAATTGATCCTCGTTCGGATTGATAGCAACCCGATACCGAGGGTAGAAAATTAGGTATGTAATTTGAGTTGGATTCAATTTAAACTTGGCCCATCGTATTTGATTTATTACCATGTTTAAACTTATATTTGTACAATCCAAATAGGAAAGGTTTAATCCGTACAATCCAAATAGGAAAGGTTTGATCCGATTCAATTTATAATTGATCCTCGTTCGGATTGATAGCAACCCGATACGAGGGTAGAAAATTAGGTATGTAATTTGAGTTGGATTCAATTTAAACTTGGCCCATCGTATTTGATTTATTACCATGTTTAAACTTATATTTGTACAATCCAAATAGGAAAGGTTTAATCCGTACAATCCAAATAGGAAAGGTTTGATCCGATTCAATTTATAATTGATCCTCGTTCGGATTGATAGCAACCCGATACCGAGGGTAGAAAATTAGGTATGTAATTTGAGTTGGATTCAATTTAAACTTGGCCCATCGTATTTGATTTATTACCATGTTTAAACTTATATTTGTACAATCCAAATAGGAAAGGTTTAATCCGTACAATCCAAATAGGAAAGGTTTGATCCGATTCAATTTATAA
>UESW01002238.1:0-36730 GCA_900491605.1 Calamus simplicifolius
GCCTTTGAACCCCGAAGGGTGATCTGAGAGTCACTATGATGGGATCATTCTCGAGAGCCTTTAACCCTGGAGGGTGACCTGAGGGTGCTTAGACCAGGCTCATACCTTTTCAACCCTGAAGGATGATCCAAGAGTCGCTATGACGGGACCATGCTCAGGAGCCTTTAACCCCGGAGGGTGACTAAGGGTGCTTGGACCAGGCTCAGTGTCTTTTGAACCCCGAAGGATGACCCGAGAGTCGCGTGTGATGGGGACCGTGCTCGGAAGCCTTTAACCCCAGAGGGTGACCTAAGGGTGCTTGGACTAGGCTCAGGTGCCTTTTGAACCCTGAAGGATGACCCGAGAGTCGTTGTGATGGGACCATGCTCAAGATCCTTTAATCCCATAGGGTGGCCTGAGGGTGCTTAGACCAGGCTCAGGTGCCTTTTGAACCCAAAGGGTGATCCGAGTCGCTATGATAGGACTATGCTTGAAAGCTTTTAACCCCAGAGGGTGACCTGAGGGTGCTTGGACTAGGCTCAGGTGCCTTTTGAACCCTGAAGGGTGACATGAGAGTTGAGAGTCGTCAGGTGCCTTTTAATTTCGAAGGTGACCTGAGAGTTGAGAGTCGTCAGGTGCCTTTTAACCCCAGAGGGTGACCTGAGAGTTGAGAATCATCAGTACCTTTTTCTTTTGACGTAAAGTCTAGAAACGGCTACTCGGTTGGCCGTTGTCCGCTGAGATAGAGTTGAAGCCGCCGGGGCTGGGGTGAAGCCATTGAGACTTTGACGATGCTGTTAAGCTATGACAAAGTCGTTGAGGCTAAGTGATACTGGCGCTGTGGTCGGTCTTATTGCTGATGCTACTGCCGGTCTTTCTGTTGTGCATTCAAGTATTAATGAAAAGAACCTTTTCTCACATTGTAGTGTACTTAGATTTGTAGCTTTTTGGCCTTTGCGACGTGTTCGATGTGCTGGGGGTCGGCATAGAGTCGAGATAAAGAGCTTTCTCCTGCTTTACTGGTGCTAGATCGGGGTATTTGCGGAGCTGAAGAAAACTATTCGAGAGTGGAGGAAAACCTGCATTGTTGATCTCTTTTAGCATTAATGGAGCCCTGGCATCCGAGTACAAGGAAGGCCATAATAACCCCTCCGCCCAACGTCCTCTCTTTGTCCTCTTGCTGGCACCAATCTTCCTTCCCTTCATATGTTAAATCTTGTTCATTTAAGTTTGCATGGCATGGCACTGGGCTGGGACTTGACCACGTCCTCGATCCTCTCCCCTCACAGCCAGGCCAGGACCTTGCTTCGTAGAGGAAACCCAACCGAAAAGATGTGCCATGTGATGATGATGTAGCACTTCATGCAGATGGTTTGGAGGGAGAAAAAGCGGCCGGGGAGGAGTGTCGATCAGCTTCTGTCGACCGAAGATAGCCTCGAGGTCGCACGCCTCTTGTGGATTACGACTGTCCAAGTGGAAGATGCTGTCATTGTGAAGTGCCTTTGAAGGAATTTATCTCCTTCTGTTGATTTGGATACATCAGCCTGCTGGTGGTCTACCTTCGGAAGCAAATTAATTGAAGTGGAAGTGCTGGCACCCTTGCTTGGGCCTCCCCCCGCATCGCCGTCCATAGGAGAGGAGGCCATTTGGATGGTGAGCGGTGGCGCTCTTGCTAGTGAGCTCTTGCTTTTGAGCTTGAAGATGCTCATTCTGATGAGGTTTATGGCGGTGAGCCTCTTACTGGGGAGATCTCCCGCTGGATGAATGATGGCTGGCCTGAGCAGCAACTAAAGAAGGAGCGGAAGCTTCTGCTGCTGTGTGGCCGTGAGATATTACATCTAGAGCTTTTGGACAGCTGTCGTCACTGTATGGATTTGCAGGATAAGGGTGGCATGCTGTTTTGCTTAAGTGGCCTGAGGTAGTGGCGATGGTGGATGGAGCGGTTGGCTCTGTTGCTTAGCTCGTTGAGGGTGCCCCCCAGCATGACTGACGGAAGCTTCATGGGTTCTTGTCATCACCATCGTTTTGATCCACCATGCTAATCTAAGGGGAACGAGGATCTGCAAGCTAGCGTCGTTGATGATCCGTGCTATATCCCCCTTCCTAGCGCACCAATCTATTGATGCCAAATCACCATCCTTGAATGCCCGCGAGCGTCCGATCGCCTCCTTCGGCGAGCCCGGGATCCTCCGGCGAGCTTCTTGCGCCTTAGAGCCTGCAAACAAGTCTCGAGGACCGAAGATTCCGGCAGGGACCCTCTAATGCTCAAGTCAATGCTCTGGGCAACAGCCATGAGCTTAAGGAAGCTGGAAAGAAAGAAGAAGAGAAAGGCTTAGAGCCGTGCTCTTTGTGAGCGTTTGGGAGTGTAGTAGTTATTTGAGTTTCTTGGAGTTACCTGGTCGGGGATTCCTCTTATCCATTTTATTAGTGCTTAGAGTCTGTCAGCCTTGGAACATGATCACTTGTCAGAGCATTGATGATGGGGGCAGCACAGTGGGGCTGGCCCCCATGTAATTTGTAAGAGTTGCAGGGCATGTCTCATCAAATATAGGTGGCTGCATAATTGGCAGGTATTTCTTGGTTTGAACAGCTGTTGCAGGCTACTCAGGGTGTATCGGACCGTTACGGCGTTTGCTAGACGTATCCCCCATGCTACCCTTCTGCTGTCCTTTGTGGACAGTGATGGACGATAAAGGCATGTGGCCTCAAAGTATAGCCGCTGAGGCGGAGATGAAATTTGGAGTTGAAACTGGCTCTGTCCCTCATGGAATAATGATTATAGGGTACGTGCATGGCACTATTCATGCTTTTGGATGAGCTCCAGAGAAGGTCGTGGATGAACATTTGCATGACACTGTTAATGACCGAGCATTATTTATGACCGAGGGGAAGAAGCCGAGCACTATTTATGGCCGAAGAAAAGGGGCCGATCACTGTTCATGACCGAGGGGAAGAGGCCGAACACTGTTCATGGCCGAGCACTGTTTATGACCGAGGGAAAGAAGCCGAGCACTGTTCATGGCTGAAGGGAAAAGACCGATCACTATTCATGGCCGAGAGAAAGAGGCCAAGCACTGTTCGTGACCAAGGGAAAGAGGTCGAGCATTGTTCATGGCTGAGCATTGTTTATGGTCAGAAAAAGAGGCCGATCACTATTCATAGCCGAGCACTATTTATGGCCAAAGAAAAAAAAAGGTCAAGCACTATTCATGATCGAGAAAAAAGATCGCGCACTGTTCATAGCCGAAGGAAAGAGGTCGATCATTATTCATGATTAAAAAAAATCAAAAATCAACTTTAAAAATAATTAATCTGATTCCGATGAAATTATCATTGCCCATATTATCATTGCCCATAGAATTTATTGGCCTCATCAATTATTTTTTAATTATTTAATTATATCAACAACTAAAAGAGAAAAGTGGAGCGAAAAAAAATAATAATAATAAAGAGCTAGAATTAAAAGTTACTGTTTTTCTTTTTCATTATTTAATTTTTTTTAAATAAAATTAATATAAAGTTTAACATTATAAAAAATATTTAAAAAATAATTAATATTTAAAAACAATGGACGGGCATGCGACCATTGTGTTAAAATAGCGAACATGAAAACCTTTGAAGGATACGACGAGCTCTTAAATACTGATTAAACAACGTCAAATTGGGAAGGCCTCGTTTGGTGAGGGATCGATGAGCTTGACTGAGCTTTCTTCCATTCTAGTTTTTAAAAATATTATTTATTCTGAAACGAAGACGTCACGCCAAGAGATTTTTTTTTAAGACACTTCTTTCGCGGTACGGGAGATGCTAAGATGGCAACGAAGAGCTGATTAATGTGATCATTCGCTTGTAATAAAAATAATATATATAAAAAAAAACGACGAGCTGGCTGCGACTGTCACCATGGCGGAGGAAAGAAGATGGCAGTAATAATCTACAAATAGTGATGTCCGCATCGAGATAGCGCTGATCGGAGTAATTGCAAATGTATAACTGCGTAGACTGCGGCGTTGATGAATCGATGTTGGTGGCCATGAAGGCTTGAAAAATTATACTTGATTCTTTATCCATTCACGATATAAACTACAGGGCAGATGTAAAGTAGCCAGAAACCATATGGAATAAAAAACAGGGCAGATGGAGATGGAAAGGAAGGACGGAGAGAGAGAGAAAAAAAAGAAGCTGTGCATAGAGCAAGTGGCATCCAACTCCAAGGCATGAACGCATTATAAACCACTGACGGCACCGCCAGCGGAATTGAAAGGAGAACAAAAAAAAAAAAAATAAGTTAGTAGGACAGCTTGAAAGGTGAAGCGTTCTCTTTCTACCCTTAAAGCATAGCACATATTTAACCAGTCTCAAATCGTGTGAAGATTCAATCAGTCTCAAATCGTGTGGAGATGCGGAAGCAAGATGATATCCCTTGCTGAAATTCTGCAGCAGAATTTTGGATCTTGATCTTGGTAATCTTTCCAGATTGACTAGCAACTAGGATTTTCTTTGGTTTCTTGCGCCCAAGATTGTAAGAGAGGGTCGTGGCCTCTCTTCTTCCTCACGTGAACCTTCAGATCTGATCCAGAAAATCAAGAGACGTGCCCAAGGAGAAGGTACTGCTAGGGTTTCTTCTTCTCCTTCCTTGAGAGAGGCGGCTCCAAGAAGATGGCTAGGGCAGAGATGGCAGCAATAAAACCCTAGAAACCTAGGGCATCTATATATGAGAAAGAGAGGAGGAGAAAGAGAAGGGATAGCTTATTTTAGGGAGAAAAGGGTTTCTTTCATTCTTCTATAATCATCATCGTTACATGACTATATATAACTCGTTCCCATGACGGCCACCAAAATAAAACCAGCACCACACATGAACCGGTGCCTTATTATATGGATAATAAACCCTAAAAAACTCCTTTGGACCAACCCACACCTTGGGCCCAAACTCAGCCCAATGATAGACTAGCCCCCTCAAGACCCAACAACCTGGGCCTTAACACTGTGGAGCCTACAAACCTCCACCCTAGGATTTAAGCTTTGGAGTACCATACCAGGCTCTACAATCTCTACCTTGGTGCTTCAAAGCTGCTGAAAAATCTGCACATTCTCTCAGACCCATCAGTGTCACACATGAGAGAAAGCTATCCCGTGAAAGAGTCTTCATAAGTGCATCTGTCTGGTTCTTCTTTGTATGAACTTTTACCAGCTCCACTTCACCTTCTTCCACCAATTCTCTGATCCTGTGATACCTCACATCTATATGCTTTGTGCGTGCATGATAGATTGGGTTCTGAGCCAACTGCAGGGCACCTGACTATCACTGTGTAACAATACTGTACCCTGCTTCATCCCCATTTCCATGATGAGTCTCTTCAACCAAAGAGCCTCCTTGGCAGCCTCTGTAATCCCTATATACTAAGCTTCTGTTGTAGATAAAGCTGTAATAGGTTGAAGGGTTGATCTCCAAGAATTAGTCCACCATACATGCTGAACACATACCCTGTGGTAGACCTTCTTGTATCCAGATCACCTGCAAAATTTACATCCGTAAATCCTTCCAATGGACCTAATGACTTACTTGGGATATTAGATTTCTCCTTAGATCCATCTTGCTGCCCAAAAATTAGACCAAGTCCACGAGTTCCCTGAAGGTACCTCAAAATCCACTTGAGTGCCTTCCAGTGCTCCTTCCCTGGGTTCACCATGAATCTGCTCACCTGGCTCACTGCATATGCTATGTCAGGCCTGCAACACATCATAGCAAACATAATGCTTCCCACGGTACTGGCATATGGAACTCTCTTCATGTACTCTTTCTCTTCATCTATCTGGAGGTTCTGTAACTTAGAAAGAGACATGTGACTAGCCAAAGGTGTTCCAACTGGTTTGGCTTTATCCATCCCAAACCTTTCCAACACCTTGTGAATATATCCACCCAATGACAAGTGTAGAATTCCCTTGGTCCTATCTTTGTAAATTTCCATCCCAAGTATCTTCCTAGCTGACCCCAAATCCTTCATTTCAAATTCTGTTGATAATGCATATTTCAGTCCATTCACTGCTTCAACACTCCTGCTGGCAATAAGCATATCATCCACATACAGAAGGAGATACAGTGCATCATCCTCATCCACATCTTTTACATAGACACAAGTATCATGTTCACATCTAGAAAATCCAAGGCCCAAAATAAAAGTGTCAAACCTTTTGTACCACTGACGAGGTGACTGCTTCAAACCATAGAGTGATTTCTTTAGTAGACACACTTTTTCTTCCAATCCAGATTCCTTGAAACCCTCTGGTTGCTTCATGTATATCCTCTCCTCTAGACTCCCATGTAAGAAAGTCATCTTCACGTCCATCTGCTGCAACTCCATACCATGTTGTGCTACGAGAGATAATAACACACGAATTGAAGCATAACGTACCACTGGAGAGAATACCTCTGTGTAGTCCACTTCCTCTCTCTGTGAGAATCCCTTAGCAACAAGCCTTGCTTTGTATCTGACTCCACCTTGCTCTGAAGGTGCCTCCTTCTTTGTGAACACCCATTTTGAACCAATGGCCTGAGCATCTCTAGGTAGATCCACTAGCTACCATGTCTTGTTCTTTTCCAGGGACTCCATCTCCTTCATCATGGCCTGCATCCATGAGTCTCTTTCTAAACTTTCTATGGCTTCTTGGAAGGTCTCTGGATCCTCATTTGCAGTGATTAGAGCATAGGAAATCATGTCATCAATGCGATACCGAGCAGGTTTGATGATGGTACG
Source organism: Calamus simplicifolius (assembly GCA_900491605.1). Lineage (NCBI taxonomy): Eukaryota > Viridiplantae > Streptophyta > Magnoliopsida > Arecales > Arecaceae > Calamus > Calamus simplicifolius. The sequence goes on from UESW01002238.1 coordinate 6,738, forward strand.
CTTTGCCTTGTGTAGTGCCACACCCCTTTGATCATCTCTCAAAGCTGAAGTGTGTGACTCCACCTGCACCTCCTTTTGGATTGATGGCTCTTCTGGCTGATCCTTTACATGTATTGGAACATTCATACCAAACTTCACCTCAAAAGAAGCATGTTTTGAAGTAGAAGTAGAAGGTACATCGCCTGTCAGCCAATGCTATCCACTGCTGTCCTGTTCAGCCTTTTCAGCTCCATCTGCAATCTCTGACCTCTTCAAGATGCTTTTCTCATCAAAAATAATGTCTTTACTGATGATACACTTCTGTGAATCTGAACTCCATAGCAAATAGCCTTTAACTCCCTGTGGATACCCGATGAAGATCAGCCTTTGTGATTTTGGGTCCAGCTTGCTCCTTTCAGTTGCCTCCACATGTGCATAGGCTGGGCAACCAAAAATCCTTAGGTGTCCAAGCTCCACCTTCTTCCCACTCCAGATCTCCTCTGGAATGCCTCCATCAAGTTTTCTATTAGGGGACCTGTTAACAAGAAAACCAGAGAACATAATTGCATCACCCCAAAAGACCTTGGGCAGTGATGCCTGCAGCCTCAAACACCTAGCCTTCTCTGTCAATATACGATTCATCCTCTCTGCCACACCATTCTGCTGGGGAGTCATCCTTACTGTGTAATGGCGTTGGATCCCATTTTCCTCATAGTAGCTTTTGAATTCATTGCTTGTATACTCCCCTCCATTGTCAGATCTTAAACACTTCACTGGTTTTCATGTCTCCTTTTCAACACCAACTCTCCAAGCTTTAAACCGGGCAAATACCTCTGATTTTTCTCTTATCAGATATACCCATACCTTCCTGGAGTAGTCATCAATGAAAGTTAAAAAATACTTAGCCCCACCTCTGGAAGACACAGGGGCCGGTCCCCATACATCTGAGTGAACTAATTCCAGAATACCTTCACTCTGCTTGGAACTGCTGGCAAACCTCACCCTATGTTGTTTACCATAAATACAAGGCTCACAGATGTCATTGTCCTCCTTCTTAAGTGCTGGAATTAGACCTCTTTTACTGAGTTCTATAAGCCCTTTATCACTCATGTGTCCCATTCGATAGTGCCACAGTTTATAGACCAATTGTTCCTCCTGTGCCGCTGCTAGCACCTCTGCACCATCTATGGCCACTGAGCCTTCCATCTGATAGAGATTATTTTCCAACCTTCTCCCTTTCATCACCACTAATGCACCCTTGGTTATCCTCAAACATCCACTCACCGGCTGGCTTCCAAAAGCATACCCATGCTTCTCCAGGTAGCCCAAAGAAATTAGATTCTTCTTCAACTTCGGGACATGTTTGACATTTGTTAAAGTCCTTATAACCCCATCATACATCCTCACCCTTATGCTTCCAACTCCAGCAACCTTACAAGGATGATTATCACCAAGGCATACACTCCCTCCATCAGATTTTTCATAAGTTACAAACCACTCCCTATGCGAAGTATAATGGTGAGAACATGTTGAGTCAAGTGTCCAACAACTATCACACTTCTTGGTCCCATCTGAAACTACCAGTACATCATCTTCACTATCTTCAGATAAATTTGCACCACCATTACTGGCTGAACCTCCCTTGGAAATGCCCTTCCCCTTCTCATTCTTCAGAAGTGGGCAATTTCTCTTCAGGTGACCAATCTGATGACACTTGTAACACTTCCATGCTTTCTGCTTGCCCCGAGACTTAGATCTGCCTTAGGACTTGCCTTTAACCTTTTTCCAGGATCTTTCTTGCCTCTCATTCACAGCAAGTACCTATGTGTTAGAGTTTCCCATGTGAATCTTTTCTCTTTGTTGGTTTGATCTCAGCACCCCCACAACCTCTTCATAATTCAGGGTCTCCTTCCCATACACCAAGGTTGTAATCAGACCATCATAGGAATTGGGTAGCGAACACAACAAGATGAGGGTCTTGTCTTCTTCATCAATCTTCACATCAAGGCTTATCACCTCTGAGTACACTTGATTGAATTTCTGAATATGGGCTACAAGATCTTCTCCCTCAGGCATTCTCAAGTTGTACAACTGTTTCTTCAACCACAACTTGTTTGTCGTGCTCTTTCCCATGTAAGTGTTCTCTAAAGTTTCCCAAAGCCCCCTTGCCGTGGTCTGCATGCAAATCTCCGGCAAGACTTGATCAGCCAAGCACATCCTGATTGTGCTAATGCAATCTCCTCTAACTCCTCCCAATCCTTACGACTTACATTATCCGATCTTTGTTTCACCAAGACCTTATAAATCCTTTGCTGTACCAATAAATCCTTCACCCTTTGCTGCCATAGGGTGAAGTTCCCTTTGCCATCATACTTTTCAAAATCCAATTTAAAGCTACTAGATGTCATATCCAACCAAGAAACAATGCACACAAAAAAAACAGAAAATTAAACTTGCTGCAGAAATTTCTGGTTTGATATCTTACCAAGAAACGCCCAAGATCCAATCTTTTCTCCACCAAATCACCGAGGCTCTGATACCAAATGAAGGGTGGATCGTCCTCTTTCTACCCTTGGAGCATAGCATGCATTCAACCAGCCCTAAGTCGTGTGGAGATGCGGAAGCGAGATGATATCCCTTGCTGAAATTCTGCAGCATAATTTTGGATTTTGATCTTGGTAATCTTCCCAGATTGATTAGCAACTAAAATTTTCTTTGGTTTCTTGCGCCCCAAGATTGTAAGAGAGGGTCGTGGCCTCTCTTCTTCCTCACGTGAACCTTTCAGATCTGATCCAGAAAATCAAGAGACGCTGCCCAAGAAGAAGGTACTGCTATGATTTCTTCCTTCTCCTTTCTTGAGAGAGACAGCTCTAAGAAGATGGCTAGGGCAGAGATGGCAGCAATAAAATCCTAGAAACCTAGAGCATCTATATGTGAGAAAGAGAGAAGAAGAAAGAGAATGAATAGCTTATTTTAGAAAGAAAAGGATTTCTTTCATTCTTCTATAATCATCATCGTTACATGATTATATATAATCCGTCCCATGATGGCCACCAAAATAAAATCAGCACCACATATAAACCGATGCCTTATTATATGAATAATAAATCCTAAAAAACTTCTTTGGACCAATCCACACCTTGGACCTAAACCCAACCCAATAATAGACTACCCAATAATAGACTAGCCCCCTCAAAATCCAATAACCTGAACCTTAATCCTATAAAACCTACAAACCTTTATCTTATAATTTAAGTTTTAAAGTACCACACCAAATTCTACATAGTTTTCCATACACAGCTTTTCATACGAGAGAAGAGAGCTTACGAGAGAAGAGAACTAAGCTCTGAAAACCTCAAGTTGGCTGCGGATACAAAGACTACTCTCAACTTGGCGAATCAGAACATAGATAAAGTAAGACTACTCTCGACTTGGCGAATCGGAACATAGATAAAAGTTTTTCTCCAGGAATCAATCTTAGCAGAAATTCCCATGATGAAAAAGAGCCCAAGTTGTGGTGGGAACAATGGGGGCATCACTTGCATTAAGCGGCGGAGAATGGTGGAATTTTTGTTGCTTATGGGAAATAATTCTATATATTATGAGAGGAACAGAGCTTAAAAAGTGCCATTAAGAAGACAGGTCTTCGAACAATCGAAGAGTTCTTGGATCTTTTATTCCTTCTGTTCTCTTTTATCTCCTCTCATACCTTCAATATTCTCTCTCACAATTTTTTCTTCAAAATTAAGCTGTGAAAAAATGAATAAATATTCACTTAATTGTGTCCTTTTTGTTCTTCGTTAGATCTTGATTTGTTCTCATGTTGATCAAAAGCCAACAACGAGCTCTCGGATAAGTTCGATCTTAAAATTCACCCCTCGTACGTTTTGTTGCCGACCAAAAGCTAGTTAGTCACAGTCAACTCTTCAACCACTGGTAGTCTGGCACCTCCAACAGACGAGCGATCATCCCCTGTAAAAACGAGGAAAGGAAAAGAGGAATCAAATTAGCGTTAGGGGGAAAAGATAACTGCGTTGTATGCGAACATTCTTTAGATCAAATTATGCGCAAACACATATTTAAAGATCTAATTAAACTCTCTTACAATACATAAGACGGATGTAAAAGAAAAGCAAAGTTGAGTAAATCCAAAAAAAAACAAAATTTGAAGACATACTCCTTCAAATCTCACGTTCACGCACGCACGCACGCGCGCCCACAAACACACAGCCACAAGACGAAGACACTATATACAGGAAGGAGAGAGAATAAAATCTCCCAACGCACGCAGCCCACAGGAGGGACTTCTCACACACACACACACACACACACAAGAAGAAGAGAAAATTGCATTGATTTAAACCGGATACAAAATCTACCCAACGTATATAGCATACACGAGAGGATCAACGATCGGGCGCGCCAGTGTCCGGTGCGGCGAGCGCCGCGCGCTGCCGCTGCCACTGCAAGCAGCGCGTGGTCTGAATCCCCGTTATAGTTTGAATCCCCTTATAAGGGCTTTGGACTGTCGTTATAGATGAAGAAGGCGTAGAAGCCACCGAGAGTGGTGGCGCTTGCCATCGCCCATACTATCACCTTAACCACGAGCGGCATGATGGCGGCCACTTTATAACTAAACATCAAAGTAAGCGTGGTCGCGAGAGTCCACACGACCACCTTCAGCCATCTCCTTCGAGGCGAGTGCTCTGGTGTTCTCTCAAAGACACGGAGGAAATAGAAGAGGGACATTAGGTCCACGTAGGAACCCACAACAAATGCCACCATCCATGGGTCGTTGACGGAGCGGTAGACGGCGAGGGCCGAGTTATAAGTTAGAAAAGCAAAACCCAAGTATGACAGCCACGAGTACTCATCTTTGTATTCCCGTTCTCGGTTTGGAGCTACATCGGCTTCTCGCTGCAAACCCTGAGTTGCTTCCGGATTCATGGATAAAATATTATTTAAACAGAGCGGGAACAGCAACGGATATGGAAGCAGCAGGCTGGTTTTGCTAACATCACGCCCGCCCGACGCCGACGACGAGAGTTAGAGTTCCGCCAGCTATACTTATAGATAGGCAATCGCTAGGATTAGAGCAATTGACGAATTCTTTTGATGGCGGTCATTGCAGGTACCGTCACGGGTGCGACAAAGCTGTTTGCTCTACAGGATAGCAATGGGAAAAAGAAGGGAAATTTAAAGCGGACAATCCCCGTGACTAAGGTAGCTTCCACGAAATTTCCTCTGCTCAAAAAAAGTCACCGCCAACAACATCATGGCTTTTGATCGGCCACCGCCGGCTACAGATTTCTCGCTTTGCTTCGCCTTCAGCAAAATTAATTTGATTATACTAAAAAACCTTTATTTCGGTCAGATACCAATCCCATCAAGCATATAAACCATGCTAGCAACGTCGTTTGTGGTGCCCATCCTTGGATCCCTTCCCAAACTTATAGCGTTGCTTGTTTAGACTACCAGTTCGTAACTTCACCGCGCGTGAGCGCAACATTATTCAAAGTTCCGTAGGCGATCAGGCATGGGGGACAACCACGCAACCCGAAAAAACGGAGTCGAACAAGCCTCGGATGCTCCGCCCGCGAGCTTTCTTTCCGTTTTCTCTTTCATATTTAAGACGTGGACCCCCTCCAGATTGATTATTTTCGCCGGGTGGATGCGCGCCTCGCTGTTCCGAATCAATGCATGATGACTTCACGAATGACGAAAAAGATGAGAAGACGTGCCCCATTTGTCTTCTTCGCATACCGGCAACGACACGCAAGCCACTATCTTTTTTTCCCCAATTAAAACGCAAAAAAGCATTACTTTAATAAACAGACACCTTTAAAATAGTAAAATATCAAAAAATAGAGATAAATCTCTCTCTCTCTCTCTCTCTCTCTCTCTCTCTGTGCAAACTTATTAAATATATATATATATATATATATATATATATTATGACCAATTTTATGAATTTTTTTTAATCTGAATACTTTATTATTAAATTTTAGAATGGAGAGCAGATGCCCTACCTAGGGTTTTAATTATTTTTTTAATTTTAAAATTCAATTAAATGTATATTTATGTTTCGCAAACCTTGGATGCTAAAAGTATATTAGTTAAATGAAAAAGAAAAGAGGACGGAGGCCGGAAGGGAGGCTTCTTGGCCCAGCTATTTATCAGGGATGGAGTAGGCGTTCGGGACGGAAGAAGGACTGCTGGTGGACGGATCTCTTTTACGTTGACGGCGACCGGCCGATTCGGAGGGTCCTAGCACGAAGCTTCGCGGAAATTTCCATGGCAAGACGTTGGCCCAAATGACGCGTCATCGGCCGAACAGGATTGAGACCGGTCACCGCCTTACACTGCTCAGCCGGAATAATATCATGAAAATAACGTAAAGAAAAGTCTCGCTACTGCAACAATCCGGATCCACGAACCTATAAACTTATTTTGTGACATAAAAATAAGATAGACAATGTTTGACAACAATCGAATCTAAAACAAATCCAAAGATGCTTCCCCAATAAGGAGTTATCAGCGTTTAGATTCAACATATCTACAGAAAGATCAACTCTGCGACTGATTAGATTGCCGTCATGATGACCTATCATTCAGGGTTCTGAAGTTGAATGCTTGACAATCCTTATCCTCTCATCCTATCATATATTTGATATTCGGATATCTCAGGTTTGACACACCTTATATTGATGTGAACACTTATCTGTACCAAAAAAAAAAAAATCCCTTCCCCTGTATAGGATGCTTCCTCACAAGACTCTCATCAGTGCAGTGCATTTTATTTTATATGACAGCTTCTGACCATAAATTCAAAAGATAACTTTTATTAATATAGCATTTTATCCCATGTAACGTCTGGATTCACAAACTCATATAAACTTATTTTATGATACGAAAGTAAAATCCACATCAATTTGAATCATCCTAGTTTTAAAAACATTTAATTAATACTTATTCATTTTGCTTAACTTAATTATAAATTATTTTTTTTTTTATTATTTAATATGAAGCTAATTAAAAGAAGCATCATACTCGCTACACCGTATACACATAGTACACAATATTAGTTAAGATGATTATATACCATGGTTGCCAGAAGTACGTACTAACTTTCCCATCAATTGAACTAAAAATAGATTGAGAAGTTATAGCTTAAACTACATAACTGGTTAAAGAAGTTATCACGAACTAAGAAAAGCTTTTTTTTATGTAACTTTTGAATTTGAAAAAGAAGTTGTTGGATGTTCTAAATGGCTAGGAGCGCATATACGCTATAAATAATTTCTCCATTTTAGTGCACTAAAATATATGATATTTAAATTAAAATTTCACTTTACATGTTCAAATATACATAAATTAAAAAGTAATACATTTAAATATTTAGTTAATAATGAAATATCATCCCATGTTATTTCAATTGATTTTTTACATATTTGATGCGTCAATTGAAGACCACCAAAATATATCTTTTTGATTCAATGTATTTTTAGTGATACGTATCATGTTTGATTTTATAGATTTTTTATTTATTTTTTTATTAATTTTGGAATCGAGAGTGCATGCCTTGTCATCCCAAGCGTATTCTATCATTGGATCAAAGTATCTTCTTTTTCATTTTAAAAAGCAATTAAATGTATATTTAGTTCTAAACTAAACTTGAAATCGAGATTGGTTCAAGCTCTAGTTAGTTTTAGCTTTATCTAACCAATTAAACTCTTATTTGGCTAGATTTGAAATTAAAATTGAATTTATCTCAAAGCAATGGTAAATTAATCCAATTGATCTCAAAGTTTAAACCCGAAATAAATTTCAAACTAAACCTGATGCAAGCTTGATTAAGCTCCTTTCGTCCCCAAGTTGAAAAAATATAATTCTATGACCATAATTATTTATATATCAAGCAACTATGCATGTATATTATGTTTAGCACATAATATATTATCTCTTATTATTAAGTAAAAAAATAATGAAATTACAGTTAGCATTAGGTACTGATCATCCACTGCATGCCAGCTATGCTAAAACAATGCAGACGATAAAGATCAAAAGCCACCTCTCATACTCAGTCTCAAGTTTATCAGAATCCGAATACTCAAAACTTTTTCAAGTCAAGATCTTCTAGAGTTTTTTAAGTTTAACCAATGAGATTGGCCGATCAGCATCTTGTTTCCTTTCAGTCCATTCTGGAAATAACGAGGAACTTTCTTTGATATCTACGGTTTGGTTATTGGTACCTTTTGCTTATTTCTTCTTAGATTCCAAGCCCCGTGTCTCTCACGCATTGTTTCTGGGGTGCGCAATCGCTTGACTTCCATCACGGAGCCGCGTAGGTCTCAAGCAATGTTCTCCATACCACACGCCAATGTCTTTTTCTACCCGAAGGCGGGACTCGGAAGGCATGTCTTTTTTTTTTCCTCCGCTACTGGAGACGTCTAGCGAGGGGGAATTATTTTATCTTGACTGGGTCTGGCCACCCGTTAATTAAGAAAGAGGCATTTAGGAGAAGTCCTTCAGCACCATCCGCGCTGTATACATATCATTTGTGTATGCGTATGTAATCAATATCATATATATTGCACGATTGCGTACGTAATGCCCAAAGAGCTGTTTGGAGCATTTATGCTCTGTCCAGCTCGAAAACCTTAGCTTGCATTTCATGGCCAATAATCTAAATACGATAATTTAAATAAAATTTAACAGATAATTATATTTAATAAAATAGATAATCCAAGAATAATTATTTATACTATCATCATATAAATTTTTTTTTGATAAAATTACCTCTGCTTTATTAATTTAATCGCTCACTACTCCTTCCTTTCATACTGATACCTAATCGCACCCTCATTCGTCTCGCTGGAGGTATCGAAGGTCCTGAATTACATCCTTTTCCACCGAATAAGGTCTCTGCCAAATGAGGTTGCAGATCTTCGTGGCCGCTCGATGGCCATCTCAAAAAACTTCTTCTGAGCAGGAGCCTCCATCATCGTTATCGTCAGCTTCAAATATCATTTATAAATATAAATTTTTTAAATATTATTATTTATAAATATAATTTTTTAATTAAATATATAATAATATAAATTTTAATAAATTTAATTTAGGAGTGCTTTAAAATTTTTATATTATTTGACTGGTAATCTGTTTATTTGTCGCAGTAATCAATATTAGTATAGTATTATCTGTGTATATCAAATATAGTAATCAATATTACTGTAATATTATTGCTAATCTATCAAATAATAATTTACTTTGTAAGTAATATATTTTATCATTTTGAATTATTTGATGATGCACCAAATGTAATCTTAATGATAAAATCAATAGCTTGCGAGGCGTCGAGATGAAATCTCGGCCAGCCTTCCTATATATAATCTCGGCCAGCCTGGCCAGCCTTCCTTTTAGTCAATGTAATAGCAAAGGAGGAGATTGGAGAGTGGGAGCAGACTGGTTCGCCATATGCAATAGCCGTTCCTAAAATTTTAGGTACGTACGCAGCCGAGCGATGAGGCATCGAACATGGGCCTTTTCCGTGCATTACGCCGAGTTTCCCGTTCACCCGTGAATTGCGCGATGATGCGCCCATTTCCTGAACGCCACTTCTCGTAGCGCATTGTGGTCAATGAAATATAAGTATTAACGAGGGACGGGGCCTGATGGATCCAAGAGAGAGCACAAGCAGAATATTTATTTTTAAAGATAGCAGGGGGAGGGAGATTATAACATAAAAGGAATAATAATCTGTGCAATCAGCAAACTAAAATAAAATAAAATATAGCATTAATGATATTTACTTGTTGCTACTAATTTTTATTCGACTCAAGAACGGTGTGGCAATGCATGTTAGAATTTGGGTGACATTCTTTCATCCTTAGGGACCTCTAAAACAACATCTTTTCGTAGAAAATAAGGTGGACGATCCCCGCAAATGATCATTCGATACCTAAGTCAGTGAGGTAATCTTTAGCTTCAAATAATAAGAAAAAAGTTTTGAAGAGGAGGAGTAGAAGATCTCACAAAGTGACTGTGAGTCTCTCCCCTTTAGGGCTCTCAGGGCCCGGTATTTAAAGGGAGTTACCTGATTTCTGGAGAACTGTTGTAAAAGTTGGGAAATAATAAGGCTAAATTATCATATACTTTATTAAGGGATTCATGATTCTGCAACCATTTTCATTTATAAAGGACTATTTCGGAAAGGAGTTTCAAGATTCTTATGATTCTTAGCGATATGGCATGGGCCGAAGGTTGGCCAAGGAAAGGATCGATCGGATGGCTCCAGACTATTGAGGTTTGATCGCTCTAACTCGGGAGCAAGACTTCATAAAATTCAAGGTCGGTCAGCCAAGGTAATAGATCGGTAAGGCATCCCTTGGCTTCTAAGGGTCAGTCGTAACCCAAAAGTAGATCCGACTTGATGACGCCAAGTCACATTCTTCAAGCGTCGGGGAAGACGGACGTCCTTCTTCGGACCCCTGCAAGAAAAGTCCCCGGAGATCGGATGCTCCAGTGGGGACCCTCCGACGCTCAAGTTAGTCACTTGGGATCAGACGAGAACTGCTCAGTAGAAGGGAGCTGAAACAGTTAGGGTTTCAGCTAGTAGAAAGAAAACTAGAAAACCAGAGTTCAAGGATCCTACTCACAACGCGGGCACATGCTTTTATACCTGTTTGAATGTCCCATCTTTCTGTTCTGGAAGATTGTTGTCGTACCGTCACTGTGCGCGTCGGAGGCGTCTTGCATTACCTGTCAATATGGCTTTACAGGTGTCTAGCGGCCACTGTTGCATTTGGTGCGTGCCGTTGCTTGACATGACCGCGCACAGTTGCAAGTGGTAGTGAATCGTACTTCGTAACGGGGAATGGTCATGCACAGTGACATATGCAATGCACCATACACCGTTATGAAGTATGGCCGCAAGCAGCCATGGGCGCACGGTGGGTCATGTGGGTGCGCCAGGTGGCCCGAAGTTATTTGGTTCGAAGGCTGGTTCACGTACTGAATGTTGCCCCCGCACCTTGAGACCGGAGGGAGTCTCGGGGGTGAGATGCAGTGGCCTCACCCTGAGACCAGAGGGGGTCTCGGGGTGAGATGATGCTTGTGCACCCCAAGATCGGAGGGCGGTCTCGGGGTTGAGATGCAGTGGCCTCACCCCGAGATCGGAGGGGGTTTCGGGGGTGAGATGATGCTTATGCACCCCGAGACCGGAGGGGGTCTCGGGGTGAGATGATGCTTGTGCACCCCGAGATCGAAGGGGGGTCTCAGGGTTGAGATGCAATGACTTCACCCCAAGACCGGAGGGGGTCTCGGGGGTGAGATGATGCTTGCGCACCCCGAGACCATAGGGGGGGTCTCGAGGTTGAGATGCAGTGACCTCACCCCGAGACCGGAGGGGGTCTCGGGGGTGAGATGATGCTTGTGCACCCCGAGACCGAAGGGAGTCTCGAGGTTGAGATGCAAGGACCTCACCCCGAGACCGGAGGGGGTCTCGGTGGTGAGATGATGCTTGTGCACCCCGAGACCGGAGGGGGGTCTCGGGGTTGAGATGCAGTGACTTCACCCCGAGACTGAAGGGGGTCTCGGGGGTGAGATGATGCTTGTGCACCCCAAGATCGGAGGGGGTCTCGGGGTTGAGATGCAGTGACTTTACCCCGAGACCGGAGGGGGTCTCAGGGGTGAGATGATGCTTGTGACCCCGAGACCGGAGGGGGGTCTCGGGGTTGAGATGCAGTGACCTCACCCCGAGACCGGAGGGGGTCTCGAGGGTGAGATGATGCTTGTACACCTCGAGACCAGAGGGCGGTCTCGGGATTGAGATGCAGTGGCCTCACCCCGAGACCAGAGGGGGTCTCAAGGGTGAGATGATGCTTGTGCACCCCGAGACCGGAGGGGGGCTCGGGGTTGAAATGCTCTAGGTCTTACCGGATGTTTGGCAGAGCTAATGGTTGAATGACTCCGTGGAGACGGAGTCCTCCAGGCGGACGCTTGGCGGAACCAACGCTGATGTCGGATAAGGAGGAGGTTCCGGGGTTAGGGGAGGACCTCCGTTAGCTGCCGTTACCATTTATTCTAGCGGCGCTGGATCAGCCACATCAGATGCCCCCTCACCCCTGAGGCGAAGCGGGCCCCACTGGCAAGGCGAAAGGGGTGCTACCTCCCATGTGGCTGATCCCTGTCCACATCTCTATGCAGACGGCATGGGGAATGTGAAAAGGTGGCCGCTTCCATACACTGAGCCCGCCATGATCGTCCTCGAGGCGAGATTAACTCTTCGAAGTCCGCGTGGAAAGCCGCATCTTCATTACCTCTAGCAGCGGTGATATCAGCGAAGTCCCATCATTGGCCAGAGGCGTATCGTATCACGCGCTGGGCAACCATCGAGGTGAGCCAGCCTATGGTGGGGATCCATGTGGCTGATGAGACAAGGCGGGACAATTTGAAACCCAATAAAACTCGAATGGGGGGTTGAATCTGGCCACACCACTGCTGCCATCGTCGTCTTCCTCTGAGCCTCTGCGTCTTGGTCTCCCTTGCAACCCGAGAACCTGCGCTTAGCTTCCCTTCCTTCAGGTCACTTTTTTGTCCATTCTAGACTCCTCCATTCCCTCTTTTATCCATGAGTTCCCCATCTCGGACCTCGGAGGACGATTCGGAGAATCGTTCTCCTTCTGAGAGGCACTGCGCCTCTCCTGTTCCTTCCCCCTCTCCTTCACTTAAGTGGTCCACCGATTCGGAGGACTGCGTGCCTTTGGCCCAGCGGCGGGTCACTGGTAGAGCTCCATCGAGGAGCCGCCGGTCAGAGGCCGGCACCTCCTCGAGGGTGGAGGAGTCCCCGGGGGGACCGCCTCCACGGTAACAGGCCAGGATTTGGCAAAAATCCGGGCCCGTTATCAGATTCCCCTAGATGTTGAGCTTTTTCTGCTGACTCCCGATGATAGAGTCATCTCCTCCCGACCCAGCCGAGTGGCCCTTTACGAGATTTGCTTGAAGGTGGGCCTCCGTCCACCCTTCCCTCCCTTTTTCGTCAACCTCCTTGAATACTATTCCTTGACTCCTTCCCAGCTGGTCCCAAATTTCTATCGGGTCATTAGTGCCTTTGTTGTTCTCTGTCATCGCCTTGGCATCACCCCGCGAATCTCCCTTTTTCGGTCTTTTTATATCTTCGGTCCCAGAAGGGTTGGTGGCTGTTCCAGCCCCGACCCAATCGGGTCCTCAAGCTTTTCCTTCCTTCTTCGATCAAGGGATGGAAATCCCTGTTCTTTTTTGCTAGCCTAGACCAAGTCAGGCCCCGGTGGGGAGACCCCGACCTTCGAGGCAACGCGAACTCCGTCGTCCACCCTGGAGACCGGGAAGCGTTGGGTCAGTTGTTGTCTGCCGAGATCCCTCGGTACACCCTACTCCTAATGGAAGATAACTCCAGTTGGCGGGTCTTATCTCCCACCGGGGTAAGCCATCTCCATACTTAGCCAAAGTTTTGCTTGGTTTCACTTTTTCGTTTTTTTTTACCTTGACCGATATCATACAGCCATGAAGATCTCGACACATAGACTCCTGAAGGCCGTCTCCAAGAAAAGGGCCCGGGAAGGGCCGAGTGAAGGCCAACAAGCCCCGGCCCCAAAACGCCCGATAGCTCGGGTCCCCCGACCATCAGCACCGCAAGACCCCCGGTCACTCCGGAGATCGACCTCACAGCCGACACCCCGCCAGAGAGGGCGGCGACCGAGGGGGTACCAATGGAGGAGCCAGCTGCAGAGGAGCCGACAATGGTGGAGGAGCCCACAGTAGCGGAGGAGCTCCCTGCCCCTGGTGAACCGACTCCACCCGAGGCAGTCAGGAGCTGGGGCGAAGGGCCATCAGGGACATCAAGCCACCCCCGAGAGGACGCCAAGGAGCAGCCCGCACGCCGAGTCAGAGAATACTGAGGCAGCCGAACGGGGCAGGGCCAGACCAGGGCCGCCCCGGGACTCCATCCTGAATGATGGGCATTGGGCAGAGCGGGTCCTTTCTCCAATTTTTATGCCCGAGGTCCTGGAAGAGCTTAGCCACCTGAAGGCGGGTACGTTCTTCCGAGAGTCCTACGCGGCCCTTGTCAGAATAAGTGTCCTGCCACCCTTTGCTTCTATATTTTCCCTTTTTTAAACCTAGAGCTTGCATGCAGCTTGCGCATTCCCTAAGGGCCGCGAGGGAGGTGATCCACGGTGGGAAGGCCCTTCTACGCGAGGCACAGAAGGAGGCCGAAGAGGCCCGGCATCGCGCGGAGGTGGCTGAGGGGGCGGTAGAGTTGGCCAGAACCGCTCGGGCCAATGAAATAAGGGCCGCTGAGAGCCGAGTGGAGACTGAGGCCAACCGTCTGCGGGCAACGCTCCACCAGATGATGGAAGCTGAAAATGCCGTGATGGCCAGAGACTGCACATCTCTGAGCTTACCCTGGCCATCCAAGAAATCGAGGGTCAGGCGGCTGCGGCTACGGAGAGAATAGGGTCGGCGGAGGATAAGGCAAGGGCCGGAGGAAAAGGCAACGGCTGCGGAGGAAAAAGCAAGGGCCGCGGAGAAAAGGCAAGGGCAGCGGAGGAGAAGGCGAACCAAGCCGAGGAGGAGGTGAGCCGTGCCCAAGAGGTTGAGAGGGCTGCAGCGGCAGCCCTCGCCGCATAGGAAGGAGCTCGGGCCATGGAGGTGGAAGCCGCCATCGTGGCCAGGACCGCCGGAACCATAGAAGAATACAAAGCATCCGAGCACTTTACAGATGACCTGGCAAAAGCCTCGACGATGGTGTTTCTTCAAGGGTTCCAGCACGGGAAGGAGAAAATTGCTAGGGACTTGAACTTTCCCAAGCCCTGGAAGTCGAACCAGATCACTTCTCGGATTTGGTCCCCTCCGATGATGATCCCGCGCAGCTGAACCGTGAGCTTCCTTGTATTTTTATTTTTGCAAGTTCGACTATGTCGGCGTTTTGTAATCACTTCAAATTAATGAAATATCTTTTTCCTCCAAGATAAATTGTCTATCTGCGACCCTTATCCCGAATTCATTGGTTGATGATGCGCGACCTCTCGATCCTATTAGTGCCAGGGGATAACTCTCAATTCATGTGTGAATTACTCCATCTTAGCCATCTAGGACCGAAACTCAGGGCCAGGAAGGATAGGCTTCTTGGGGTTGAAGCACTGGGCTTTGGAGGTTGAAGTAAGCGGGTTCCTTAGGACTGATGGCACACCGCTCTGCCAAGGGTATGGCGAGCCTTGTGCCTGGCAGGCACATAGCTTTAGGTGCCGACGGGGGTCGGACTTTATGCCTGGCTGGTCCAGAACTTTAGGCGCCGACGGGTGTCGGGCTTTATGCCTGGCTGGTCCAGGGCTTTAGGTACCGACGGGTGTCGGGCTTTATGCCTGGCTGGTCCAGGGCTTTAGGTGCCGACGGGTGTCGGGCTTTATGCCTGGCTGGTCTAGAGCTTTAGGTACCGACGGGTGTCGGGCTTTATGCTTGGCTGGCCCAGGGCTTTAGGTGCCGATGGGTGTCGGGCTTTATGTCTGACTGGTCCAGGGCTTTAGGTGCCGACGAGTGTCGGGCTTTATGCCTGGCTAGTCCAGGGCTTTAGATGACGATGGGTGTCGGACTTTATGCCTGGCTGGTCCAGGGTTTTAGGCGCCGTTGGGTGTCGGGCTTTATGCCTGGCTGGTCCAGGGCTTTAGGTGCCGACGGGTGTCGGGCTTTATGTCTGGCTGGTCCAGGGCTTTAGGTACCGACAGGTGTCGGGCTTTATGCCTGGCTGACCCAGGGCTTTAGGTGCCGACAGGTGTCGGGCTTTATGTCTGACTAGTCCAGGGCTTTAGGTGCCAACGAGTGTCGGGCTTTATGCCTGGCTGGCCCAGGGCTTTAGGTGCGATGGGTGTCGGGCTTTATGCCTGGCTGGCCAGGGCTTTAGGTGCCGATGGGTGTTGGGCTTTATGCCTGGCTGGTCCAGGTCTTTAGATGCTTACGGGGGTCGGGTTTATGCCTAGCTGGTCCAGGGCCTTAGGTGCCGACGGGTGCCGGGATTTATGCCTGGCTAGCCCAGGGCTTTAGGTGTCGACGGGTGTCGGGCTTTATGCCTGGCTGGTCCAGGGCTTTAGGTGCCGACGGGTGTCGGGCTTTATGCCTGGCTAGTCCAGGGCTTTAGGTGCCGACGTGTCGGGCTTTATGCCTGGCTGGTCCAGGGCTTTATGTACCAACGGGGGTCGGGCTTTATGCCTGGCTGGTCCAGGGCTTTAGGTGCCAACGGGTATCGGGCTTTATGCCTGGCTGGCCCAGGGCTTTAGGTGCCGACAGGTGTCGGGCTTTGTGCCTAGCTGGTCCAAGGCTTTAGGTGCCGACGGGTATCGGGTTTTATGCCTGGCTGGTCCAAGGCTTTAGGCGCCGTTGGGTGTCGGGCTTTATGCCTGGCTGGTCCAGGGCTTTAGGCGAAAGAACTCAGAAGCTAGAATTGAAATTCGTTAATATAGAATGAGGAGCGAAGGCCCAAAAGAATACAGGATTTAATGTGAGAGGAGATAGGCACTACTGATAATACCGACGAAGGTTGTCTGCATTCCACATCCGAGGAAGTGGCTTCCCATCAAGCTCTTCAATCTTATAAGCTCCATGCCGGAGTGTCTCGGCGATCTGATAGGTCCTTCCCAATTCGGGGCTAGCTTGCCCCCCTTCGTCGGTTTTGAGACTTCAGTCCGTCGGAGGACCAGGTCTCCTGGCAAGAAAGTCTTGGGACGTACGCGGGCGTTGTAGTATCTGGCAGCTCGTTGTCGATAGACCACCATCCGCAACCGCGATTGGTCCCGCACCTCCTCCACCAGGTCAAGGTTTGCCCGCAGCCGGTCCGAGTTATCTTTCTCATCATACGACTCCATCCGAGGACTCGGGGAGCCTATCTCCACTGGGATAACAGCTTTGGACTCGAAAACTAGGCTAAACGGGGTCTCTTCGGTAGGGGCTCGTGGCGTTGTATGGTAGGCCCACAGCACATTGTGAAGCTCCTCCACCCATCGCCCTTTGCAATCATCCAGTCGGGTTCTCAATCCTTGGAGAATGATGCGATTGGTCACTTCGGCCGCGCCATTAGTCTGGGGGTGTCCAATGGAAGTGAACCTCTGGTGGATGCCATGTTCGGCGCAGAACTCCCGGAAAGGCGCGTTATCAAACTGCCGACCATTGTCGGTGACTAAGGTATAGGGTAGCCCGAACCGACATATGATGGACTTCCAAAAGAAGGATCTCACCTTGTTTTCAGTAATTTTAGCAAGGGCTTCGGCTTCAATCCACTTGGTGAAGTGATCAACGGCCACTAGGAGGAACTTGCGCTGTCCGAAGGCTGGAGGGAATGGTCCCAAGATATCCATACCCCACTGAGCGAATGGCCAAGGTGCCACCGAAGGGGTCAGCTGAGACGCCGGCTGTCGCTGAATATTGGCGTGGCGCTGGCAGCTATCACATTTCTTGACAAGCTCAGTCGCGTCTTCCTTCATGGTGAGCCAGTAATATCCCTATCGTAGGGCCTTGTAGGCTAGGGCTCTGCCCCCAGATGACTTCCACAGATGCCTTCGTGATCTCCCGCAAGATGTAATCTGCTTCAGCTGGCCCTACGCACTTGAGGACCGGGTATGAAAATGACCTTCGATAGAGCCTCCGTCCATTATCAGGAACCTTGGAGCCCGCCGCTTGAGTAATCTAGCTTCTGCAAGGTCTTCAGGGAGGGCGCCGTCAGTCAAATATCGTACATAGATGTCCATCCAAGAGGGCCCCTGCTCAACTGGCAATGCTTCTCCCACCGCTTCAATGCTTGGGGCCTGTAGGTGCTCCACATACGTTCTTCTCAGGGTCCCATCGGCCGAGGTGGCCAGTCGGGACAATGCATCAGCCCTAGTGTTCTCCGCCCGAGGAATGTAGCTGACGTGAAAGTAGGAGAACCGGGAGGCCTGGGACCGCACCTCGCTTAAGTAGCGTGACATGGTTGGGTCTCTGGCCTCATACTCTCCAGCAACCTGCTCGAAGACAAGCTGGGAATCTATGAAGGCTCTCAGATGCTCCGCTCCAAGCTCCTTGGCCAGTTTCATCCCCGCCAGCAGGGCTTCATACTCCGCCTGGTTATTGGTAGCTGAGAACAGGAGCCGGAGGGCATACTCTACTACCTCCCCCTCGGGGCTTGCGAGGATAAGTCCAGCTCCGCTTCCTTGAGAGTTAGCCGCTCCATCCACATGTAGGATCCACTCTTCTCCTTCCGCTCCCCCCGCCGGGGGTGGCTCCATGCGCACCTCCAGATGCGACTCTTCATGGCCTTCCTCAGTCCAGGTACACTCGACCAAAAATCAGCTAATACTTGGGACTTCATGGCAGATCTTGGTCAGATGGACAATCAAACTCGCTCAGCTTAACGGCCCACTTGGCTAACCATCCCGAGGTGTCAGGATAGGATAGAATAGTTCGGAGAGGCTGGTCCGTGAGCACCACAATGGGGTGAGCTTGGAAATAGGGTTGGAAGCGCTGTGCGGAGACCACCAAGGTGAAGATGATCTTCTCAGTTCTGGTGTATCTGGTCTCGGCATCATGAAGCACCTTACTGGTGTAATAGACTGGCCTCTGCACTCCATCAGCATCCATACGCATGAGCACAAAGCTGACAGCCTCGGGGGAGGCTGCCAGATACAGAAGAAGCTCCTCCCCGCTCCTTGGCTTAGACAGTAACGAGGGAGTGGATATAAATTGCTTTAACTCCTCGAAGGCGTCCTGGCACTCCTTTGTCCATTCGAAGCCGTTGACCTTGCGCAATGCCTTGAAGAAGGGCAGGCATCTCTCCGCTGATCTCGACATGAAGCGACTTAGGGCTGCCACCCTCCCGGTCAAGCGCTGCACCTCTTTTTTGATAGCCGGGGCCTCATATCTAGGATGGCCTGGATCTTGTCAGGATTGGCTTCGATCCCGCGCTGAGTCACCATGAAGCCCAAGAACTTGCCCGCTGCAACCCCGAAGGCACACTTGTGGGGGTTCAACCTCATCCGATATTGGTGCAGGTTGCTGAAGGTTTCCGCAAGATCAACGATGTGGTCAGCCGTATGGGCGCTCTTGGTTAACATATCATCCACATACACCTCTATGTTGCGCCCAATCTGGCCCTCAAAGACCTTATTCATCAACCTCTGATAAGTTGCCCCGGCATTCTTCAGCCCAAACGGCATCACTTTGTTGCAGTAAATTCCTTTTTCGGTGACAAAGGAAGTGGCCTCTTCATCAGCTGGGTCCATCCTTATTTGGTTGTACCCCAAAAATGCATCCATGAAGCTAAAGGCCTCGTGCCCAAACGTAGCATCCACTAGCTGATCGATCCGGGGCAGCGGGAAGCTATCCTTGGGCCACGCCTTGTTGAGATCGGTGAAGTCCACGCACATCCTCCAGCTCCACTGGCCTTACGCACCATCACGATATTCGCCAGCCAGTCGGGGTAGTGCACTTCACGGATATGACCGGCCGCTAGAGCTTTCGCACCTCTTCGTCCACAGCCTTCTATCTATCTAAGGCAAAACTTCTCTTCTTTTGTCAAACGGGTCGGCACTCAGGTTTGATGTTGAGCCGATGGGTGATCACCTCCACAGGGATGCCCGGCATGTCCAACGCCGACCATGCAAAAATGTCATCGTTGGCTCGTAAGAAAGCGAGGAGCTGATCACGGGCCTCCTCCGGGAGTGAAGCTCCGATGCGGATCATTCTTGCCAGGTCCTCCCCGAGAGGGAAGGTCAGTAGACGCTCAGCCGGTTCTCCTCTCCTCTCCAGGTCCCGGGGGTCCAACACCTCTGGCGCGGGCGCAGGCATCACCTCCTGTGGACCTGGAGACATGTGACAGCAAAGTGGGGGCGGGTTCCGCTCCCCCACATCTCCCCGACCCCTCCTCTTGCGGGAAACCTCACAAGGAGACTCTTAGTAGAGATGACGGTGTCCAAGAGGTTGAGTCCAGGCCTTCCGAGGATAGCGTTGGCACCCGGACCACTATGAAGCTCATGAGGACCATGCTTTGGTGCGGGGCCGTGCCAGCCGTAATAGGAAGGGTGATCTCCCCCTCGACTTGCACGGAGTCTCCTGTGAACCCCATCAAGGGCGTGGCGATAGGTCGGAGCAGGTCAGATGATAAACTCATGCGAACAAAAGCATCGTAATTCAAAACATTGACCGAGCTCCCGCTATCGACCAAAATTCTTTTTACAGGGTGTTTGGCTATCGTCATGGACACAACGACGCTATTATTATTTTCATTAACCACCCCCTCTAAGTCCCTTTTAAAAAAGGGATTACAGAGTCTAACTCCCCCTCCTCTCTTGGCCTCTTGGGCGGTCTACCTGCCCCCCAGAAAATCATTGCCCGTCTTTTCAGTTGGAGCGTTATCGATCATCGGCAGCTGGGGCACTGACGGGCCAGGAGCTCCTGGGTTGTTCCTCTGGACGAACTTTTCCAGGTGGCCTCATTGGATAAGGTCTTCTATAGCCTTCTTCAGCTGGCAACAGTCGTCAGTGTCGTGGCCATGATCCTGGTGATAACGACAGTAGAGGTTCTTGTTGCGGGGGATCTTTGGGTTTATTGGAGGAGGGCACTGAAGATAGGGCTCCCCTTCAATCTCGAGCATGATCTGTGATATCGGGGCGAGCAGGGGGGTGTAGGGTCCATCTCATGGTGGTGCAGGGACTCGGGGATGGTTGTCTGGCCGGTGAGGAGGCTCAGGTCTTCTGGGGTGAGCTTCGACAGGTTCCGGTTGGGCCGGTTTCTTGGAGACGCTCCCACTAGCCTCGTGTCGGGAGGAGTCGGCCTCGTCAGCCCGAATGTATTTCTGGGCCCGGGTCAAGAGCTCGGCGAGCCGGGCGGTTTCTTATCAAGGGAGTACGCGAAGCGAGACGGGCGAAGCTCTCGCTTCAAGGCCAAAGTGGCCACTGAGTCTTCAAGATTGTAAACTTCCAGGGCGGCCTCCTTGAACCGTGCGACGTAGTCCCAAAGGGACTCACCACCCTTTTGCTGGATGGAGAAGAGGCTATCGGCTACCCTTGGAATCTTTCTGCAGGCATCAAAGTGGGCCAGAAGGCCCTCACCAGCTGTCGGAAGGAATCGATACTTCGCGGCGGCAGGCATGAATACCAGGCTCGGGCAGCTTTCTTCAAGGTGGCTGGGAAGGCGATGCACATGAGCGAATCGGTTGCCTCCTGGACTTGCATAAGAACCTTGTAACTCTCCAGGTGGTCCAGGGGGTCCGTGGTCCCATCATAAGGGTCCAGCTGAGGGAGATGAAACCAAGTGGAGATAGGCTCCTCCATGATGCGGCGAGACAGTGATGGGCGGCTGTCATAGTCTGTCTCTAGAGGGTTGGTAATCCGGCGGCTGAGCTCTTCCAACCGCTGGTTGTACTCATCAAGCCTTCGCTCCGCTCGGCGGGCTACCCCGCCATCAAAAGGACCCTTCCCTCGAAGAGTCTAAGGAGTAGGAGAGGTGGCGGGGAGGACGACGGGGACGCTCCGCCTCCTTCTCACATCGTCGCTTGGGGGACGCGCTGACGCGGCGAGAGGGTGAGCGGGGCCGCTTTGAGGCCTTGCGGCGGTGAGGCTTAGGTGAAGTGCGGCGAGGGCAGGCTTCTCGGGCAGGAGACCTCCTCCGAATTGAGTGCTGACTGGGCTGAGGGACTCCTGGCACCGATGGGAGGGGTTCTGGTTGCCGTGCAATCACCGCCTGATGTTGCAGGCCTTGGACCATTGTGGCCAAGGATTGAACTTGCGCGGCAAGAGCAGCAAACCGATCTTCCTGAAACTGTACCAATGCCGGTGCAGGTGCGTCGGCTGGAGGGGCTGAGGGGCCAACTACGGGCTGATTAGCCCTTTGACGCTGCCCCCCAGCGTGACTGGCGGTGGCCTCTCGTGCACGAGTCGTCACCATTGTTTTAGAGCTTGAGGAGGAAGAAGTCAATAACAGGTTCGAGGCTATTCTTTTCTTCAATCCCCCCTACCTGGCGCCAATCTGATGACGCCAAGTCACCTTCTTCAAGCGTTGGGGAAGACGGACGTCCTTCTCTCCAAACCCCTGCAAGAAAAGTCCCTGGAGATCGGATGCTCCGGTGGGGACCCTCGACGCTCAAGTTAGTCACTTGGGATCAGACGAGAACTGCTCAGCAAAAGGGAGCTGAAACAGTTAGGGTTTCAGCTAGTAGGAAGAAAACTAGAAAACCAGAGTTCAAGGATCCTACTCACAACGCGGGCACATGCTTTTATACCTGTTCGAATGTCCCATCTTTCTGTTCTGGAAGATTTTTATCGTACCGTCACTATGCGCGCCAGAGGCATCTTGCGTTACCTGTTAATATGGCTTTACAGGTGTCTAGCGGCCACGGTTGCATTTGGTGCGCGTCGTTGCTTGACATGACCGCGCACAGTTGCAAGTGGTAGTGAATCGTACTCTATAACGGGGCATGGTCATGCACAATGACACATGTAATGCACCATACGTCGTTATAAGGTATGGCCGCAAGCAGCCACGGGCGCACGGTGGGTCACGTGGGTGCGCCAGGTGGCCCGAAGTTTTTTGGTTCGAAGGCCGGTTCACGTACTGAACGTTGCCCCCGCACTCTGAGACTAAAGGGGGTCTCGAGGGTAAGATGCAGTGGCCTCACCCCGAGACCGAAGGGGGTCTCAGGGGTGAGATGATGCTTGTGCACCCCGAGACCAGAGGGCGGTCTCGGGGTTGAGATGCAGTGGCCTCACCCCGAGACCGAAGGGGGTCTCGGGAGTGAGATGATACTTGTGCACCCCGAAACCGGAGGGGGTCTTGAGGTTGAGATGCAGGGACCTCACCCCGAGACCGGAGGGGGTCTCGGGGTGAGATGATGCTTGTGCACCCCGAGACCGGAGGGGGTCTCGGGGTTGAGATGCAGTGACCTCACCCCGAGACCGGAGGGGGTCTCGGGGGTGAGATGATGCTTGTGCACCCCAAGACCGGAGGGGGGTCTCGGGGTTGAGATGCAGTGACCTCACCCTGAGACCGGAGGGGGTCTCGGGGGTGAGATGATGCTTGTGCACCCCGAGACCGGAGGGGGGTCTCGGGGTTGAGATGCAGTGACTTCACCCCGAGACCGGAGGGGGTCTCGGGGTGAGATGATGCTTGTGCACCCGAGACCGGGGGGGTCTCGGGGTTGAGATGCAGTGACTTCACCCCGAGACCAGAGAGGGTCTCGGGGGTGAGATGATGCTTGTGCACCCCGAGACCGGATGGGGGTCTCGGGGTTGAGATGCAGTGACCTCACCCCGAGACCGGAGGGGGTCTCGGGGGTGAGATGATGCTTGTGCACCCCGAGACCGGAGGGCGGTCTCGGGGTTGAGATGCAGTGGCCTCACCCCGAGATCGGAGGGGTCTCGGGGGTGAGATGATGCTTGTGCACCCCGAGACCGGAGGGGGGCTCGGGGTTGAGATGCTCGAGGTCTTACCGGATGTTCGGCAGAGCTAAGGGTTGAATGACTCCGTGGAGACGGAGTCCTCCAGGCGGACGCTTGGCGGAACCACGCTGATGTCGGATAAGGAGGAGGTTCCGGGGTTAGGGGAGGACCTCCGTTAGCTGCCGTTACCATTTATTCTAGCGGCGCTGGATAAGCCACATCACGACTCGTTATCTGCCTATGTCGGCCAATTTATGCGGAGACTTTTTTATCGCGTAACACTTGCTCCCTACTCCCTAGTTCGAAATTTAAGTTCGAGTGTAGGAAGTAGAGCCCTGGTGGCTGACTTTTATGGCAAAGGCTGAATTTAAAGAGAGAATGCTCGATCATGCTAAGATTTGAAAAAATAAGAGCTTGTTCCTGCCGATATTTGAGAAAAATAGTCAGCTCTGCTGAGGCTTGAAGAAAATGCTTGATCCCACCAAGATTTGAAAAGATTAAGTGCTCGACTAAAACCTAAAATTTTAGGTACATAGCCGAGTGATGAGGCATCAAACATGGGCCTTTTCCGTGCATTGCGCCAAGTTCCTCGTTCACCCGTGAATTGCACGATGATGCGCCCATTTCCTGAACGCCACTTCTCGTAGCTCATTGTGGTCAATGAAATATAAGAATGAACGAGGGGGTAAAGAGAGAGCACTGGCAGAATATTTATATTTAAAGATAACAGAGGGAGGGAGATTATAACGTAAAAGGAATAATAATATGTGTAATCAGCAAAAAAAAAAAATTGAAATATAACATTCATGATATTTACTAATGCAATATTCTGCTACCATATACTCGTAGGCTGCGTTTGGATGCTGGAATAAGGCCTGGAATAGGGCCTTATTCCAGCTTATTCCCCCAAACAGCCCTTTAAACGATCGGTGGGGCCCACGCTATGGCTTATTCCGGTCAGCGCCTCGGATTCCCCTTTTCTATTCTGCCCGGACCCCTGGAATACGGTATTTCGGCACTGTAGCTATTCCAAGGACAAAAATATGTGACAAAAATCGAGATTTGGGGCCGGCCTTCCTCCTTCGCTCTCGCGACTAGGGTTCTTCGCCCGCCGACGTCCGATCCTTGCTCCTCTCCTCTGGTGATCGCTCTGCGGATGCCCCGAAATAGGTCTCCCAAGCCTATTTCTTGGTGGATGAAGAGGATCAACCGGATCTAACGAGGTTCTAGGTTTGCTCTTCATCCTCTTGTCTAAAACAAATTTTCTCGATCGTCTTCATCGTCCGATAATCTTCTACTTTAGTTGAGAATGTCGTCGAGGAGGCGACGGATCAGGTACGCTCTCCCTTCTTTGATGTCATGGCTTTTTTTTCATCTAGGGTTTGAACGCTGCGATGGATCCAATGAGAACCCTTCCATCAGCCGACCCGCCAATTAATCACCACTAGATCCTTGAGAAAGAAGAGTTCATTAAGAACTCAACCTTCGACGGCTAGAGGATCAATGATTTTAGGGTGGCCAAGGCAAACCTCCTTCACCTATAACCTCCCGATCCCCGCCATGGCCGGGTCTTCCTTCGGTGAAATGCTGGCCCTTGGCCAACGACTCAAAATGGAAGTGGTGTCGGGAAACTTCCAGGAAACAGGGCAGAGCCCTTAGACGGTGAAATCCGTGCGACTAAGGGACGGACAACCAGCAAGAATCCCAGTTGACCCAAGCGATCCTAACACCGATTTTTGCCGGAGTTCTTCTCCGGTGGAGGTTCGACCCTTGCAGGCCACTGAACATGGCCGCTGTTACCCATGAATAGACTCAGGAAATCAAGCTTAGGGACCATGCTTCTTCCCTGTTTCCGACAATTATCGGTCACCATCTCGGGACCATGGCTCCTAGATAAAGAGTAGAATGAAGGAAATCCATTAAAAGAGGTTTCTCCCTGCAAATCGTCTAGGCACTGGTTGAGTCTGCAGCGTCTAATTTCTATTATTGATGGCATTCAATAAGGCTTTACTGTTTGATTGATTCTTCAAGCTGCATGCCATTTCAATTTGAGTACAAACCTGCATGTGATACATCTGTCTTATCTCTATACATGAGGGCTTGGACTTTATCTTCTCATCGTACCGATGAATGTTGCTCTTTTAAATAATGAATAATTAGGTTATGTGCTCTGCTGTCAATCTCCTATTTGTATGGAGGTATGATACCCTATTTCAATGATAACTACATAGTCGATTACGTAGCTGTAAATTTAGTTTATAAAAAGCTCAGACTATGCTATGTACATAACCTACCTACCCTTTCCGAATATACGATTTTGACATCCATGAGGGCACAGACATTCATATTCCTTTTCATGTTGTAGCCCTATACATGCTTAACAGTCTATAACATGATTTCATACTATGTTATGTTCGTGCCAAAATTCATAACTGCAGTTACATAAATCAATGATTTCATGCTATGTTATGTCACGCCTTATCCCAATGTTGTCTTTCTCTAACGATTACTTATTTGTGAGATGGCTGATATTCATTTGAACCTGTTATTTCTAGTATCTATTTTCATTTTCCTATTTTGTTAGAATTCTTTAGCTTATACATCTTACATTGTTCTCCATCTGTCGTATTGTCGACATTACTCATGTACTGAAACTTCTTCATTTGCATATAGTTCCGTTCTATAGCACTGTGCCGCAAGACAAAGTTTAACCAATATGGAGTAGTACGTAACAAAATATCAACGGTTTTCTACCTGTAGATAAAATGGCACAATCGAACAAAAACGGTGAGCTGTCACAGTCCCTAGAACGATCGGTCCAAACTAGGGCACCTAACTGGACCGATTCTCTTGACTCAACTTTCGTGACCCTCATGAGGCAAGAGAATGACGATGAAAATTGTCAGAATGGTACTTTCTCAAAAGAGACCTGGAAGAGAATTACCAAATTGTTCAATGAAAGGACCAATATGTCTTTCACATTTACAAACTTGAAGAATCGTTTGAAGGTCCTGAAGAAGACCTTCAATTTGTATTACAACCTAGCTAACCGTTCAGGCTGGGGATGGGATCCTGTACTTAAACTACCCACATGCGGTGACGAGCATATGTGGGAGGAGATCATCTTGGTAAGTGGTAGCCTCCGATGTTCTCAATTGTTAATTCGGCTGATATTTCGGTATACTTCAATAATTACCTCATCAACATTGCTAACAGGTTAACAAGGACTATGCTCGAATCAAGGGTAAGTCCTTCCCTATATACAATGACATTGACATTATATTTTCAAAGAATACTGCCACTGGTAGATGGGGGGATACATCTGTTATGCCAGAGGGAGTATCTGATAATGATACCTTGGACGACGAGGTCGAACGGCTGAACCTTGAGGACATAGACTTCTGGCCCACATCACGTAAAGCTTCATGACTCTCTTTCTCATCATCCAGTCATTTTGATCACTTATTTGATGATGTCTCCCCAAGCAGCCCGAACACATGTGCCTCGACCCCACCCACGAACTGTTCCTTAGATCCAGGATTGTCATCTAGTAGTGGAAAGAGGAAAAGGTCATCAATCGTTACTCCTACAGCACGTACATTTAAGTGCACATCTGAAGCTGGTGATGCCATCCTCGAATTGGTGGAACAAGGTAAGAAGAGGTTGGAAATTGCCAACGAGATCCTTAGGAGAGAGCAGCTTGCTCATCCTACTGTCTACTCAATTGATGAATGCATGCGGAAGCTAGAGAGTATCCCAGGGATTACTCCAGAATGTATTCTTGCTGTGGGGGACAGTTTAAAAATTGAGATTAATAGGTGGTTCCTCATGCATTATGAAGGCTCACTCCTTGAAGCGTGGCTTAAAAGACAAATGACAAAGTTCTACCGTTTACCACCTTCAGCGGGAGGACCTTCCGGTAGTTTTGCAGCTGCGCCTACGTTCTTTATGCCTCAAATGCATGGTGTCCATCATGATGGCCCTTCTATTTTTGTGCCTCCCGCTACGCATGCTTCCACTCGAGGTGGACAAATTCCATTAATGCAGCCAATATTCAGGCCAATCAGTGATAGCAGCGTTTCCCAGGGTCCGACTTATTCTCCTGCTGTCAGTGCGCAAGAATCTGTTTGTACCACACCTGCATCTACGACGCATGGCATAGACTTTCCCAACATGGATTGGACATGACATGTTTTTGCTTGTATCGTAGTAGTTATAGAATTATATGTTCTGGCTAAGATGCTTATATTTATGTCATATTGTTGTTGACGTTTCTATCTTCTGTTATTAAGTACCATCTTTTTTTGCTGTACTATGCTGTCAACTTTTGCAATAGAGTGCTTACTTATGCACATGGTTGTATCATTAACTACTACAATTTTTGATTAGATGGACTTGTTCCAAGATGTTATGGGGTATTTAATAGATGAGGACAACTACTGGCAAGACGTCTTAACTTTGTTGATAAGTAATGGGTTCCTTTCTATACCCAATGTTAATGTTAATTCAAAGGTCCCATGCCGCACTCGTCCATTCTCGGGTCACGAAATCATTGCTGATATTTTGAGTGGACATCCAAACAGAGGTTATGATCACTTTAGGATGATAAATACTATGTTCTTCAAGCTGCAAGACTTGCTTATCTCGAGAGGGTTGGTGAGTAGCACACGTAACGTATCGATACAGGAGCAACTAGCAATCTTCCTATACGGCATAGGGCATGGTGTTAGTAATAGAGTGTTGGCTGAAATGTTCCAGCACTTAGGAAAGACAATATCCCGATACTTCAACAACATACTGAAAGCAATTTGTTTGCTTAAGCATGAATTTATCGTTCAACCTGAACAGCAGACAGCCGTTCACCCACGGTCCTTGGCAACAAACTTTTCCATCCTCACTTCATGGTAGGTTTGGACACTCCCCATACACCGAAATTATGTTTCAATCTTGTAATTACCAGGTCCTTGATACATTTGTTTGCATTACAGAATGCTGTTGGAGCATACGACGACACACATATACCTGCAACGATTAGGAAAAGCAAACAACCACGATTTCGTAATCGAAAGGGGACCATTTCTCAAAATGTCATGGCTGCAGTCTCCTTCGATCACTCCTTCCTATTCGTATGTACTGGTTGGGAGGGATCTTTGGCTGACATGAGAGTCCTACGCTGGTGTGTCGAGTCTGGAGGACTCGTTGTACCTAAAGGTATATGCATATAACAAACTACTTGAAATACTTAATCGCTAATATTTAATTTAACCTGTGCGAAGACGTTAAGGCAATATTGTCCTGTACATGGAAATTCTATCTTGTGGACTCTGGATATGGCAATACAGATAAGTTCCTTGCCCCTTATCAGGGTAATAGGTACCACCTCAGTACCTTCAACAATCCAAGGGCTCGCCGATACAACAATTGTCGAGACTTATACAACCATCGACATGCTCAACTCAGAAATTGCGTTGAGAAGGCTTTGGAATACTTAAAAAGTGCTTTAAAATTTTGAGAATTGCCATTCCATTTCCCTTCAAGGTTCAGAAACGTATCGTTATGGCTTGCTGCGTAATACACAACTTCATTCAACGCAGCCAAGGAAACGACAAATACTTCAACATGTCTTCTGAACCGTTGCCCCCTGATAATGATGACGATGTTGATCCTTATCTCATTATAGGGGATGATGAATTACGAAGAGGCGATCAACTACGCAGTTCCATTGCTGAGAGGCTTTGGGATGCTCATAACACGCGAAGTAAGTTTATGATGTTTCCTTTGTTTTCGGTCGCTGCATGCTTGTAGATTAAATTATTTGTCTCTATGCCGATCATGATTCATTTTATAAGTAGTGCAATTTATTAATTCATTTGAGTTTCATATTGAATCACTGTAATGCAGGAAATCAGGCTTCCTGCTCCTGAGACTTAATAATGCCTGCCCAAAGTTATTATGTAGTTTTCGTGGGCCGTAGATGAGGGGTTTATGATTCATGGGCTGAGTGCCAGCATGAGGTTAGTGGGTTCAAGCATGCCTTGTACAAGAAGTTTAAATGTAGACATAAGGCAATTGATGCATTCCACAATTACCGTCAACCTTCTGACATTCAATATGTCGAAAAATACATTGAAATGGAAAACAAACAAGGTAGGAGGGATGAACAGGTGGCCAGGAATGTGGGTGCACCTGTCAGAACAACTATATTGCTTTTCGTATCCTTCCTTGTAGTCTTCCTCTTGGGTTACTGTTTGGGAAGGCAACATTGATGCTTATGTAATGTAATATCTAATGGACTGCTGACACTGATATTTCGCAATATTTTGTGATGGGAAGCATACTATCTTACAATGACATTTCAATGATAACTACTGCTTTTGTACTTTAATTTGTTATGCTGAGATAATAGTAGGCAGACTTTCACATGTTTAAAGTGACATTCTCTTATATTGAAGTTGTTATTATATTTCGTTGAATTGGGAAACTAACATTGATTTTCTTAAATGAATCTAGTGTCGGAATACCTTCCTACAAATATTTGGTTGACCTAATTGATATTGAAGCGTCGGCTATGAATTCATG
>UESW01002238.1:45156-179993 GCA_900491605.1 Calamus simplicifolius
CTCTCAGGGTGCATTTATCTAGAAGCTTCTGTGGGACTGTCTCCAACCTGTCTTCTTCTCTCTCGGAGGGTCTGTCATTCCCACCATGTTGTCCCTTATGTAGGTTGGAGGAGGAGTCTTCTGAGCTTGCTATCTTCACATGCCCCAGAGCTAGACAGATATGGCACATGGTGGGTATTCTGTCAGGATGGATGATTCGGGTTCACCTCGCTCCTCTTTCCTTCTTGATATTCTAGAGCTTCTCTGCAGAAGATTAGTTTTGGGTTGCCACGGCTTATCAGATTTGGTTATCTAGGAATCGGCTTCTTTTCACGGAGAATTCTATTTCTTCCCCCATGATTGTGAGGAAGATTAGATCTCTGGTTACGGACTGTGTCCGGGTTGGTTCTGAGTTCTCTGGCCTCTGGAGATCCCCTGCAGCTATGGCAGCGAACCGGCATACGGTTTTTATCTCCTGGGATCCCCCTCAGGGTTCGTCAAAATCAACTTTGATGGGAGTATCCGTGGTAGAGTTGTTGGTTCTGCTTTTGTCATCCATGGCCCTCATGGTGACTTGCTGGGAGTGGGAGATTTTGGTACTATTGATTCCTCCGTCCCTATGTCCAAGCTTTACGCGGCTTGGGCGGGCATTTCTTATGCAGTCAGGACGCTCCATGCTCAGAGGATTTTGATCGAGGGGATTCCATGACGGTTATTTCTTGGCTGCAGAAGAAGGATTACCTTTCCGGCCCTGCTAATCCGATGCTTCTGGATATTTGGTCTATCCTGTGTGAGGTCGACTGTGCCCAGATCCGTCTATTATCGTGAAGCCATTCGGCAGTGGATTGAATGGCTTCTTTTGTGGCTCAGTATGGCGGCTCATGGATCTGGAGGATGAGCGACCCCTGTCCTTCTCTGTTGAAGCAAATTTTGATTTGGATCTATTGGGCTGATTCACACTAGGCTAGTGTGAACGCCCTCCTATTCCAAAAAAAAAAAAAAAACCGTGAACGCATTTAGCCATATGGGCATTTAGTCCTACTATATAAGTCCAAGACTATATTTAGTCCTACCAAGTAGGCTCATATTAAATACTAATAATGTAGTGTAACTCTTCTTTGTATCACTCGTGGTATCAAAACAATACCATAAGTAGTTTTTCTAAGAGTTTATTTGCATATACAAAATTTATCCTCTTAACATAAAGTTTTATAAATATCCAAATTTTTTATAAAATAAATAGAATTTTAATTATCCATAATAAATGATGAAAAAAACATACAATAATTTCTTAATAATTAATTACCACTTCCTAATTCATGAGTCATAAATCAATCATAACATAATTTAATAGGTAAAATTAAGGGACCGATGTACCAATTAAAATTTAGCAATTTACGAACCTCAAAATATAATTTAATACAAAAAAATTATAAATCTAAGATATACATAAATTTATCAACATAATGAATCTCATGTGATATAACACCACTATAAATATTTTCAAGTACAAAAAATCTTTAATTTAGAAATAAATTTGCTATGATAAATTGTTTAAAATAATTAATCACGCAAAAATCAGGGTGCTACTTCACAAATCAAAATAACTACTTCACCAAGATTTCTCTAAGCCTAATAATCCAAAATCATTTAGGAATTAAATCAATATTGCATTAATATTTCTAATTAACTTCTTAAATTTTTTAAACCTTCAGTTCCAAATAATATCATTTTAACATGAACTACTACTTTAAGGTAGTGTTTGAATAGGGGATAAGAGGGGATATCCAGAGGATATCCCCTCTTATTCCCAAAAGTCATAACTATAAGGGATAGCAGGGAAAAAGTTAACCAAAGGGATAATTCATGGTTAACCATGGTTAACCATGGGATATCCTCTCAATTTATTCCCTAGAGAATGCAGGAATAGCTGGTTATCCCTCCAAATAAGAGTAAAAAAAAGTTATCCCATGGATTTACCTTTTTGCATTTGATATGATTAATGGGATAGTCAAGGGATATCTCAAGGGATAACCAGGGGACAAACTCTATCCCGTACACTTATCCATAGATAACATTTTTTCTATCAAACACTACCTAAGGGTCAGCCTACTACTGGCCTACTGGAATGAGCTACATCCTAACAATCTGATGGGAGGTTG
This sequence comes from Calamus simplicifolius, assembly GCA_900491605.1. Taxonomy (NCBI): domain Eukaryota; kingdom Viridiplantae; phylum Streptophyta; class Magnoliopsida; order Arecales; family Arecaceae; genus Calamus; species Calamus simplicifolius. The sequence goes on from UESW01002238.1 coordinate 47,298, forward strand.
CTTCAAGGCCTGGTAGCAAGAGAGAAAAAGAGGAGAGGAAGGAGACTCGTCCTTCCTCTTTACAGTTTAGCAGAGCAAGGGAATCTAAAAGAGAGAGGGCGAGAGATAAGCAATTTGTATTCATATTGATACGCATACTTTGTATCGCATACGATGCAAAAAGACTCTCTTTCACCCCATGTAGTGCAAATCAATGGCTCATTGATGTGGCGAGGAAGTCATCACATGGCTTTATTGGATTGAAATTTTTTTTGGCAGTATCCTCATTTCATGATATGTTACATTTTCTCTTAAAAGTTATATTTTATAATTGAATCATTTAAGCTTGCTTAGTAGAGCTTCGAGCCCACCATCACCTAATGGGATGGAAAGGACAGCTTCATAGGATCGATAATCATTGACTAGAGAGGCGTCGAAAAAATCGGGCTTCTATGAGTCCAGCATCAGCCCTGTGCCTCACATCCTTACGAGCGTGGCCTCCGGCATAAGCGCCGCCGATTACCTTATCTCCACCTCCAATAACCGAATGGTGAGCCACAGATGAAGCCACCCAATCAGCAGCCGAATTAGCTTTCCAATAAGTATGGCGAATCTGGACTCATGGGCCTCCCTTAGTAAATTCCAAATATCATGTAAGATCGGAATAGCAGGAGCAAGGGAGCCATGATCCTCCGCAGCCATCGAATAACAGTCATGGAGTCACCCTCAATGAAGAGGTTGTGAGCATGAAGAGACCGAACAACATATGAGATGTCATCCCAAGCATCATAGAGCTCAGTCATTGGGACAGAGAAGTCCAGACTACCGAGCCCTTCAGCCGCCAATAATCGCCCTTCAGCCCACGGATGACAAAGGCTGATCCCGCTAATCTCCAGCGAATACTACCATCAAAGTTGATTTTGACATACCCTGGAGGGGGGTTCCCAAGATATGAAAACCGTATGCCGGTTTGCTGCGGAGCAGCAAGGGAACCCCAGAGGCCAGAAGAGTCAAAACCACTTGAATGGGAGAAACGAGCACAATCCGATGCCAGGGATCTGATTTTCCTTATGGTCCTGAGTAAAGATGTACTATCATCTGTGAAAATAATCTGGTTCCTAGACAACCAGATCTGATAAGCCGTAGAAGCCCACAAGGCACATTTGAACTGAGAGGCCTTCCGGAGGTCTTCTAAGAATAGGGAGCACAGTGAGTCCGTATGATCCAATCTACAATAATAGCCAACAGACTGCCAGATCCGTATCACTCTAGGACAAGAGAAGATAGCGTGAACAGTAGACTCCTCCTCCATACCACATAGCGGACATGTAAGCTGGATAGGCAAGCCCCTCCTCACTAACAAAGCACAAGTGGAAGGCATTCCCACAGAAGCTTCCAAATAAAGAGCTGAACCCTGGGGAGGATGGGAAGCTTCCAGATCCACGCAGCATCCACCGACTCCAGAGACTGAGGCCTAAAGATCTTAACCAGATCCTTCGTGGGGGCCTTAGGAAGACAAGATCTCCGCCAAAGTTACAATCCGAGGATATACCCAATGTAAGCGGAATAGACATGATCCGACGAGCTAGCTCCTCTCCAAAGAATCGGGACACCAATGTACCATGCCAGGAGGAAGGATCAGAAGAGAGCGGCTCCTTCACCTCATACTAGTAGGGACATCATACTATAGAAGGAGGGCCATCGAGATAGATGTATGTCAGAGAGCTAGGTATCCTGAAGAACCTCAATGGAAGAGCCATCTCCAATCATCCACAAAGTGTTATCCATAATGGAGCTACTATACCGACAAACCTCCTTCCAGAGAAAGAATGTCGGCGATGGAACTGCACATGCGAGGAGGAAGACCAATCACCATATCTCGCTCGCATAAAAGAACTCTATAAACTATGCGGCTCCAGAATGAACCGCGAGGCATGCTTGGCCAAAAGAGCTCCCTTCTGACTATGAAAGACTGAATCCCAAGCCTGCCCTCCTGGATCGGCATACAGACCCTTTCCCAAGACATAAGGTGAATACCATGCCCATCCTGCATTGAGGCCCAGAGGAAGTCCCTAAAGCATCTCTCAATTCTCCTGAGATAAGAAATGGGATGGTAGCGTTAGAAAGAAGATACATTGGAAGGGAGGAGAGAATTAAATGGATTATAGTGACCCTTGCCATCATAGATAACCTCGTAACCTGCCACCCCTCAATACGCTGACGGACCCTAAGCTCAAGATCAGAATAGTCGGCACATCGGGGATATCTACCTGTCATAGGAACCCCCAGGTACTGAAAGCGGTCAGTCTGAGTTGAGATGCCCAGCATAAGGACAATATCTTCCCTGGTAGCTCTGGAGGTCTTCGGACTAAAGCTAATAGAAGACTTGGATACATTGACCTTCTAACCCGAGGCCTGACAATAACTCTGAATGATGTCAACAAAGGAAGAAGCATTGGCTGAGGTAGCCCTCCCCAGCAAGATACAATCATCGGCAAAGAATAGATGAGAGATCGCAGGACCCGTAGGGCAGGTCGTAAAAGGGATAATACGGCGATCAGCCTGAGCCTGATAGAGGGCACGAGAAAGATCATCAGCCGCCAAAATAAACAACAGGAGGATAAAGGACAACCTAACGCAGCCCTACTGAAGAGTGGAAAAATTTAGTCAGACTTCCATTAATGATCAGCGAGAAAGAAGGCCTCAGAATGCAAGCCATAATTCAGTCAATAAACTGATCATTAAACCCAAACTCCTGCAGAGAGTGGTAGAGGAAAGTCCAACTTAGTCTATCATAGGCTCTCTCCATATCCAGCTTGACCGCCATAAGGGACTGCCTGGCCAGAGCTCTCTGAAGGTCATACATAAACTCCTGAGCAATGAGGACATTGTCGAAAATACTGCACCCTCTGATAAATGCCCCCTGTTCCACTGCTATAATGCGAGGCATCACCAAACGGAGACGATCAGCAAGCAAACGAGCACAAACCTTATACAAAGTAGTACACAGACTGATAGGCCTAAAATGCTGTGGGAGAGTAGCATCATTACATTTGGGCATCAGGGTAATAAAATTCCGATTCCACTCCACAGGGATGTCCTTGGCTTGAAAAAAAGAAGTATAGCCTGAATCACCTCCTGACCAACAATGTCCCAATAATGGCGAAAGAAGAACGGTGGAAAGCCATCATGCCTCGGGGCCTTATCCTGCCCAAGCTCCCACAGAGCCAGACGAATCTCATCCCCTGTGATAGGTCTGATAAGTTGTTCATTCTCCAGAGAAGAAACCTTCCTAGAGACAGGGACCTGGATAACCGGAGAACCGAGGCCAGAGGACTCCGACCATCTGGCCTGAAAGAAGTGAAGGAGCTGGTCCCGAATAGAAGGAAAATCCTCATGATAGTCCCCTGAGTCATCAACTAGTCTGCGGATCCTGTTAGCAGCTTGCTGTTTCAGAGTGGCCTGATGGAAGAATCTAGTATTGCGGTCCCCTTCGCGAATCCACTGGATCCTAGATCGTTGCCTCCAATAGATCTCCTGCTGGGTAAGCAGAGAGTGGTGTAAAGCAAGCTTGGCCCGGAGAGCAAAGAGGTCAGAGTCATAAGAAACCCCTCCTGATCCTCCTAGCCTGCAAGAAACTAATATCAGCTTCAAGTTGTTCCACCTGTCTAACCAAATCACCAACCTCCAATCTATTCCATTTGACTAGTCTTCGTTTGACCAATATTAGACGGCGAGAAAGACGATAGATAGCATTGCCCCGGATAAGAATATGCCAGACCTGGGAGATGATAGATCGGGCCGTCATATATGAAGTCCAAAACTGCTCAAATCTGAACTGCCTCCTCTGATAATGATCTATCATCGTAGGTATAAGGATGAGGCAGTGATCAGAAGCTATCCTCGGAAGATGAGTAACTAAAGCAGAAGGGAACTTCTGAAGCAACTGTTCTGAAGCCATAGCTCTATCCAGCCTCTCCCAAACACGAGCAGATCCCTGACGGTTATTACACCAAGTGAATTAGGGCCCCAAGAAACCCAAATCCAGAAGGCCAGCCGAGCTGATGAAATCCCTAAATTCAGTGATGTTAGCAGTGCCGGTGACCCTTCTTCTCCCACGCTTTTCACTAGCTATAGGAATACAATTGAAATCACCAGCAACAATGGAAGGGATTCCCCTAGCAAGAAGGGAATGAAGATCCGACCATAAAAGCCATCTTTCCCGAAAATTGGTACTGCCATAAACAGCCGATAGAAGCCAAGAATCAGTAGAACCTTCTGTAACAAGAAGGCCTAAATGCTGATTACTTTGATGAACAACATCTACCTTCACCCCTGAGGAGCGCCAGATAGCTATAATGCCTCCAGATAGACCCACTGCCTCAACCGCAAACATAGACCACTTTCTGACTATCTGTCTCCGAAACCAGGCCAGACTATCCCCCGACAACCTGGTTTCTAAAATAACACAGATATTAAAATTGTGGATTTGCAGTAATCTATAGAAAGAGGATCGAAACGATGGCTTTCGAGCTCCTGACATTCCATAATAGGATCTTCATTTAGCAGAAAGAGGAGGCTGGGATCCCCCCTGCACTTCTACCATATCGCTGTCAGGGAGACACACAAAGATCGAGTGTCTTCCTCAGGGCTCTGTGATGAGCAAATCATCTCATCCTGGATCACACCAGTCCGAGGAGGGTTAACATAGGACCTCGAGCCTGAACCCTAGCCCAGAATAACAGAAGTCAAGGGGTCACTGGAAGGGTCTGTAGCCGTTATGGGTTGGGCCTTTTCCCCCACCAAACCCTTAGGCTGAAACACCTCTGAGGACCCAAGATCAACATTCAAATGCTGCACCTCATGAAATTTTACTTGTTTAGCTTTAGAGAAGGAAGCACCACCTTTTCCTTTCTTTTTGTCAATTTTAGATGTTAGCCGAGGGGCCTGATACTCCGCTGGACGGGCCCGCTTTAGGGGACCCGGGCAAGCATCCCTACTCCCTAATTGGCTAACTCCACCCAAATCCGCATCCAAAGAAGCAAATGGATTCTTAAACAGCAAGGATTGGGAGAGAAAAGATTCAGACTTCTGAAGCCCTGCTGAGACCGGCACTTGCTCACTGAAACCGGCACGCTCAGAGACCTTCAGCCCAGTTACATCCACTGTAGCATCCTTTGCCTTTGCCCCAGGTGAAAGACCAGAGCTCTCAGCCTGCATGATTTCCACCTTGAGGCCTTTAACTCTTCTCCGGCGTGCCATCTTCGACTGAACATTCCAGCCATCAGCCAGCATCCCCGGAACAGAGGCCCCAGCAGGAGAGGAAGGCCGAGGAACAGAGGATGCTGGAATCACCTCCGACTGCTCCTTCCTCCTACCATCCGCCTAATTCCCCTTCATAACCTTGCGTTGCCGGACAGCTAGAGGTGGGCACTGGGGCCGTGCCGCCCATGGCACGGCACGGCCCAAGCCCTGATGGGTTGTGCTAGGCACGGCCCAGCACTGCTACAGTACTGGCCGTGCCGGGCTCAGAAAATTTTTCTGTTGGCCCAGCACGGCACGGCCCATGACGGGCCTAGGCCGGCCCATCGTGTCGTGCCGGCATGGCCCAGGTGGGCCTGAGCCGTGCCGGCCCATGTGGGCCGTGCCAGGCACGGACCACCTGGGACCTGGCCCATGCATAGCTCAAATAAAAAAAATTATAAAAATATATTTTTTTTGATAAATTAAAAAATTATTAGGAATAAAAAATTTTATTAATATAAAGCCACCATAATGGTAGGGGGTTTGGCATAGACCCCTACCAATTTATTAATTTAAATTAAAATGGACAGAAGGGAGGGGGCTAGGCCTGACCTCTAGAAATAATACAATAGTAAGAAGAAAAAAATAGAAAGATCGCAACCGTCGGATCATCGCCGATCGGATGGATCGTAACCGTCGGATCGATCATCGCCGATCGGGATCATGGCTTGGATCGATCGCAACTGTCGAATCGTCTCCGATGGGATAGATCGCAACGTTGGATCGATCATCCCCGATCGGGATCATGGCTTGGATCGATCGCAACCATCGGATACTCTTCGATCGGATCGATCGCACGGTTCAATCGATCATCACCAATAGGGATCATGGCTTGGATTGATTGCAACCGTCGGATCGATCATCGCCGATCGGGATCATGGCTTGGATCGATCACAACCATCGGATCGATCATCGCCGATCGGGATCATGGCTTGGATCGATCGAAGACGTCGGATCATCTCTGATCGGATTGATCACAATGGTCCGATCGATCATAGCCGATCGGGATCATAGCTTGGATCGATCGCAATCATCGGATCGTCTTCGATTGGATAGATCACAACCGTTCGATTGATAATAGCATATCAGGATCATGGCATGGATCGATCACAATCGTCGGATCGATCATCACCGATCGGGATCATGGCTGGATCGATCGTAACCATCGGATCGATCATCGTCGATCAGGATCATGGCATAGATCGATCGCAACCGTCGGATCATCTCCGATCAGATCGATCGCAACCGTCGAATCGATCATCCTTGATTGGAATCATGGCTTGGATCGATCGCAACTGTCGGATCGTCTCCGATCGGATTGATCGCAATGATCTGATCGATCATCGTCGATCGGGATCATGACTTGGATCAATCGCAACCGTCGAATCATCTCCGATCGGATTGATTGCAACAGTCTGATCGATCATTGCCGATTGGGATCATGGCTTAGATCGGTCGCAACCATCGGATCGTCTCCGATCGGATGGATCGCAACTATTGGATTGATCATCACCGATCGGGATCATGGCTTGGATCGATCGCAACCGTCGGATCATCTCCGATCGGATTGATCGCAGCCATCGGATTGATCATCGCCGATTGGGATCATGGCTTGGATCGATCCAGACGTCGAATCGTCCGATCGGATGGATCGCAACCGTCAGATTGATCATCGCCGATCGGGATCATGGCTTGGATCGATTGCAGACGTCGGATCATCTCCGATCAGATGGATCTCAACCATCGGATTGATCATCACCGATCATGATCATGGCTTGGATCGATCGCAAACATCGGATTGTCTTCGATCGGATTGATCACAACAGTCCGATCGATCATTATCGATCGGGATCATGGCTTGGATCGATCGCAACCATCGGATCATCTCCGATCGATGGATCGTAGCTGTTGGATTGATCATCGCCGATCGGGATCATGGCTTGGATCGATCGCAACCATCGGATCATCTCCAATTGGATGGATCGCAACCGTCGGATCGATCATCGCCGATCGGGATCATGGCTTGGATTGATCGCAATCATCAGATCATCGCCGATCGAATGGATCGCAACCGTCGGATCAATCATCGCCGATCGGGATCATGGCATGGATCGATTGCAACCGTCGGATCGTCTCCAATCAGATCGATCGCAACCGTCGGATCGATTATCGCCAAATGGGATCATGGCTTGGATCGATCGCAACCATCGGATCGTCTCCGATTGGATTGATCGCAATGGTCCGATCGATCATCGCCGATCGGGATCATAGCTTGGATCGATCGCAACCGTCGAATCATCGCCGATGGGATAGATCGCAACTGTTGGATCGATCATCCCCGATCGGAATCATGGCTAGGATCAATCGCAACCGTCGGATCGTCCTCCGATCGAATTGATCGCAACAGTCCGATCGATCATCGCCGATCGGGATCATGACTTGGATCGATCGCAACCATCGGATCATCGCCGATCGGATGGATCGCAACCATCGAATCGATCATCGTCGATCAGGATTATGGCATGGATCGATCGCAACCGTCGGATCATCTCCGATCATATCGATCGCAATCGTCGGATCCATCATCGCCGATTAGGATCATGGCTTGGATCAGTTGGCTGGTGCCTAGGCGCATAGTGTGCTCCTGGCACCAGCCATGCCATGGCACGGCCCTTGTGGGCCGTGCCATGGCACGGCCCATAAAATGGCCCAGCAGGGCCGTTCTGGATGGCAACGACTGGCACGGCCCATAAAATGGCCCAGCATGGCCGTTCTGGATGGCACGGCCCAGCAAGGCCGTTGCTGGGCCGTGCCAAAACGGCCCTTCTGGGCCATTTGTGGGCCTACCATGGCATAAAAAAAAATTCAAATTCGGCACGGCCCGTGACCCATCAAGAAATGGGCCACGGGCCATGCCTGGCACGGCACGGCCCAGTGCCAATGCCTACAGACAGCCGATATCCGTGCACCGAAGAGGAAAGCCTCAGACAACGTATCAGAAGCATGCCTGGCCGGAGAGGAGCAACTGCCAGAGAGATGGAGTGGCCACAGCGCGAACAGATTTCGTCCAGCTGCTCGTAGACATAGGGTTGCCAGAACGGGCCATTCACCCCCCTCACACGGGACCCCGGCCGGAGAGAGAACGAAGGTCTACTTGGGCGCATACACGGGCATATCCTCCCCTATTCTTCGTCGTAGTAGCCGAATCAACACAGACAAACTGGCCCGTCGGCGAGATGATTTCTCTAAGAAACTCCTCCCTCCAAAATTCAATCGAGAGATTGGGCATTCTGATCCATAAGAGAGCAGAAGAGATGGATTCAGCCGAAGGGACGAAATCCGGCCTCCAAGCTTCCGTCGCTACTGGCTGGTCATTGATCACCCAAGGTCTCTGTAGCACTAGATCCCGGGTTTCAGCATCCGCAAACCGGAATATGAAGCTCTGAAATGCCATACTTATGGGGATGATCTCACCGGAGATGCCTCCTCGCTGGAACTCCCGGATAAAAGTTTCGACTGGAACCCACCGGTGGAAAGTCCTCATCAAAACAGCCCGTTGCTGCCATCCCCTAGATTCATCTACCAACTCCTCCATGACACTTGGACTACGTCAAAAAAGTGGGCCTCCAACAACACCACCTCAACCGGCGTCGGAGAAGAAGACATCCATTGAAAACTTGCGTTCGCTACCCGATTCCCTGAGGTCGGCCATCGGATCCTCCATTCAAAGCCATAGGACAGAAGGGGGAGCATGGGAGCCACCGACCAGAGCACAAGAACCAGCGAATCGAAGAGGATCACGAAAGATCAGCTAGGAAAGAAACATGTGCACTAATCTTAAAGCAAGTCTCAGGAGCGGACAGGGACGAGCTACATTAACTCTCCAATTACCAAAACACTAACTACCTTCCTTTGAGCAATTATGGGCATGCTTGGATCCGCAACATGGGAATCAAAATTGCTCCCTTTTTCTTCCCCTCTATTTGATTCAATTAAAATTAAAATTAAATTAATTTTTATTTTTTTTATTAATCTAAATTTTAAAATCAATCTAAATTTTTAGTTTTATTTTTAAATTAAAGTTTATCAAAAAATAGTTGTTGATTATATCTGCTTGTTTAGAATAAAAGATATTTTGTTCAATTAATATTTAAAAATAAGTACGGCAATGGGTTTAACTTTTGATTTTTTTTAATATTAAAAAATAGGCCATTAAATTTTTATTTAAGAGTTTAACCATGATTTTATTTTTTAATATATGATTACAATTTATATTTTTATCGTTTTTATTTTTGATTAAATAGTGATTTTAATTTTTTTTATTTTATAAAAATAAATAATTAAAATTAAAATTAGTGATTTTGATTCTCATTTTAAAATCCTATAAATTTTAGAAAAATTAAGACTCCATACGGTACTTCTAGTTTATTTCTAAAGTAATCTATATTATTTATTTAACACAGAATTATTTATAATATTTTATCAAATAAATTAATCGATATTTTAATGCTTTTCGAAACTCTCTCTCTAAAACTCTCCCTCTTTGTCTCCTGTCCATGTCACTGGTAGCTCTGCCATTCTCTTCGTCCCTAAGGCTATATTCATAAGTTGTTCCTCTTTCAAAAGCCGTCGTCCTCTCACTCCATGCCACGTGAGGTTGTACTCATCGATTGATCGACCAAGCCCATTGGCTCATAAAAGAGCGCCACGTATTCCTTCTTTATTCCTCCACTATATTTCTTGCAGCCATATCCCTCTGCCGTATTTTTTTTAACAAAATCAATTTTATTTTATTTTATTTTAATTACGTGCATCAACTACGTAGATTACTAATTAAACCAGTTATTCGGTCCGTTAATCTAATATACTAAAAATAAATAAACCCATAAAAAATTAAAAAAAAAAAAGAGATATGTAGAGTTCCGTAGTAAAGCCCAAATATCTTTTAGCAAAATGGACCGGGCCGGACCGCCCACTTAAAAGGGCTCGGCATGGATTCTAGACACGGGCTTTTTTGCTACCCTCCGCGAAGAGAGCCTCTCACCGTGGCCTTCGCCAGACTCGCCCGTCTATCAGACCCTTGGGCATCGAAAGGTGTGGGAAGACGGACATGGCCTCCGGCCCGGCCGCCGCTCCGGGCTCCAGCCGGCAGTTCAAGTTGGCGAAGGAGAGCGAGCTCAGGGTGGAGGTCGGCCCCGATACTCCGCTCCGCGTCCGCCTCCTCTCCGGCACGGCCGAGATCTTCGGCACCGAGCTTCCTCCGGAGAATTGGCTCTCCATCCCCCCTCGCCAAAAGCTCGCCGTGAGTTCCTTCTCTCTCGCTCTCACTTCCCATCTCTTCGATTTTCTTCTGGCGCTTTCGTTAATATAGCCAACTTCAGTGTTTCTGGTTTATGCCCGCTTCCTGACTCACAAAAACTTGAAAACCCTCGCTTCAGATTTTCACATGGAACGGTGCGACCGTCGAATTGGATGGAGTTAGCGAAGTCGAGTACGTCGCAGACGAGGTAAATTAACTAATGACATTTGCGTTCGAAGAGATTTCTGTCTTCTTGGATTTTTGGTTCCTTGTCGGTCAGAATTTTGCCTTATGATGGATTTTTAGACGCCTATGGTGAGTTATGTGAACGTCCATGCCATTCTTGATGGACGAAGGATTCGTGCTAAAGCATCCCAAGGCAGCGACGTAGATTCTTCACAGGTATTAAGCTGTTTATGCCTCGATGGTTACTGAATTCCTTTCAGTTTCGTAAATAATTGTGCTGGCTGTGAGTTGAACAGTGACCACATTCACAGTTATGGTTTTTCGCGGGGAAGGGGTGCTTGTGGGAAACTACTTCTTTAAATGATACAGAATGTTCATGGAGAATGATGAACATATAGCCTAGGGGTTTGACTGTCATCACAACAAATCACAGATATGGAATTCAATAGTAGTTTGGCAAGTTAGGAAATTTGACAATTTGTAAGAGATTTCGGCATAAAGTGGTTATTACTATGAAGATTAAAGAAATGTAGTGGAGTAATGACAGGGAGAGAATATAAAGACTATGCATGAGAAAGAGAGAAATTCTTTTAATTACTAGGTATGTGAAGAAACATGTGTGCTATGTATTGTAAAAAGATACATGGAAAAAGAAACAGGAAGTTTGTCAACTTGTCATCAATTTGAATAATTCGTGCTGGTAACATGCGTAGGTAGGATGTCAAGTTAGGGATGGTGCATAGCATGAGATAGCTTGTTTCAAATACATAGTTTTGTTGGCATCCTTGAGTGAGATGGGCTACCTTGCATAGATGCAACCAAAACATGTTAAAAGATTACATATGATTGTGTTTAATGATAATTACTTGAATGTACTTACTTTGGTACTACTTGTTTAAATGAGAGGTAGCACAAGCTATCTTGCCTTTAAAACCTTGGTAGGAGTTTAAAGTATTCTTTGTGGAGTTTGTACTCTTTAATCTCTTTTTCCCATTACTTTTGCCATCTAATAAACTTTTCAGTTTGAAGTTCAAGCATTTACTGTCTTATTTGTTTCAGGGTCCTCGAGTGATTGTTGTTGGACCTACAGATTCTGGAAAAAGTAGCTTGTGCAGGATGCTTCTTAGCTGGGCATGTAAACAGGGTTGGAAACCTACTTTTGTGGATTTGGATATTGGTCAAGGATCTATAACAATTCCTGGATGTATTGCTGCCACTCCAATTGAGATGCCCATTGATGCAGTGGAAGGAATTCCTCTAGAAATGCCTCTTGTGCATTTTTATGGTCACACTACTCCAAAGTAAGCACTCTTTCTTCATTACTAGCTTATTGATCAATATCTAATGGTAGATCGATCTTTTTAGTTGATGCTACTTTGTGTCTTAATACTAGCCTATTTTCCTGCACTACTGTAATTATAGCATTTGTGAATATGTCACTCAACAGTGTCAATAGTGAGCTGTACAAAGTGCTGGTGAAGGAACTAGCCCAAACGCTGGAAAGGCAGTTTTCTGGAAATGCTGAATCTAGAGCTGCAGGCATGGTGATCAACACCATGGGATGGGTAGAAGGTCTTGGGTACGAGGTATTTTTCTTTAGTTCATATCATGAGTTTTCTAACAAGTATGATATTATTTTCCTATAAATTAAATTGCAACACATTTATTCATCTGTTTAGCATTGGTGTGCAGTTGCTTCTACATGCAATTGAAACCTTCAATGTTAATGTGGTTCTGGTCTTGGGACAGGTAAATCTGCTTTATATCACATTTAACTTGACATTTTTACTTGAGAGGCTTTGATGTGCATGATTAACTTCTGACTGAAAGGGCATCTTTTTTTTTTTTTTTTTTGAGTCAACTTTTTGATTCATAAATGTGTTCTGCTTCCAAATTGTGCTCAAAGTTTCAGCTAAATAACATAACTATGTGCACAAGAATTCCATCATCCATTTACACTTTACAGCAGTCGAGATATTATTAAATATTTATCTTAATAAAACCTTTATTTTTTTGTCTGTCAAACTTGTTTCTATTCTAGTAGAAGTTCAAATCAGAACATAAAATTAAACAAAAAGTGTTGCTGGCAAATATCATGTTAATGCCTGAATTGGACCTACTACAAATGTGCATATGTTGACCTTGGATGGTTCTGCAATCTGAATTACGGAGCAAATTTACCCACACATTGATTGCAATCTCTTTAGGCGCTGTTTGGTTGTGGGATAGAAAACCCCTGGATGGATATCCTTAACCATTGGTATCTCTTAGGATTTTTAAATCTCTGGGTTAAGGAAAAATTGCTGTATGGTTGGGAGTTGGTGAGATGTTAGACAGGCTGGTATGGCGGGTTAAATAATGTCAGCCATGCTGTCTTTATTTGCCAAAAAAGAGCACTGTTTGGCAGGATAGTAGGTTAACCCATCCATATATTGTCATTATCCCAGCTTTAGAAATGATTTAATATTTGGAATTTCAGAAAATGCTGGCTGAATGACTTCTGGAAATGCACTTTCTGCTAAGGACCTTCTTCAGATTCTTTGTTCATTTTCTTAATGCATCTTCTCCAGGAGAAGCTATGCAGCATGCTGAAAGAGGTGCTAAAGAGCAAGCCCAATGTTGATGTTGTAAAACTACATAAGTCAGGAGGCGTCGTCTTGAGGAATACAAAGGTCCGCCAAAAGGCTAGAAGCTTTAGAATCAGGGTAAGTTGCATCTTCAGATATCGTCCTTGTAATATTTTAATTTGGTTGTTCTTTATAATTTTTTAATGGACTTAAAAAAAGTTCTATGTAATGTATGCTTATTTTGATCTCCCACATGTTATCTATTATCAATACACTAGGACAATAGTTATTTGCCTATCCTAACATGGTATATGTGTCAATATGCTTGTATCTGTGGAAATAGAACCAGTCACACATGACATTTTTTTAACAAGTAGGCAGGCTAATACGTTCTAAGATATAGTGTATTTTGGAAATGATACGGTGAGGAAACTTTGTATGCATTTAGATTTTCCGATGTCATAAGCTAGGTAATTGTTGACACACTATAAGGATGGTTTGTCTATTTTTTGGTGAGAAAAATTAGGGTTTGAGTTTTCAAAATCTTGTTGTAATGGTGCACTATGTTTGAAAAATAAGATTATGATTTAACTCAAGAATTATTCCCTTGTTGAATGCTGTTGGATTCTTCCAACTTTTTTAAAATTATTTATGAATTACCAATCTGAGTATGTTATTTTGTCAACTTTTTAAGATGATTCCTGCTCTGTATGTTATTCCTGATTTTGTTTGCTCATATTTTTCCTGATTTCTTTTGTAAGTCTGATTTTCTTTTAATTATTTTTAACTTACCGTGCAATACAATGGTTCATCAAGGCACTAGATTTTGGCTAATCTTAATATTTTGTTTACTTCCCTGCCCACTTAGACCATTTCCTTAACATTTTATTTTTTGATACATTTCTTAAAGATGGATAAAGTCCCTATTTTAGACCTTGTCATCATCCTTTTTTTTTTTCCGTAGTCTCTAATTATGGAGGAACCTTGGAAGGTTCATCACAAGATGTGTGAGTTTAAACTGTATAATCATTAAGACAGGTCTGCCAACATACCTAATGCCTTTGCAGGTCTTTTGTTATGGCCCTATCTTACCAAGTGTTGCCTTAACAAAGAGTGTGTTACTGATTCATAAATGGTTAATGGTCAAGAGCCAAACATAATATGTTCTAAAACTTTAGTAGATTGTATTTGTACCTTGATTAAAAAAGCTGACAGATGTTGATGTGATAAATCGTATAAACAATGTTGTTTAAATCCATCTTGGAGTCTGCTATGTTGGTCCAGCAATCTTACACTGGGTGCAAAATAGGTTGTTCTTCTGGGTCTTGATGTTAGTTTACGTGTTATAGTCACACCTAAAATTCGGTTTTGGACCTGTTTACATTATTAATAGAGCAAGCTACTTTTTGTGTGTTGGTAATAGGCAAGGAAATATTACTTATTATTTAAATAATGATCTTGTCTGCTTATCCAATTTCAAATCTTTGTAGAAGCTTCATATCATTTCACCACTCTAAATTTTCATTTATAGTAAAAATCTAATGCATGAATTCTAAATGTGTTCCTTGGCAGGAGTACTTTTATGGGCTTGCCAATGATTTGTCTCCACATTCAAATATTGTGAATTTCAGTGATATTTCTGTCTATCGTATTGGTGGTGGTCCACAGGCACCCCGATCAGCACTCCCTATAGGTGCAGAGCCTGTGGCAGACCCTACTCGGCTAGTTGCTGTTAACATAAGTCGGGACTTACTCCATCTAGTCCTGGCCGTTTCTTATGCCAAGGAACCTGATCAAATCATCTCCAGGTAAATTTTTTTGGTTGCTGATTCATATGAGCAAATTATCTGTCACATTGTTCTCTCGGTTTGCATGACTCAGAAATGTCGGCCTTATTGGATCTGAGGACCCAAAAGGTGTGCGTGCATATGATAACACATAGTACACAGTTTTAAATAAGAAATCTGGATACCAAACTTTTGCATGAAAAAGTTACAGCTATGTGGTAATTTTCAAATTGTCATTTATTTTTAGCAACACAAACTGAAGATCTACTTCTACTCGGTTGTATTGATATGTTCTGAGGCATTGGTTGGTTGGAAAGATGTGCCAAACTGAGTCTACTCTTCCTCTAGGCCTCTGCCTGCTTCTCTGCAGGCATTAGTAAAATTTTAGGTTGATAATTCAAGAAAACGCCACTTATCTAGATACTAGAAAAATCTATTGAGCATGGTCTGTATGGCCAATCCAAGAGTTACGGTTTGCTGCTTCAGATGCAGGTTTTTCATACCTCAAGCTACTTTATAATTAACATTCCTGGACCTGGAAGCTCTTGAAATTAACTTATGGGTTGTTTAGGGCATAGTGGTGCAATGATGATGCTAGTTTATGTCTGTGTTGGCGGCAATATGGAAGAGTCAATGCCATTTTCCCTTTTTCCGCCTTCTTGCATGAGCTTTTACTTCAGATAATATTGGCTAACGATTCTTTGCAATTTGTTGCAGCAATGTCGCAGGGTTTGTCTATGTTACGGACATAGATATTCAAAGGTATTCGACAACTTGATATGCTTGTAGTCATCCTTTATTTTATAGTCGGCATCTACTAACTGTGGGCTTGTGACAGGAAGAAGATCACATATCTCGCACCGTGCCCAGGTGAACTCCCAAGCAAATTGTTGATAGTGGGAACTTTGACATGGTTAGAAGGCTAAGAGTTTAACAATGGCGGCTAATTACATTTAAGGATATCCCACACCAGAAGGGATTGCCTTCCAATGGTTGTTTCATGTTACAAGAGCTTGTAGTGCTATATTTTGGTATATTTTGGAAGGTGTGCTCAGATTAATGAATCATGATTCTGTTCATCTATGAGAAACTTGCGATTCCATCTGATCAAATCATGTCAAAAATGGAGGATTTGCATGTACTAACCTTGGAGTTTGATAATTTAAGTACACTCTAGTTGTCAAATTCTCTCTTCATATGTGTGTTTCCTAACTATTTCAAACAGGAAAGCAGCAAGTTACGCAAGGGTGGAGGACATGCATCCCAACGTTGTCTATGGTGCTTTCGTGGGGAGTAAAATAGCGCACTCATTCTTTGGCATCGAGTGCGCCTTTTTTTTTATTTTTTTTGTGGTTCCCCTCTTCTTCTTCTTCTTATTGATCGTACTGCAAAATTTGTGCTCGTTGGCTCCGGTGCTGCAAAATTTCCTCTCTTCGTGTTTTTTGCCAGAGACATCCTGCAGAGATGCTATTACATGCTGAATTATTACTGGATCTTAGGGCTTAAATCCAGTGATATCGTACCTATCGATGTCGCTGAAACTCATTTTTATTATTAAAAGATTATCGACTGATATGCCTACATTTTCACTGGAGTTGTTTTGAATGATGTTGACGAAAATATCCAGAAGAGAGCAATTCTCAGATAACATTATACAACGCATCTCTTTGTCTTTTTCTGTAAATTTTCTTCATTTTAAAAATTAGATGAAAAAGAATTTAGTTAAGGTCCACTTTATTTATTTATTTATTATCTTTATATCAGAAATTAGTATATTTTATCTGGACTAGATTTAGACTCAAAACATGATCCATTTTGAATGTGGACTGGATTTGGATAACTAAATTTACAATCAACGAAGGATTGATGACACATTTCTGGAAACCGTTCGTTCTCTTTTCAGAACATAACAATTATAATTTGTGTTATTAGTAGATTATATTTTAATTAATGTTTACATGTTGTTTACTATTATTTTATTTTATATTATATTTATGATATAATTAGATAAATAATTTTTATATATTTATCAGAACTTGGTGGCTTGTTTGTCAATGATGAGAACAATGATGAGAAGGATGGCAAGGATTCCATAGTGAGGGATAAAACTGAAAGAATGGTATAGGGAGAGCTGGTAGATCATGAAATGTTTCGTTTCAAAAAATATTTGACCAAAAGTCCAAAAATGCTTTATTGCGAAACACCATTTCGACTAAATTATTCAAAAACCAGTATTGAAACGGTATCATGCTACCTAATTTTCTGTCCTGCTTCTTTTGATAGACCATTCAAGAAAAATATTTTCTTGATGGTGAGATTATTTCAAATTTTTGTGGGAGAAAAATTTGAAACTTCTAGGAATTTAAAAAGAAAATAATTGATTGAAAAATATCTGAGGATAAAGGTGAGTCTCTGCTTGTAGGTTTTTTTCAATATTGTAAGTTACTCCGTATAATTTGATTTAGTAGATTCATATTTTAAAGAATAATAAAATTTTATGTTGGCAGTCACCTACCTAATGCAATCAAACCGGCCTTAGTGGAGTTAATATTGTAAGTTACTTTATGCACCTTTGTTTTTCCTATTTTTCTTGTGTAATAGTAGAGATGGGCAACGGGTCGTGCTTGGCACAGCCCGGTACTGCTAAGTACCGAAACGTGTCGGCACGGCCCGTTAAATCGTACCATGCCGGGGCCCATCAGGGCCTAAAATTTTTTTAAAAAAATTAAAAAAATTAAAAAATTATTGAAAACAAATGAATTTATTAATATTAAGCCATCTTAATGGTAGGGGGTTTGGCATAAATCCCTACCCGAAGGGAAGGGGGTTAGGCCTGACCTCCAAAATGAAATAAGAAAGAAGAAAAAAATAGAGATGACTCACTTTAATAATTATATATATATATATATATATTATTAGAAGTGAAACCAATTCAAGCCTCAGAAAGATATAAGGCCCATAAAAAGGCCTTGTTAAAGCACACTCTATATATGCTCCAAAAGCATCAATCTCAGCTTCTCTCATGTTAAAAAAGACTTTGTACATTGATCTTTAGTACACAAAGCGCGCATCGGATGCACGGCGTTTGCAAGTCTGGTCCCCAGGCTAGTCCATAAGGTGATTTCTGGGCCTATTGTGCTCTCTGGCTGGTTTCGCTCAACAAGAGCATGGTTAACGTCAAGAGACCAAACTTTCTTGTCTGACTCGTTGATGATGCATACAGTGCACCAGACGACCTAGTATTTCTTATAAATTTGAGTCTTTATGAGAATATCTAAACTTAGTAGGTCTTGTTTCTTTTGTTGCTTTTTTTTTCTTCTGATGCGGTTAAATTATGAATAAATGGATAAAAGCTAGAGAGGGTGCCATTCAGACGTGCAACACGCCTTAAATATAATAATGCAAATGTAACCAAAAAGATATATACTAGTGATGTATTACTACAAATGTGACTCAAGTTATAATTAATTACATACAATAGTTAGAACTAGACCTGCAGACTTTAACACAATTAGAAGATTGGACCAGTAGCTCAATGATCCAATTGATGGATCAATGGTTGAATAGTATAAATAATCAAAAAAATAAAACTAAAAAAATGATTCGTAAGGATAAATAGAGATAATTTTTTTAATAAAATTTAATTAATATGATAGCTAAAAAAATTGAATTCTTAAAATTAAATTATTTAAATCCTAAATATTCCCTGGTGCATCGTGCCAGGCATGGCCCAGCCATGCTATGCCAGGCAAGGCCCATCATGGGCCGATGGGCTGTGCCTGGCCTGGCACAGCTTAACGGGCCGTGCCAGGCATGATCTATTTTTTGGAGTGGCCCGGCACGACCTAAGCATGGTCCAGTGCCGACCGAGGCACAGTCTAGTGCCCATGCCTATGTAATAGATACCAAATATAGTTAGTGTGATAAGTAATTGTCAAGTTTCCTTTTGGAGGCTTAGAAAATTCTTTTTAATTAAAAGTCAGTTTATCCTTTTGTATAGGTGAGAGAAGGATGTTACCATGGTTCTCTCAAGTGGTCATGGAGGTAGAGATCGAAGAGAAAAGGTCGAGGAAGAGGGGATGATGATGGTTGTGGGCCAAGTTGGAAGAGGGAGGGGGAGCGGCGTGGTTGAGCAGCGGCAACGATGGTAGAGGCAAAAAAAAAAAAGGTAGGGATATATTCATATATATATATATATATGATGATGGTTGTGGGCCAAGTTGGAAAAGGGAGGGGGAGCGGCGTGGTTGAGCAGCGGCAATGATGGTAGAGGCAAAAAAAAAAAAAAAAAAAAAAAGGTAGGGATATATATATATATATATATATATATATATATATATATATAGAGAGAGAGAGAGAGAGAGAGAGAGAGAGAGAGAGAGTTAAGGTGACTGGATTGGGTAGGAGCTACTGAGAGTGACTAGATCGGTTGAACATGAGATCCTTTTCACAAAATGAGATCACATTCCTTCTTGTGAAGAAATTCATTAAAAGTTTTCTTGAAATTTTAAACTTATTTATTTTTATCAAGTTTTTTTGTATACACACCCTTATCTAATATTATATGCATCTCCTTGCAATTTTATACATACTCTTATAAATTATTTCTTTACATGTATACCCTTATAAGTATTTGAATTATATATATACCTTCACAAATTTATTTTATAAATGTATATCCTTAAAATGCATGTCCTTCTAAATATCTAAAATTATACGTATATCTTTGCAAATTTTTGCTCAGGTGTGTACAAATAACTCAATATGATAATTATGCAAAAAAAAATTATAAATGTATATATTCAAATAGTAAATTTGCAAGGGTATATACTCAAAAAGAAATAATTTTATAACAAAAATTTTAGTATGTTAAATATCCAAAAGTTTCCTCCAAATGCTCTTCCTTCTTTTTCTCATAAAACCATTCTTTTAGCCCCACATGAAAAAACCATTCAATCTTACTCTTACATATATATATGTTACTCTTTTGCTTGGTTGAATAGTTGTGAGAAAGCTCACGTACGCGCGAGCCAGGCCAAGACCAATACAGCTCAGTGAAGCTAATTTTGGAAACTTATTAATCGGACGTGTGGCATGTGTTCATCGCGTGCAGGAGGATGCAAATCCTGTCTGTTGGCTCTCACGGATGCGCGCGTGATAAGACTGACACCGAGATAAGTTTTTTTATTTCTTTGACCTAACATTGGACTCTGACCGACCCAACCTTTGGACTGATTCATCATTCCCATTGGATTGATTCCTTATAAATATCCGAAGCAATGCCGGTGATTATTCATTCAAATTTTTTTCCTTCCATCCCTTCATCCTTATCCAGTTCAGAGATTCATTCTTTTGGTTCCGTTCTTATCCAAAGAGAAGGAACTCATTCAGTTATTTGGTGTATGCACGCCTGTTAGAAGACTCGCTGTTGTTGTATCCTAAAGGGTAGTCGTGCTCTGATCTTCTGCACTGAGATATTATCTTCGAGAGACGTGAATCTACTCTTAAGGACAGTGCCATGCACGCCATATCATCTTCTCAAATACATTCAAATAGATAATATCATCTCGGGTACTATCTTTTCCTCATCCTTATCCAACAATCTTAAGAGTAGATATGGACTCTATTATGGTTGCTGCTACTAAGTCTTTTCCCAATATATCCAAGATTGAGCAATTTACTGGTTCCCATTATAAACGTTGGCAAGAGAAAATATTTTCAATATTAGATATTTATAATATTGCATATGTTTTGACTGATCCTAAACCTGAGAAAGAGGAAGACCTTCTAAATTGGGAAACGGCTTGTTGGCCCAGATGGCAACCCAAGAGGGGGGGGGGTGAATTGGGTTCTTAAAAATTTAAGACTTTTTGAAATTTAAATGATTAGTTAGCAAGATGTGCAAGTGAGATTAACTAATAAGCAATGCACAAGCAGTTAATAAAGAGAGATAGAGATAGAGAAAATAGGCACGGCAAACACAAGATTTTATAGTGGTTCGGCGCAACCAGCACCTACGTCCACTCCCAAGATTCACTTGGGTCCACACTATAATCTCTCTAGATTACAGCCGAGTTGTTTTCCAAGCTCACAACTCAAACTTGTTGTTTTACCGGGTGCACAACGAACCCAGCTGGTTTTAACTCGGGCTTACCAGCACAAAACCCTACACGTTGTTTTTCAGGGCTCACAACTAACCCAACACAAGCACTCCGGCTTGTAACGAGGTATACCAACCTCCACTGATTCAATCCACTGATTGAATCAGCAAACAAATAATAAAGATTGTGTTTGAACAATAAAGTGCTCCCTTGAGCAAATATACAAATTAAGTACAAAATAAAAAGGTTAGAAAAGCCTGATAATTTTGCAGATGGTAGATGCTTGGGCTTTCTTCCTTCTTCTCTTCAACTCCTCTTGAAGTGTGAATCACGCCTCAGCAGATTCTTGACCGTTGAAGTCTTTGGAGTTGAGATGAAGCTTTTCCCTCTTTTGAAAATCCGCAGATTTGACCTTTGAAACGCACTTGGATTTTCTTCTGGCTTTTGTGGATTGATGAGAAGGAGCAGACGAATCTTCACTTGGATTTCACTCCTTTTGAATCACTCTCTTTGAGCTAAAAGATTTTTCAATAAGCTCTGTTTTTCCCTCTTTTCAAAGATATTCTTTTCTCTCTTTTTGATTTTCTCTGGGTTGTTTTGATTTGAAAAGAGCTCCTCTATTTATAGAATCTGCAAAAATATATCCGTTAGAGACAAGGAAAAATAGCCGTTATTCAAAAATCTTACCGTTGGGGCTGATGTGTCATCGTTAAAAATCGCGCCCAGATTTGCGGAGTCGACTCGAGCTTGAGGGAGTCGGCTCGAGGTCGATTACCAAAAATAGAAACATTTTAAATTGAGGGGTCGACTCGCGAAAACATAAGTGTCGGCTCCTGAAAGTCGGGAGTCGACTCGAGGAAACTGGGAGTCGACTCGAGAAGTGCTCAAAAAACATGGGTTCTGTTGTTTGAGCGGAGTCGGCTCGCACAGACAGGAGTCGGCTCGCAAGAATCAGGGGTCGACTCTTGAAAACCAAGGGTCGACTCGAGAAAATCAGGCAAACTGGGGAGTCGACTCGGAAACTCAGAGTCGGCTCGGGACGATACAAAAATCAGAAAAATGTTCTGATTGACTTAAAACTTGTCCCAATTAAATTTAAAATATAAATTTGACTTGAATACATTAAATATGACATTTAACATGGATTCAAGACATGTTTCAAGAATTCATCGATTGAAATATAATGTATAAAAATTCCTTTTTGAAATCTTTGAATACAACTTGAAACTTCTTTTTCTAACTTCAAAATTCATTTGATATAACATTGAAAGTTCATTCCTTTCAATTTGAATAAGCTCAAGGTTTTTGATAAATAAACTCATTGTATTCTTTAAGATACTCATGGCTTTTGGAATCATCAAAATCAATAAAGTTGGGGCAATTATGTTTCAATAATTTCTCAACAATCTCCCCCTTTTTGATGATGACAAAAACATTGAGTATATGCATTATAAAATTGAAAAAATTTGTGATTCCAAAATCAACTTTTGTGTTCATGGAAAGGCTCCCCCTCAATGAGGTAGCTCCCCCTATGAACCTTAATTTATAAATCATTCAAAATTTTTCAAAATCAAAAACTTAAGCAATTTTCTTTATGAATTCAATTTATCTCTTCCCCTTATATGAAACTAAATTCTCTCCCCCTTATTTAATTACAATTAAACAATATACGATTAAATAAAATCTCTCCCCCTTTTTTGTAATCAACAAAAAGGTTGAGATGCATCAGAGCATCAAATTGATTAACATTCAATTCATTCAGCATCTTTTATCACAAAATTATATCAATTTAAACATAAGCATTCAAAGATATTCAAGGGTACTCACAATTGAAATAGACAAAAAGTAAGCATCAAACATTTTCATTACTTCAAAATGAAAGTACATGAAATATAAACTTGTACAGAAAGTAAATTTATACATCAAAATTACATGAAAACTTAAAAATTTCTTCTTGTAATTCTATTCAAATGATCTACAATTTGCTTCATTCCCTTCACATTGAAGCCTTACATAGTCTTTAAGTTTTTCATCAACAAAGTGCAAGCAGTGATTTTCTTGAAGCTCTGCGTTGCATTGGAGTAAGTCTCTGAATCACCGCAAATATCCTTAAGTTCTCCAAAGATATTCTTTAAATCTTCACTTAAGGAACCGGAAGATGAGCTAAGAGTGGACTCAATCAATGCAACACGATCACTAAGAGAATACAAGCTTCTTTTAAGTTCATAACTTTCATTAAATTCATCTTTCAATCTCTTTTCTTGATCACATAACTCAGACTTGAATAAAGATCGAAGTTGATCCAACTGAGTATCAGAAAAACTAGCAGATGAAACAGTGGAAGACTGTGCAGGATCAATAGTAGGAGCTGGGGTAGGAGCAGAGGAGCTGGAAAGAATCTGGAAAGATGAGCTGAGGAGGCTCCGGAGATGAATGTCTCAAGGAAGGTCTGGGTGCCTCAGCATCTAAGCTCTATCCTCAGTCAGTCTTTCTTTCCCAACTTCCATTTTTCTTAATAAATCCCATGCGATGAATTGTAGCCAAAGTATAATAATCAGTATGTCTTAGTTTTCTTTGGCTCACATCACTAAACACAATCCCTTGGCTAAGAAATAATTTGGTAAACCATGCCATAGGGCAAGCTTGATTTCTTCTTCCCACACAGTCTGCAATATACCAAAATCATCCTAGGCAGATTGATAGGCTTCCCAGAACAACAGCATCCATACAAAGATATCTCTTCAGAAACATAGTCAAATCCGGCCTGTCTTGGGAAATAAATCCTACTGCAAATATTGTGTAGAAGCCTCAGTTCTAAAGGCAGTTGACTTGCAAAACTTCTTCAAATCCCTCAAATTTCGGTTCAATAATCTTGAGAGCTGGAGACCTATCTTCAGGGCAAAGTGGATGGTCCAGATAAGGGTAATTTCAAAAGTCTAGAAAGAATGGAGGAGTAACCATGCCTCTCACCTTGCTACAAGCCATCATCTCCTCTAGACAAATTCTTGTAAAATTCTTTAACCAAGGCAGGATAGGTGGGCAATCCAAAGAACAAATTTCTCAAAACCCATCTCGATTAGCTGTCTACCAATGAAAATCCCTCATTCTCAAACAATTCAAATCCACTTTCCTTCCCGTGGTACATCCTACTGGCTAGAGATCTACCTGGGAGGAGTGGAGCAGGAGATCACTAGCCGAAGGGTAGAAGAGGAATCCGTTGACGGCTCGCGGACGGGTCGTCGCGGTCCTTTTTCTCTTCAACCGGCGCCACTCGAGCTTGCTCCTCGGGTTTTAGGGGCCATTGATCTTGAAGGATTTTAATCAGGGGTTATTGAAGTTTGGAGGGTTTGGGAAAGTTTTGGAGAGATTTGGAAGATTTTGGAAGAATGAATGTCCGTGGGTCGACTCGTGCCCTAAATAAATCGAGGGACCACGTCGAGTCGACTCGCGCAAAGTGTGGAGTCGGCTCGCGACAAGTCACAGAGCACGGACACGATCTCGAGTCGACTCGCTCAGAGGAGGGGTCGACTCCTGAGTTTCAGCAGAAACTCGAGTCGACTCCGATACTCTCGAGTCGGCTCCGAGACCATTTCAGAGAAAAAATGAATTCAGAGAATGAAATGTCCGGAATTGATCTTTGAGTATGATTAAAAATCATGGATTGAGAGATCAAATTGATATGAGTTCTAGATAAGATTTCCTTAAGATTTTGAAAGAATTCTAGATATATTTCCTTAGGTTTCAAAATTTATTCAAAAGGATCACAAATTCCTAACTCTCCTCTAAGATAACAAAATCTTTCTTCATTTAAAGGTTTAGTAATATGTCAGCTAATTGTTCTTCAGTGTTTACATAATCAAGACAAATTTCATTATTAGCTACATGTTCTCTTATAAAATGATATCTAATTTCTATGTGTTTTGTTCTTGAATGTTGAATTGGATTTTTAGTTAAGTTGATTGCGCTAGTGTTATCACATCTTATGGGTGTTTTATCAAGTGTGATACCATAGTCTTCAAGTTGTCGCTTAATCCATAGGATTTGCGCACAGCAACTTCCAGCTGCTACATATTCAGCTTCAGTAGTTGATAATGCAACTGAATTTTGCTTTTTGCTAAACCATGTGATTAAGTTACTTCCTAAGAATTGGCATGCACCACTTGTGCTTTTTCTATCTAATTTACATCCAGCATAATCAGAATCTGAATATGCAATTAGATTTAATGTGGAGTCTCTAGAATACCATAAACCTACATTTTTTGTTCCATTTAGATATCTTAGTATTCTTTTAACAGCTATTAAATGTGATTCTTTAGGTTCAGATTGAAATCTAGCACATAAACATACTGAAAACATAATATCTGGTCTACTTGCTGTTAAATAAAGAAGGGATCCGATTATACCTCGATAATACTTTTGATCAACCTTTTTACCTTCTTCATCTTTGTCCAGCTTGCATGAAGGACTCATTGGAGTTCCGAGGGGTTTCATTGATTCCATACCAAACTTTTTGAGTAGTTCTCTTGTGTATTTGGTTTGGTTGATAAAGATTCCCTCTTTGCTTTGTTTGATCTGGAGTCCAAGGAAGAAGTTGAGTTCTCCCATCATGCTCATCTCGAATTCTCCCTGCATCAACTTTGCAAATTCTTGACAAAGAGAATCGTTAGTAGCACCAAAAATAATGTCATCTACGTATATTTGTACTACAAGTAAATCTTTACTTTTTCTTTTCAAAAACAAAGTTTTATCAACATTTCCTCTTGTAAAATCATTTTCTATTAAGAATTTACTTAACCTATCATACCAAGCTCTAGGTGCTTGTTTCAAACCATATAAAGCTTTGTGCAATTTAAAAACGTGATTTGAAAATTCGTGATCTTCAAAACCTGGTGGTTGTTCTACATAAACTTCTTCATTTATAAATCCATTTAAAAATGCGCTTTTTACATCCATTTGAAATAAGTTAAAATTCATATGACATGCAAATGCAAGTAATAGCCTAATGGCTTCTAATCTAGCTACAGGTGCAAAGGTTTCATCAAAATCAATACCTTCTTCTTGATTATATCCTTTAGCAACCAATCTAGCTTTGTTTCTAATTACTATGCCATTTTCATCTAGTTTATTTCTAAAATCCATTTTGATCCTATTACTGAATGATTTTTAGGTCTTTCAACTAAAGTCCAAACATTATTTCTTGTAAATTGATTTAGTTCTTCTTGCATTGCTAACATCCAATTATTATCTTTTTCAGCTTCTTCTATAGTTTTAGGTTCAATTTGTGATACAAATGCAAGATGATTACTAATATTTCTCATATATGATCTAGTTCTTATTCCTTGAGATGGATCGCCTATAATCAATTCCTTGGGATGACTATGAGCATATCTCCAGTCTCTTGGAAGATCTATATCATTATGATCAATATTGACATCATCGTCCTTATGTGAATCATCATCTTTAGCTTCTTGCTCATGATCAGAAGATACTTCAATATTAAGTTTTTCAAGATCTTTTTCAATTATGTTTGTATCTTCCTCATCATCAATCTTTTCAGAACTAGATGCTAAAGATTCATCAAAACTACATGAATGGATTCTTCAACTACTAAGGTTTTCTTGTTAAAGATTCTATAAGCTTTACTAGTTGTTGAATAACCTAGAAAAATTCCTTCATCAGATTTAGCATCAAATTTTCCTAAGTTGTTTTTACCATTATTATGAATGAAACATTTACATCCAAATGCATGAAAGTATTTTATATTTGGTTTTCTTTCATTCCATAATTCATAAGGTGTTTTCTTTAATATTGGTCTTATTAAAGCTCTGTTTAAGATGTAACATGCTGTGTTAATTGCTTCCGCCCAAAAATACTTTGGTAGGTTACTTTCGCATAGCATGGTACGGGCCATGTCTTCTAGAGTCCTATTTTTCTTTCAACTACACCATTTTGCTGTGGAGTCCTAGGGGCTGAAAAATTATGATTAATTCCATTTTCAGTGCAGAAATTTTCAAATAAGTGATTTTCAAATTCTGTTCCATGATCACTTCTTAGAGATACTATAGTAGTGTTTTTCTCATTTGTGACTTTCTTGAAGAATTTCAGGAATATCGAGAAAGTCTCATCTTTGTGAGCTAAAAACATTACCCAAGTATATCTAGAATAATCATCTACAATCACTAGACCATATTTCTTTCCTCCTAGACTTGTGGTTCTAGTTGGTCCAAAAGGTCCATGTGAAGTAGCTCTAGCCCCTAGAAGTTGAAACAATGTTTTTAGATTTGAAAGAACTTCTAGTTTGTTTTCCAAATTGACATGCATCACATATTTTATTATTTTCAAAATCTAGTTTAGGTAATCCTTTAACTAAATCCATTTTAATTAGTTTTGAAATAAGGTGTGTGCTTGCATGACCTAATCTACGATGCCACAACCAACTAATTTCATTTATGTTAGCATTGTCAGCAATTAAGCAATGATCACTCAAAGATAATTTTTCTAAGTCAACTAAGTAAACATTGCCATGTCTATAACCAGTAAATACAATGCTATCATCAATAGAATTAGTTACAGTGCATATAGAAGATTTAAATGAAACATTAAAGTTTTTATCACATAATTGACTTATACTAATTAGATTATGCTTCAAACCATCAACATAAAGTACATTATCAATAAATGTAGATGGAGTTATACGAACTTTACCAAGGCCCATAATTTGACCTTTACCGTTATCGCCAAACGTCACAACTCCACCTTTCTTTTCTTCCAGGGTGATGAATTCATCTTTGTCACCCGTCATATGTCTTGAGCAGCCACTATCAAGGTACCACTTTTTCTTTGATCTTTTGGCTACAAGACATTCCTGCAACATAATTTAAACTTTATGTTTAGGTACCCAAGCTTTCTTGGGTCCTTCATGGTTAGTAGCAATAAAAATTGTTCCTTTCGGAACCCATATTTTCTTAGCTTTAACATTTAACTTGTTGTTATTATTTAACGTTTTGCATTCAAATGATTTATGACCTTTTTCATTACATTTAAAACAAGTTATATTACTTTGGTTGGCTTTTACAAAAATATTCTTTAAAGATTTTTGTTTCCTTAATGTGTTATACCTAAACCTGCTTGTCAAAAACTGCTTTTTGACTATCTAAATCATGTTAAGTTTAGTTGAACTTAAGGTGAATTTCTCAACAATGTCTTTATATTTTTTAACATCTTTCTTAAGAGAGTCATTTTCTTTAGCTTGCTGTTCTTTATCTAAAGCTAAAGTTTCTATTGATCTTTTAAATCTTTAGTTGAGTTTTTAGTTTCAGATTTTAACAAATCTATTTCTTGATTAAGATTATCTCTTTCTTTCCTAAGTTCTTCTTTTTCATTAGTTAAGTTCTTAACTTCTAAAGCTAATTCATTTTTACTTTTAGCTAAACTAATATTGTCATTTTTCAAAAACTTATACTTTTTTTTAAAGATTTAAAATCAATCATAAGTTCATTGAAAGCCTCAAACATTTCATCAAATGTAAATTCATCATTTGAGTTTTCAGAACTTACCTCATTGTCGTTGTCGTCGTCGTTGGCCATGAAGCAAATATTGGCAACTTCTTTTGTTCTTCTTCTTCGACGAGGAAGATTCATCAGACCATGTTGCCATGTAGCTTTCTTCTTTTTCTTGTAGGCCTTCTTAGTAAAGGACAGTCATACTTAAAATGCCCTGGCTTTTTACACTCATAACATACTAAGGGCTCTTTTTCTTTTCTTTCTCCTTGTCCTTTTTCTTATCCTTTTCTCCTTCAAATCTTGCTCCAAATTTCTTTTTATGGAAGGGCCTTTTTCTCATAAACTTCTGAATTTCTTGGCCAAGAGAGCAGTTTCCTCATCATCTTCATCATTACTTTCACTGCTGCTCTCTTCCATTTCTGCAGTCTTGAGGGCAAGTTTTCTTCTTTTTGTTTCCTCCTCAACATGCTGCTTCATTGTTAGCTCGTGGGTCATTAAGGATCCTAGAAGCTCCTCTAAAGGTAGTGCATTGAGGTCTTTGCTTCTTGGATGGCAGTGACTTTGCTTCCCACGATCTTGGTAGTGACCTAAGAATTTTGCGCACAAGATCAGCATTAGTATAAACTTACCAAGACTTTTCAAACCATTCACAATATCAGTGAATCTAGTGAACATGCATGTGATGGTTTCAGTTTGTTCCATAGTAAATAATTCATATTTGTGAACCAAAATATTTATTTTTGATTCTTTACTTGGTTTGTTCCTTCATGAGTTATTTCCAACCTATCCCAAATTTCTTTTGCGGAATTACAAGTTGAGATTCGGTTGAATTCATTTGAGTCTAAGGAACAATACAAAATATTAATGGCTTTAGCATTTAGTTGTGCCATTCTCCTATCATTATCATTCCAATCCCTTTCGGGTTTAGGAACAATAGTGCCATCAATAAGGTGTGTGGGTGTACTAGGTCCATTAATTATAACACCCCAAAGCTCATAGTCAGAAGCTTGAATGAATATTCTCATTCTAGCTTTCCAATAAGAATAGTTTGAGCCATTAAAAAGTGGAGGTCTATTCGTAGAATGACCTTCAGCAAAACTTGAACCAATTTGTGTTGCCATATGGATCTTTAGCCCTTGATCGTGAGATCAAATTCTAAATGAGCACTTGCTCTGATACCAATTGTTGGCCCAGATGGCAACCCAAGAGGGGGGGGTGAATTGGGTTCTTAAAAATTTAAGACTTTTTGAAATTAAATGATTAGTTAGCAAGATGTGCAAGTGAGATTAACTAATAAGCAATGAACAAGCAGTTAATAAAGAGAGATAGAGATAGAGAAAATTAGGCACGGCAAACACAAAGATTTTATAGTGGTTCGGCGCAACCAGCACCTACGTCCACTCCCAAGATTCACTTGGGTCCACACTATAATCTCTCTAGATTACAGCCGAGTTGTTTTCCAAGCTCACAACTCAAACTTGTTGTTTTACCGGGCGCACAACGAACCCAGCTGGTTTTAACTCGGGCTTACCAGCACAAAACCCTACAAGTTGTTTTTCTAGGGCTCACAACTAACCCAACACAAGCACTCCGGCTTGTAACGAGGTATACCAACCTCCACTAATTCAATCCACAGATTGAATCAGCAAGCAAATAATAAAGATTGTGTTTGAACAATAAAGTGCTCCCTTTGAGCAGATATACAAATTAAGTACAAAATATTAAAAGGTTTAGAAAAGCCTGATAATTTTGCTGATGGTAGATGCTTGGGCTTTCTCCCTTCTTCTCTTCAACTCCTCTAGAAGTGTGGAATCACGCCTCAGCTAGATTCTTCACGGTAGAAGTCTTTGGAGTTGAGATGAAGCTTTTCCCTCTTTTGAAAATCCGCAGATTTGACCTTTGAAACGCACTTGGATTTTCTTCTGGCTTTTGTGGAATGATGAGAAGGAGTAGACGAATCTTTCACTTGGATTTCACTCCTTTTGAAACACTCCTCTTTGAGCTAAAAGATTTTTTCACTAAGCTCTGTTTTTCCCTCTTTTCAAATGATATTCTTTTCTCTCTTTTGATTTTCTCTGGGTTGTTTTGATTTGAAAAGAACTCCTCTATTTATAGAATCTGCAAAAATATATCCGTTAGAGACAGGAAAAAATAGCCGTTATTCAAAAATCTTACCGTTGGGGCTGATGTGTCAACATTAAAAATCGCGCCCAGAATTCGCGGAGTCGACTCGAGCTCTGAGGGAGTCGGCTCGAGGTCGATTACCAAAAATAGAAACATTTTAACCATTGAGGGGTCGACTCGCGAAAACATAAGTGTCGGCTCCTGAAAGTCGGGAGTCGACTCAAGGAATACTGGGAGTCGACTCGAGAAGTGCTCAAAAAACATGGGTTCTATTGTTTGAGCGGAGTCGGCTCGCACAGACAGGAGTCGGCTCGCAAGAATTCAGGGGTCGACTCTTGAAAACCAAGGGTCGACTCGAGAAACTCAGGCAAACTGGGGAGTCGACTCGGAAACTCATGAGTCGGCTCGGGACCGATACAAAAATCAGAAAAATGTTCTGATTGAGTTTAAAACTTGTCCCAATTAAATTTAAAATATAAATTTGACTTGAATACATTAATTATGACATTTAACATGGATTCAAGACATGTTTCAAGAATTCATCGATTGAAATATAATGTATCAAAAATTCCTTTTTGAAATCCTTTGAGCATACAACTTGAAACTTCTTTTTCTAACAGTTCAAAATTCATTTGATATAACTATTGAAAGTTCATTCCTTTCAATTTGAATAAGCTCAAGGGTTTTTGATAAATAAATATATTGTATTCTTTAAGATACTCATGGCTTTTGGGAATCATCAAAATCAATAAAGTTGGGGCATTTATGTTTCAATAATTTCTCAACACGGCTAACAAAATAAGTAGGCATACTATTCTTAGTACTTTATCCAATGAGCTATTTGATATTTATTATCTTATTAAATCAGCCTCTGTGATTTGGGAAAGTTTAAAAGAAAATATATTCTTGAAGATGCTGGTTCTCAAAAATTTGCAATAGGAAACCTTTTAAACTTTAATATGTCAAAAGATAAAGATGTGTTATCTCATATCCATGCATTCCATGTTCTCATAGATGACCTTAAAAATGAAAATATTATTTTTCCTGATGCTTTTATTGCTGGATCCCTAATTGAAAAATTACCAGAATCTTAGAAAGATTATAAGAATAATCTAAAGCATAAAAGAAAGTCTATGACCTTTGAAGACATCATTGTGCATATTAGGATTGAAGAGCAAAACAGAACCCGAGAAAAGATAGAAAAGGCTAAGAAAATGACTGGTAAGGCTAATCTAATAGAGGATGGATCTAGTAAGGATAGACATAAGTCATATAAGCCCAAACATAGAAACCATTACAAAAAATATGATAAAAAACCTCATGTTCAAAGAAGTCAAAATTTTAAGAAAAAAAAGGGATCTTGCTATATTTGTGGGAAACCAGGACACCATGCTATCTAATGCAGGTTCAGAAAAAATAATGATGCTCCAGCCAAACCAAATGCTAACTTGATGGTTGGAGAAGATATAATTGTTGCAGTTGTTAGTGAGGCTAATATTGTTGCACATATAAAGGACTGGGTGATGGATTCTGGAGCCACGCATCATATATGGTGATAGGAATGCATTTTCCTTCTATATCCTATGCTAGAAGGAGAGGAGTAAGTCTTCATGGGCAACTCAAAGTCTTATTCCGTGATTAGCAAAGAAAAAATCAATCTAAAATTGACTTCTGGAAAAGTCCTTTCACTTGGAGATGTGCTACATATGCTGGACATTCGTGTGAACCTGATTTTTATGGCCTTGCTTGAAAAAAATGGTATGAAAGTGTCATTTGAGTCTGACAAAGTTGTCATGACCAAATCTAAAAATTTTATTGGGAAATGATATTATAATCAGGGTCTATTTGTATTAAATATACTTGAAGTTATGAATGAAAATGCATCATCTTCTTCTGTTTACTTGCTTGACTCTATTAATCTTTGGCATGGTAGATTAGGATATGTTAATTACTCTTATATTAAAAGAATGAAATAATTAGGTTTGCTAAATAACATGTCTACTTCTTATGATCATAAAAAATGTCAAATATATATATAATCTAAATTAACCAAAAGGAGTTACAAATCTATTCGTAAGAGAGAAACTGAATTGTTAGAATTAATTCATTCTGACTTAGGAGATTTAAAATGTAATATAACTAGAAGTGGAAAAAAATATTATATTACTTTTATCGATGATTTTTCTCATTATGTAATGGTTTATCTATTAAAATCAAAAGATGAAGCCTTCGAAATATTTTTAAAATATAAGGCAGAAGTTAAAAATTAATTAACAAAAAAATAAAAAGGCTTAGATCTGATAGAGGAGGAGAATATTATTTTACTCCTTTTAATAATTTTTGTGCATAATATGGTATAATTCATGAATTTACTTCTCTTTATTCACCTGAATCTAATGGAGTGGCTGAGAGAAAGAATAGAATACTTATAGAAATGATGAATGCATTGCTCCTTAGTTCTGATGCACCCATGAACTTGTGGGAAGAAGCCCTTCTTTCTGCTTGTTTTATTCAAAATAGAATTTCTTATAAGAAAATCAATAAAACACCCTATAAGTTATGGAATGATCATTTGTCAAGTTTTAAATATTTCAAAGTATGGGGTTATTTAGCTAAGGTCTTGCTTTTTGAACCTAAAAAGAGAAAGTTATGATCTAAAACCTTTGATTGTATGTTCATAGGTTATGTTTAAAATAGTTCTGCAAATAAATATAGTGCAGCCTATAAGTTCTTAGTGATTAAAAGTGAAAATAATATCATGGAACCTAATACTATAGTTGAGACTAAAGATGCAGAATTTTTTGAACATATCTTTCCTATGAGAACCTCCTTAGAAAGACCTACTAGACCACAAGTGGTTGAACCTAATTTAAAGCCTGATGAAATTCAATAAGAGAATCGGAAAGGAAACCAATATAGGAGATGATTTTTATACTTTTCTTATTGATAATGATCCTCAAACCTATTCTGAAGCAATTTCATCTCCTGATGCTATATTTTGGAGAGAGGCTATAAATAATGAGCTAGAATCCATCATGAGCAATCATACATGGGAATTAGTAAGTTTACTCCCTGAAGCTAAAACTATTGGGTGTAAATGAATCTTTAAGAAAAAGCTAAAGCATGATGGTTCTATTGAAAAATTTAAAGCAAGGTTGGTTGCAAAAAGTTATTCTCAAAAGAAAGATATTGACTACTTTGATATTTTTGCACCTATGACAAGAATAACTTCTATTAGAGTCTTGATTGCTCTAGCATCTATTCATAAATTAATAATTCATCAAATGAATGTTAAAACTGCATTTCTTAATGGAGACCTAGAAGAAGAAATATATATGGATCAACCTGAGGGTTGTGTTCTTCCTGTTAATGAGCATAAAGTTTGTAAATTAATTAAATCTTTGTATGGCTTAAAACAAGCACCAAAATAATGGCATGATAAGTTTGATAAAGTGCTAGTTTCAAATGGATATCAAATTAATAGTACTGATAAATGTATTTATTCTAAAGTTGTTAATCATGAATGTGTTATAATTTGTTTGTATGTGGACGATATGCTCATATTAGGCACTAATTTTGATATTGTTACTAATACTAAAATATTTTTGACTTTGAATTTTGATATGAAAGATATGGAAGAAGCATATATGATTTTAGGAATTAGACTTGTAAAGAAGTTGAATAGTATCATACTTTCATAAGAACATTATATTGAGAAAATCTTGAAAAAGTTTTCACATTTTGATTATAAGCCTGTGAGCACTCCTTATAATGCTAATTCACAGCTTAAGAAAAATAAAAGCAATGGTGTCTTGCGATCCAAATATGCTCAAATTATTGGTAGTCTTATATATTTGATGAACTGCACTCGACCTGACATTGCTTATGCTGTAGGAAGACTAAGCAGATATACCCAATGTCCTAACAAAGATCATGATTGTATTACAAAGAGTGCTTAGATATTTGAAAGGAACCATGAACTATGGTTTGATGTATTGTGGGACTCCTACAGTATTAGAAGGGTATTGTGATGCTAACTGAATTTCGGACTCTGATGAGATGAAATCCACTAGCGGATATGTGTTTACCCTTGGAGGAGGAGCAGTGTCATGAAAATCATCTAAGCAAACTGTATAGCTCAGTCTACAATGGAATCCGAGTTTATTGCCTTGGAGAAGACTGGGACTAAGACCGAATGGCTTAGGAATCTTTTGGTAGATCTTTCCATTTGGATGAAATCAGCTCCATCTGTGTCTATACATTATGATTGTTAGGCTGCCATAGCTAAAGCTAAAAATAAAATTTATAATGGAAAGAGTAGACATATACGTCTAAGACATGATATTGTGAGGTAGCTTATTAATGATGGAGTGATATCTTTGAATTATGTAAGGTCAGAGTTGAATTTGGTCGATCCTTTGACTAAGCCTCTAAGCAGAAAGCTTGTGAACAATACATCGAGGGAAATGGGATTATACCCAGATCAAAAATTGAAGTGATGGTGATCCAACCTTCATGAACAAAGATCCCAGGAAGAAGGTTCAAATAAAAAAATAATTCACTGAACAACTTGGAGTATACTATCATAAATATTTATATTGTGAAATCCCTTTCTATGATGTGAGATAGTATTCTATAGTGTTTAGGTTGAACTAATATATGAAGTTCTTAATGGATGTCATAGCCTAATTTGGATGGTATACAAAACTACAGTGTATACTTGATGACAATTCACCTATATGAGTGTGGAAGTGGTGGCTGCTTCCTGTGAGACTTGGGTAAGATCTCTAGAGCACTCATGAATATCCAGGTAGACGCATGGCCGAAACGCATCAACCCACTTAACAACCAAAATTTGAGAGATGGAATGTGAGTTATAAGTCAATGATCCAATAAAAGAAGGATTGGTTCATAGAAACTTAGTTTCATCAACCTTTTATGGATTACACTTGTTTTCTCTATGCCTGGTTCATAGTCACATAGACACCATGGCTTATGCATTACATTCTTATAGTTCCTTCAAAGTTTGTCTTATCTTCTTTTGTATATTGAAATAGTGGAGGATTGTTGAAAATTTTAGTATATTCAATATCCAAAAGTTCCCTCCAAATGCTTTTCCTCCTTTTTCTCATGAAACCACTCTTTTAGTCCCACATGGAAAAACCATCCAATCTTACTCTTACATATATATGTGATTGATTGAATGGTTGTGAGAAAGCTCATGCACGCGCGAGCCAGGTCAAGCCCAATGCAGATCGGTAAAGCCGATTTCAAAAACCTGTTAATCGAGCGCATCACGTGTGTTCATCGCGCGCAGGAGGGTGCAAATCCCGTCCGTTGGCTCCCACAGATGCGCACGTGATAAGACCAACACTGAGATAAGTCTTTTTATTTCTTTGACCGAACGTTGGACGCTGACCGACCCGACCTTTGGACTGATTCATCATTCCCGTTGGATTGATTCTTTATAAATATTCAAAGTAATGCAAGTGATTATTCATTCAAATTTTTTGCTTTCCATCCTTATCTAGAGATCCATTCCTTCATTATTATCTAGTTCAGAGATTCATTCCTTTGCTTCAATTCTTATCCAAAGAGAAGGAACTCATTCAATTGTTCATCCTCTTCTGACATTGGTGTGAGCACGCCTGTTAGAAGACTCGCTGTTGTTGTATCCTGAAGGATAGTCGTGCTCTGATCTTCTGCACCGAGATATTATCTTCGAGAGGCGCGAATCTACTCTTAAGGACAGTGCCGTGCACGCCATATCATCTTCTCAAATACATTCAAATAGATAATATCATCCCCGGTACTATCTTTTCCTCATCCTTATCCAACATAACAATGTACATGCAAATAATAAATTTGCAAAGGTATTTACTTAACTGCATATATTTATAAGGGAATACATGTAAACAAAATAATAGTATATATTCACTGACATGCCTCTACCTTGCTCAAAATGGCATTGGCAAATACATGACCCTGATTTGAAAGATTGGAAATTTTGGATTAGGCTGAGAACCAGTCTGACGACATTATCAAACACCGTTAAATAAATTGATCCTAAAATCCATGCTGTATAAATGGTTGCCAGTTGAGCGAAATTGCCTTTGAATAAATTTGATATTAACTCACTAAACGAAATAGGTCTGGTATCCAGTCTTAGAACAGCATGCAACTCTGATAAGTTGAGCTTAAAAGCCTGTACAAATGACATAAAGCATGTTTAGGTAAGGAGAACAAGAGTGTCATGCTTTCCCGGACTATTCACCCTGAGACCTTATCTGCCATGTTCAAGCTAGAGGTCATGAGCAGGAGGATGTCTGTTGGTAGATTGAACGGGATACAAGTGAAAGTGCACTTGATAACTTACATTTATTTAATAACATAAGCCCTATATGTGTTACATATTGTCCTGATCAGATCTCATGAAAGCCAAGTATGGTGAATTTTCCTTACAATTTTCACATCAGTGAAAGCAACATTTTGGGGCCCCGAAGGTAACTATAACTGAATTGAAGGGCAAAGCTGCTGGCTTTTCAGTCTAACAGTGAGACATTTTTATCATTGTTTCGCCAACTTTCTCAATCTTTTATACATTTGGATCAAATTAATTTCACAAATGTTAAAATCTAGTTGGGGCCTAGAAGGAATTTCTGTTTGAGCCTGGTTTCAGAAAGTAATGGACTATAGAGCAACAAATTATGTTCTTCCTTCGACTGTTTAACAACTGTGGTGTTTTCCTTTTTCTTCCAAAAGTAATTCTCAAAATGCAGACTGCTGAAAAAATAAAAATGATTAAAGAAGATGAACTTCGGCTAGTAAGTTCTTTAGCGACTGTGGTCAGCCCTCTCAAATTTTGTTGTTTATCCTGAGAACATTTATTTTTTGCATAATTAGGGAGCTCCTATGCACATGAAGCAGCTTGTTACATTTCATGCGTACGAATTGCATTTTACATTCTGATACTTGATATTTGCAGCAAAGTATCATGGATTGATGTATATTTTAAATAGCAATTGTACATATTACTTAATTGTTACGTGGATGTGCCTTGTATGTCATAAAGATGTGCAGGGTGGGGCAACCATTGCCAGTGCACTGATATCAAGATATTGGTGGGACTTGCATTAGTTTTTTTCCCCTATCTTTTTTGAAAATCAATATTGCATCACTAGCTCACTCATCAACGTTGATTATAGTAGCTGCAGGTGTTTTATCACGAACTCACTCGTCTGTTCTACCGTTAGTTCTGAAAGAATTTTTAGGACTTAAATTGTAAATCACTGCTTTGCACTTGCTCCTGGTCGCCCCACCTACCCAAATAAATAAAATAAAAAACCTCCCTTTTGCTTACATTGTCTTATGTCCTGATCGGTCACTTTTGCAGCTGTATTTGTCGATTATTGTCAATTATTTAGGGTTAACTCTGGATCTTCATTGCCAAATATTCCAATGAGGAGTAATTGCCACCTAATTATTCCCATGCAAAACCATCAATTTTCATCATTCTAGTCTAAAATTTGTTTTGTTGCTATTGCATTATGATTCTCAAGATTAAATTTGCAATGTTAAATGGTAAAGGATATATCTGGAATTCCACATAGTAAAAAATATTTGTTAATCCAACGGATTTCCTGCATGCAAAATTTCTTTCATGACCAACAGAAGGCCTGTGTGAATGCTGGGATTCTCTGAAAGATGCTACAAGGGACAAGATTAGTGCAGCTTGCCGTAAGTATTCTAAAACCAACAAAACTAATGGCTCGCAACACGTATCTAACAATATAGAAAGGAATCCCATCAATTAGTACATAAACCATAACACAATCCCATGCACTGGTACACATATCATACCATTTCTTAATTAAAAACAAAAGCAAAAAGTTAAATACACCATGCGTACTGTTTTTAAAAACCTTATCATTAAAAAAATATAATATAAGGATTGTCACCTACCATATGGATTATGAAACTTGAAATGAGTCCCAAGCAGATGAGTTAGGAAACTTTGCCTTTGAATTTTATAGACACCAAATTGTAATCTACCGCTTATAAAATGCTTAAACATAAAAATTTAAAAACTCCTGCCCTCTCTGCCCCAAATTTTAAACACTTCATACATGAATTAGGATTCTCTAAATCACATCACGTAAAGGTTCAGTTGTATAGCCAAGTCAATCACCCCTCACATTCCTCCCTCTATCTCCATTTCAGTTTTATTTTAACAATCAACTTTCATGCACTATAAACTAAGGTCCCTTCACATAACACAGTTAAAATTTTGACAGTTTTGCTCTCAATCGAGATATAGAATTAAGAATTATCCCTTTTTCTTTTTTTGATGATTTGTTTTTCATTTATCCAAATTCATTGGATTCAATATGAAAAAGATTGATTTTTTTTACTGACAAATTTGGAAAAGAACTACGTCTGGGTCATTCACCCACTCGTAAAACCTCGTAACTTTTAGGATTCAAGAGTTCAATCATCCAAATGACCGTCATGAAAAGTAAAAAAAAAAAAAGGGTTTCAACCTTCTGGAATTAGTTTTACCATCATGAACTCAAAACCTTCACTTGACGGTAAGCTTTGCATTTAGATGGAACAGTGCAGCCAGTCTTTTCTGATAGCATCTCTCAATAAGCAATATGTATAAAACAAGCAGCATTATGCTTGTTATTGCTGCTTCCTTGCTTGAAGATACTAAGGTGATTCACAGGAAAAGCCTCTTGGTAGTCTTTTTAATCTAACATGGCATACAGAAGCAGCAAGGAAAACTTCAAACAAAAGAATGATGATGATGGTGATGATCGCTCCACCTACCAGAACTCCTCTTTTCTAGGATACAGCTACAGAACACACAACAGTGAACAAGCACCGTAACCAGCAGATGATATGGTTATGGAGATCACAAAAAATAGTCAGGAGTCTTGCGAGTAGTGTCTGGTTCAATCTGCCTTGGCGCTGGATCAAATTGGAGGAAGTTCTGTTCCATGTTCTCCCCAATCTCCATTATAGCTGCCATGTTACCACAACGGTAGCAATAATTTGGTGCGCTAAATACTGTAACAACATTCTTTTCCTGCAATGTACAGAGCCACAACAAAGAACACGAAAAATTCTATGATTACTCACAGTAAAAAAAGTTTAAGAACAAAAGAAAAGAAATACATTTAAATGTTGCTATAGCTTTGAACATCATCAGTGGCTTTATGCCGAAACACAATGCATGTCCATAGCTAACAATCAAAAATTCTCACCAAATTGCTGCAATCTACACAGGTCATGGTAACAAAATCAGTCAGATTTCTTTTCCAACTTTTGGAAGGCCACAAATTTCTAGACTTCCCTCAGCCTAAAATGAAAAATCAGACAGAACTCCAGGATATGGAACTCTACGGTCATGCTATAATGGAACTTAATTAAAGTCATGAACTTGCATTATTGTGTAGCAAAATATTCTAGGCACAGAAGAGTAACAGCAAAAAAATGAAACAATCCATAGCTGCTCCAGTCAACCCACCTGACCCCAGTTGAAACCTTCCATAACAAGCTGGTGTGCTCTAGCAACAAGCGTGAGACCATTCGTGTGATTAAAATGTTGCGCAATGTCCTGTCCAAATGTGTACCCTGCTCCCCTTGGAGATATACCCCACCCACAACGGTCATCTGGATCAGACCATAAAAGATCACACATGGGTCCTTCATGTGGAACCTACAGATACAATGAAGCATTTATATGTATCAAGGTCAGATGCCAAATGTAAAAGATGACCAAATTTCAAACAAGGCATGTTCAGAATCAAGCATGGAAACAATAATAGCAACATTACATGCAATGTACAAGGGACCTAATAAAAAAATAACATGCAAGGACACTCAATGCCCGCACACAGCCCACCCCCCCCCCCCCCAACCCAAAACCAAAAAAAAATCTACCTTGTAGAAGCAGATCAGTCCTGTCAATCTAGGGGAGTCCCTCTCATTCGCTAAAGGAGTTTGAACCAGTCATGTTGCATCCAGTTGCAGCATGTTCCATCACAGAACACAAGAGAGATTCAGATTAAATGTCTAGCAAAGAATCATCAAGCATAAAAATCTGATTCAACTGTATATATGGTCCATTTGGTTGGGTATCATCTATTTCTAAAGCGACCAGCCTAGTCAACAGCATTTCCATAATCAACCATGTTAAGAATAGTGCTATCACATCTAAGACACAAGGCATATGACACCAAGAGTTATGCTTCTTATATCCTAAGGTATACCTAAGGCGTATGGCGTACTTAAGGCAGATTAGGCGCTTCTTATACTTTATACGAGATATTTTTATCTTGGTACACATAAGGTAAAAAAATACATACTTTAATCTAATTTTGAGATGCAAAAAAGACATGCCATTTCTTCTAAGTTATATTTGTATTTTTTAAAAAAGCTATTATATTTATTAAACTATATTGCTTTTATAGTATACCATTCCATACACAATTATTTTTTTTACCCTGTAAAAAAGCTAAAAAATTGGAAGAGAAAGAGATGCAACATAAAAAATTATGATATCATTTAAGAAAGAGAAGGAAAAACATTGAGGGATTATAAATTTCAGCTAAGAAAAAGAAGACTTTTCATTAAGCTAATAAGCTAAATATATTACTATCATAATATTTTTAAGCTATTTTCTATTATGTGTTATAAATCTTGCTTATATAAATTATTTTATATATTTTAAAAATATGTGTTTCACTTTGCTTAAACCCGCACCTGTGCTTTGTGCCTTATGCCTAAGCTTCAAGAGCTCTTTGTGCTTAGACATGCCTAGTGTTGCTAACAACACTGGTCAGAAATTCAGATTAATAGTCACCGGAAATCATATAGAAACTATCAACTAGTTCATATGTAGATGGTCATTCAGATCTAGTGCCACCAATATGTAGGATCAGTTGGGTCAGGTATGTTAGGTTAGGTCCACTGCAACGGTTGGCAATATAACTCATTGAAACATGAGTTTAAAGCTAGGTATAGTCCACCCAACAAGGAGACATTTATATGAGGTTAGGTTTGGGCCAGTAAAAAAGCCAATGCACTTTGATCTCAGGAGAGCTTGGAACTAGATCCACCATGCAATGTTTCAATCATAGATGCATAGATGCTCCTAGTTGCAAACAATTTCCAGCTAAAAAATGATTCAAGGCTATGTTGATTTCTCAAAGAGCATGATGTCAAACCGTTTTCAAGCTAAACGATAAAAGAAAAAGAAAAAGGAAAGGAAAATCCAACTAAATGAAAAAGAATAATGTAATAACTATACTTGCAATACCGACTTCTACAAAAAGGCATCACTGTGAACTTGAAGATCAAATATAACAGCATTGAATCAGCAATTGACTACTGTAAATGATAAACGAACTAAGTACAAGAAAAAACATATGAAAGTACAAACCTATGATTACAACGGAAAATTATCTGTCAACTCTTAATACAAGAAAACTGCAAATATGACATATAAAACAAGACATAACTTTCAGTTGATATAGTTATTGCACAAATATATGATGCCGCAACAGGCAGATGAATACTGAACAAGTTTCTTCAGAAATTAACTGTTAAATGAGAAAAAAAATGCAAACATCAAGGTCCCAGAACCCAAACAATTCATCTGAGAGGAGGGGAGCATATCATTATAGCACAGGTAAGCTTCATTTGTTCATGGCCATCAATCTCAGGTTTAATGTTCATTTTATTCCTTATATAGAATGCTGCCTTATTGATGTTTACAAAATGAAGCACGACAACAACAGAACATCCTGATATTGACTGCTGTACAAAAAAGGGCTTGCAATACCCACTGCATCACAATAAGCATTTATTGGTGAAGGATCTGTCATAAGGTTGTCTTACTTGTCTACTAACGTCTGATCAATTAATGTTATTGAGAACATTACACCAAAATCCCACACCTAGAAACATATTTAAAAACCATATTTAAACTAACAAACATTAGCCTTTTCCTGTAGAAAATCAAAATTTTTAAAAATAGAGTTTGTAAAGAATATAAATACTGGACTCTTCTAGTCATTTTTGCTGGAGGGGACACATCTTAAATTGACTGTTATAGCAATAATTATTCATTGTCTGACTGGAAATGGGAAAATAGATGCAAAACACACATTAAATGATGATAATCAGAATATGGCTGATCCATGTGGACCTGCTGATCATAAAAAAATGATTGAGAGACAAAGTACACTCCAAGAATCAAATTTGAATGAGATACCATCAGCAATTCAACCATCACCAACCCGATGAACTGGCTCGCTACATCAAATTCCCCTTACCTTTCCTTACCCACTTCGGCCAACCCCTTCTCGCACCTTTTCTCCACCACCACTGCCTCAACCTCCACCTCCCACCAAAACTAGCCAGGGCTCCTCTCCTTTGGCCAGATTGCCTCAAGCCACTCCTTCCCCTAAGATCTAACCTAATGACTTCCACTGCAACCCATACCATCACTGATCAAGAAGATATTTTAAATATTAAGTTAAGAGTTGCAATAATAAAAATAAAAAAGAAGCAAATGCATACCTCCTGTATACGGTCAAGAGCACGAATATTATCTAGTGTATCCAGAGATGGGGAGAGACCACCATGCAAACAGAATATCTAAAAACAAAATCATAAGCACTTGTCAGGCATAAATCATAGACTAAGCTATGGTTAACGATCTTGCACCAATGTAAAACTGCACCTGATTCTCTATAAGGGCTGTAAGTGGCAGAAAGTCAAATAGGTCAGTGAAATATTTCCACACGTTTGCATTGCCATATTTTCAAGCATTCATCATAAAAACCATACCTGTAACAAAAGCTGCAACATTAGTGGAGAGAAAATCATAATTATTAGAAGTGATTGAGAGATAATTTTGAGCAGATCTTCCTATTTTGAGAAACAAGGGACAAATACCAGTCACAAATTTCAAATTGGAACATTGTTTATAATTGACGAAAGAAGTGGCAAGGACTCCATTTACTAGTTCATCAACACACAGAAGAAGCATAAGATAACAGAGCTATATCATAGAAGAATCACAGTCCAGAGGAACCTCTTCAGATTTTTATTAGAGACCCCAAGAACCGCAGGACAACAGAACTCATGTCATTAGTCAAGCATGGTTAGTGTCATCTAGAAGAATGTGCCTTTAAATTTCACTGCCTTCTTGATGTCTCAACATCCCAGCGGAACACGTTGAGCTTGCTTGC
This sequence comes from Calamus simplicifolius, assembly GCA_900491605.1. Lineage (NCBI taxonomy): Eukaryota > Viridiplantae > Streptophyta > Magnoliopsida > Arecales > Arecaceae > Calamus > Calamus simplicifolius. The sequence continues at coordinate 91,409 of UESW01002238.1, forward strand.
ATGTGATGGGAGAAATGATATCAGATATTTATTGGCTTGAGAAATTAGCATCAACCAGATTTCACAAAACCACAATGAAATCCTGAGGAAAGAAAAAGCAATAGCTCAAACACATAATAGCTTTTTCAGGTCAATACTGCCAAGTATATAGAGTTTTATTCTTATGGGAAAAATCCCTGAAACCCATAAGCACAAAAGAAACAAAATCTGCCTTTGAAATGCCATATGCTAGCAGATATCATAAATTATATGATCACAGAGATTTGCTCAAAAAGGCTTTTGTGGACAATAATGCAGTAGACAGCTCTGAAACTTCGTGACAATTTATGACAATTTTCAAGTACATGCAAGAAAAGAAAGGGGCTTTGGGCATATATCATCAACATTCATAAAACTGCATGAATTTCTTCATATAGACACCCTGTCACAGACATGTTTTAACTGCATTAAGAAGGCCAAAACAGCACACTGCAAAAGAAACCATCAAGAAAGGAGCTCTATATATTTGCAATGATAAATTCATCTTCATCATACTGCATTTATTTCATATCATGAAAACTGAAACGATGATCAAAGAAGATGACTAATTAGTTCTAAAATTAAGGGACAAAACATAACACTAGAGATTACAAAGATGTTGGTCCCCTGTAGTGTAATAAGGATTTCAGTTAATGTACAGATTAAATATCATGTGGCTACATTGCATATCCCAACATGCATAAAAGCCCAGTAAGATTATCTCATTACTACAATAAGTCCTTATCCCATTATCACCCCTTTCATAAGATAACAGTTTTGGTAACTATCATTTCATAGTTTCCTGAGTCACCCTGCCGAAGCAACCCAGTGAACAGAAACCTGTTCTCAGTTCATCCTATGGTTCTCAACTCAACTCAACTCAACTGAGCCTTTTCCCAACTACATGGGGTCGGCTACATGAATCTGCTTCCTCCACTCTACTCTATTCAGGGCCAAGTCGATATTTAAATTACAAATAGTTATATTTTTTTCAATTATTTCTGCCCATGTTAGTTTAGGTCTACCTCTACCTCTATCATTACCATGAATTGTTAAAAGATCACTCTTTCTAACTTAAGCATCTAAAGGACTACGTCGTATATGTCCAACTACCCTATAGTGTAATCGATTTTCTCTCATTTTATTTTCAATTGGGACTATTCCTATCATTTCTCTTATATGTTTATTTCTAATTCTATCATGTCGGTTCATCCTATGGTTCTAATAACCAAATGAAGATCATCATAGATTCTGCTATCATTAGTTCTCATAGAATTTCAATGATATGTGAAAGGCAGCAGTTACCCAATACTGTAACTAAACTTACCGAACCAACAAGCTCTATAAGCAGCTAGGATCAACATCATTATATTCTGAGAACACACTAGGCTTTCCACCTAAAGCAACCCCCATTGAATCACTGCCAGATTCCTGACCACATATAGTTTTATGGAATAAAAAAAAACTTAGGACTGCATGAACTGCAAATAGTAAACACTTACACTTGAGTAATTTGCCGACTTTCATGATTTCCTCTCAAAATTGTGATTCTATCTCTATAACGAACTTTCAAGGCCACTAAAAGTGTAACAGTCTCTACTGAATAATAACCACGATCTGCATAAGACAATAAAGTATTAAGCAAGGATGATGTTCAAATTGAGACAAACCCTACACTATGTGTACCCAAAATTTAATGCAAACGTAATAAAGTAACATGCCAGTCACTTTGTACTGGAAAAGAAAAATCCAGAAGCATTCGCAATAGGAATGCTGGCATATATAGTCAATGTCATAGCTGATTAAGCACAAGCATTTTTAATCTGCCTTCAGAAGTTCAATATACATCAGTAAAACTATTAACACAGCACAGCAAAACCAGCTACTCAATCAATTATAAAAACATTGAAATTAGACATCTACTCCGGACGTTAAGACCCTCCAATTGGGATTTCTTAAAAGCATATCTAATTTTTAATTATATAATTAATAAGAAGTTCAATTGGCATGCTAAAAGAAGTAATATAGGATGTGGATATAGGGGGCAAAAAGAACCCATAAAGTTTTGAAGTGGTGGATGACGACGATGATAATAATAATAATCAAAGTCCGTAAAATTAGTATCAAGAACTATACCAATATACTACCAGTTCGGCACAGTAAGGTACACACCACGTATCGAGATTGGGCGCTAATTTTTTCTCACTCTTAAGCATAATATCACTTGATACTGGGTGATTCTACTTTTTCTCACTCTTAAACATAATACCACTTGATACTGAATGATACCGGGTGATTCTACTTGCTTCGAACCAGTTCGGTGCATATCGAATGAAAGCTTGGTACGATATTGGTAACTTACTAGTATTGTATGACATAGTTGATATAGGTCAATATAGCAAACCTTGACAATAAAAATCCTACAGCAAGCAAGCTTGTCCTAAAAGAACCTTATCCTTTCCTGACTATAGAAAAAAACAGAATTAATCAACAAAGGTTTCAATAAAATCAAGGCAAGTATCACAGAAGGAAAAAGAAATTCCTGAACAACATGCCCCAAATAATTTAACTTAAAGACAAGCTGTTCCAGTTTGAATTCTTGACATTGTACATGCAGAAACTTCTTTGCAGAGCCTAATAAAGACTTTCGGTATCCATTCTGCCCATCTTTCCGAGGTTGATCATCTTATTTAGATGACTGCTTCTCAACAAATAGCGCTGCAGGTATGACATAATTTCTAAAGATCTAGCAGAATAAGGGCACCGTCATCCTTTAGGCTTGAACAGCTTTATATCGAGAAGATGCAGCGATATCAATGTTTTCTCCTACTGCGAACATAACTAGTTTTTAACAATCAAGAAATCCAGCGTACAACAGCAACAGGATATTAAAAATCAATATTTTTTGATCGTTTAGCAGCAGCCAAAAGTTGCCATTAATTAATCCAAAAAAAGAAAAACTAGAAAAAATTATTGTCTTTCAACGGAAAGGACAAATAAAATATAGACAAAATAGTAATAAGTTCCTTAAGAAGAAGAAGAAGAAAAAAAAAATTAAGACACGAATTCGTTAGGAAACACCGAAATCCCACAAAAGAGTTAATCTGTCAACAATTAAGAATCTTCGAACCCTAAGATTAAAATTTTACAACAAGAAGAAGGAAAAAAAAAAAAAAGCCATTCTTTGCCTCCGACAAACAACTGACCTACGTAGTCCCCCATAAAGAGGTAATTGGTGTCGGGTGCCTCTCCTCCGATCCGGAACAGCTCGATGAGATCGTGGAACTGGCCGTGGATGTCCCCGCACACCGTGACGGGGCACTTCACCGGCTGAACGTTCCACTCCTCCATCAGGATCGCCCTCGCCTGGTCGCAGAGGGCCTTCACCTCCGCCTCTGTCAAGAATTTGCATTCCCTCAAGTGCTCGATCTGGCGGTCCAGATCCGCGAAGTGCGATGGCATCGTGCGTCCCCCCTCCTCCGCCCGATCCGCGACGGGAACCGATCAGACGATCGGGATCGGCCGGTAATCCACTGGAATGGCGCGGACTACCTACCAGAGGCCCGAGATTACACCGATCGGAACATCACTGCGATGGATCGGCGGCGAATTAGGGTTAGTCTTGGGCTGAAAGGTAATTAAATGCAGAGAGAGGGGCAGACACGGCTCGATCCCGACTCGCCTTTGCTCAGTCCACCATTTTTTTGTTCTTTTCTTATTAAAAAAACAAAAAGTCGGCAGAGTCGGCCTCGCAGGAAAACGAACGCCTTTCCGGCCTCCCCAAGAAATTAAAATAGTCGCGTTAAGATAACCGACAAAAGTGCGGGATTTTTGCTTAAATAATGTTTATTTATAAATTAATTTTGAAAATAATAAGGAAAAAATTATTTTGGAGATAATGTTGGAATGCCACGTGAGATGACTTATGGCAATGTAGGAATGAAAATCGGAGCGCGGACATGATTTTAAGAAAGAGACGATCTAGAGGTGTTAAAAAAAGTGAAAACTTTTGAAATTATTTATTAAATAGATTTTAAAATTATTTCTCTAACAAATGATTAGTTAAATTTTAGAATGAAGAAAAGATCAGCATAGCTCAATAAATTTATTTGCCTAACATACGATTTTACTTCAATGACGTATTTATAAAAAAATTAAGATGAACCCATGTAGCATCTTCAACATTATTCTCAAAAATAAAATTTTCATATATATTTTTAAAAATAATTTAAAAATATTATTTAAAGAAAAATTACAAAACTGTGTATTCTTCTTTGTCTTCATTTCTATCCATCAATCTAAGCCATTGATTTGCTCGCATGCTTCTTAAGAAATCAGTGTGAGATTAGCGTTCTATTTGACCTAGCTAAGAGCAATTAGGAATCAATTATTTATATTATAAGCTATTTCTCAATAGCTATATCAAACAAATCCTAAGGTTGCATTTGATGTATCATTAAATAATTCTTAATGATAATATGGATTACCCATAAGATAGATTACCACTTGATAGATTACCATGTTTGGTATACACAGATAATGCTATAGTAATATTGATTATTATATTTGGTATGACAAATAGATTATCAGTCATATAACATCAAATTCCTAAAATATTCCTAAAATAAATTTATTAAAAATTGTATATATTATTATATATTTAATTTAAAAATTATATTTATAAATGATAATGTTTAAAAAATATATTTATAAATTTTTTTAAAAATATATATATAATAATGTTTAAAAATTATATTCAGGATTGCCGGCGATGCACCAAACGCAATCCTAAGGTAATGCAAGATAGATTATCATTCAAAATAGGTATGAAATATAGTTATCTGATGGGCTCCTTTTTAAATTACCGATAATCTATCCAAATTATCGGCTACCAAACTCGTCCTAAGAATTACTAATATATAAAATAATGTTACAACTTAAAAGATCAGCTACTATCTAAACAATAAGTAGGCTCTGGTGTTTATGCGTCAATTAAGGGTTATAAAGTCAACACAAGACCTTAAGTTTTCGTTTCTAATCTTGACCTTGCACATCATCTAGGGGATCACTCACTACTTTGAGAGCTAGTTGTTGTTTGAGGTGGCGTACATGATCTACATGCGAAATGGAGAGAGGCAAAATTCTCAAATTTTAAAGGCACTTGAATTTTAATGAAGATGGAAATGGATAAAAACCTAAGGGCAAGAAATTCTTCACTCTTCTGCTTGCCTTTGCATGACTAAGAAAAATCAAATCAAACCAAAATGAAGGATGTCAACAAACCTTTGAACATGTGACGCATCTATGGAGCCCATCAGTCCTTTATAGACAACCATGCTGATAGCAGACCTTTGAACATGTGACTCATCTATGGGACCCATCAGTCCTTTATAGACAATCATGCTGTGGTGTAAGAATTGATGCAAAAATTTTTAGGATCTCACTCATATTTAATTTGAGATGTAGTTGATCGAATTTAATCATTGACATCTTTAAATTTGTATTCGGTTGAAGAGCAGTGCTAGTTTTATTGATTGAAGAAGATAAAGCTGCATGACTAAAGCTCAAAATAGGTTCAAGCTAGCCTGTAGGTTATCAATTGATGCCAACTTTATTAGTTTGAGATAATTCGAGCTAAGCTCGAACTTAGATTTTAGAGCTGAGCAGAATAGTCTAAATCGAACCCTAGCCAACCTCTTAAATCCTAAATGATTGTTACCCAACATCTACCCTCCATGCCGCCCCCTCTCCCCTTTATAAGCTATTTTTCAATAGTTATATCAAACAAATCTTAAGGTTGTGTTTGGTGCATCGCCAAATAATTCTTAATGATAATATGAATTATCCACAATATAGATTACCACTTGATAGATTACCAGTAATGTTGATTACTGTGTTTGGTATACACAGATAATACTACAGTAATATTGATTACTGTATTTGGTATGACAAATAGATTATCAGTCATATAACATCAAATTCCTAAAATACCCCTAAAATAAATTTATTAAAAATTTTATATATTATTATATATTTAATTTAAAAAATTATATTTATAAATGATAATGTTTTAAATGTTTTATATTTATAAAATTTTTTAAAATTATAAATGATAATGTTTAAAAATTATATATATTCAGGATTGCTGGCGATGCATCAAACGCAATCCTAAGGTAATCTGGATTATCTCTCATTAGGTAATCCGAATTACCATTGCAAGATGATTATCATTCAAAATACGTATGAAACATAGTTATCTGATGGGTCCCTTTTAAATTACCAATAATCTATCCAGATTACCGACTACTAAACTCATCCTAAGAATTATGAATATATAAAATGATGTTACAACTTAAAAGATCAGCTACTATCTAAACAATAAGTAGGCTTTGGTGTTTATGCGTCAATCAAGGGTTATAAAGTCAACACAAGACCTTAAGTTCTCGTTTCTAATATTGACCTTGCACATCATCCCAGGGATCACTTACTACTTTGAGAGCTAGTTGTTGTTTGAGGTGGCGTACATGATCTACATGCGAAATGGAGACATGCAAAATTCCCAAATTTAAAGGCGCTCGAATTTTAACGAAGAGGGAAATGGATAAAAACCTAAGGGCAAGGAATTCTTCACTCTTCTGCTTGCCTTTGCATGACCAAGAAAAATCAAATCAAACCAAAATGGAGGATGTCAGCAGACCTTTGGACATGTGACTCATCTATGAAGCCCATCAGTCCTTTATAGACAGCCATGCTGACAGTAGACCTTTGAACATGTGACTCATCTATGGGGCCCATCAGTCCTTTATAGACAATCATGCTGACACCGTGGTGTAAGAATTGGTGCAAAAAATTTTAGGATCTCACTCATATTTAATTTGAGATGTGGTTGATCAAATTTAATCATTGACATCTTTAAATTTGTATTCGGTTGAAGAGCAGTGCTAGTTTTATTGATTGAAGAAGTTAAAGCTGCATGACTAAAGCTCGAAATAGGTTCAAGCTAGCTTGTAGATTATCACCGACTTTATTTAGTTTGAGATAATTCAAACTAAGCTCGAACTTAGATTTTAAAGCTGAGCAGAATAGTCTAAATCAAACCCTAGCCAACCTCTTAAATCCTAAATGATTATTACCCAACATCTACCCCCCATGCCACCCACCCTCTCTCTCTTTCTCTAACTACCACCCTCCATGCTAGTTTTGTTTGTTTGCTGACTTTTGCACCCTTCCTTTTTTGTTTTTTTTTTTGTTACACCTTCAATGTCTCCATCAAGCCCACCATTGGTATTGTCCTCAACATGCTTGACCTTAGTTGTGGACTCATCTCCTTCCTCTCCCATATTATCCTCTATTTTAGCAATAGCATCTTCTCTATTGCCCCTCTAAACCCCTCTTACCCTATCTCCAATCCATCTTTCATACTTAATCCACCATGTATCTTGATGTATGCTCAAAGCTAACAATAGTATCTGTGGCTAGTAGAGCAAACATAAGCGAAGAGTCTAAATTTAGCCTTCTCTTAGAGCATTATCAATCTATTGTAATTGTTATGAGCATAAACGGCAATAATAATAAAAATTATTTTTTATTAAAAATATTATTTTTTACATGTTTGTCAAATTTGATCATGCATTAAATATTATTTTTTTATAAATAAATTTTTAGAAATCAAAATATATACCCAACTAATCTTAATCATGATTTCTTGATCTAATTAATTTATGATCACAAACTTACTTCCCCTTTTATTGTCGTGACAATTTTATTCACTTCCATTATTTATTTTATATTTACTATTTTATTTATTTCATATTATTTATTTAATAAATATATTATATGTGCTGCTATATGAGTAACAATAATAATAGAGGTAGATTTGGTTATATTTGGTTACCTTCCATATTCTTGGATTTACATAGTTTATGGATCTCAAAGATGAAAAAGATGGAAATGAAAAAGATGAAAAAGGTAAAGTGACTTCAAAATCTTTATAGATCTAAGGATGAGGGAGATAACTAGATACTAAACTTAGCTACATTAAAATGCGGTCAAGTCTATCTTATAATAATAGCAATGATAATAATAAGGGTTTTGCTATGGTGCTTCTTTATTTTTTAAATATTAAAAATATCAATCATATTTTATTTCAAGGGATGTAGATGTTTCACTGGCAAAATTAGTTTTAGCCAGTTATGTGCTTGGCTAATGCATTAAAAAAAAAAGTTAAACTTCATAGGCTACTGATGACAATTTTTTTCATTTTTTCGTTTATCCGGTCGGTACCATTTTTAACGGATCGAAAAATCCCCGTTTTAAACGGCTTAATGGGTAACAGGGATAACGGCTAAACGAGTAAACGATCCGAGAACGGTATTATCCGCCCCATCTCCATTTACCCATCTCCGTCCTCGTTAGCTTTATATAACCGTCTCTTACTCTTCTTCTTTCAGCAGCCGATCTGAAGTTCTGAAGTTTGAACCTACTCCATCGTCTTCAATCACTGATTTGAACTCTGAAGTTCTGAATCTACTCCATCGTCTTCAATCACTGCCTCATCGATGCTCCATCGACGCCCTCTAACACTTTTTTTTTCTCTGGTATGCTTATCTCTTTCTTTTATTTTTAAAGAAAGATATCTCTTTATTTTTGCTTTGAAATTTAAATGTATTCTTTTTTTACGATTGTTACAATAGAAATCTTCATTTTTTTGATTTTTCCCCTTGTTAGCTGTTTTCTTTCTCACTTTTTTGTTCTCTTCTTCCTTATCTCAGAGAGAGTGGATTGTTTTCTTTTTTTAAATATTATTTGTATAGCTCTGTCACACGGATACATAATGCAGAATAAAATTTTAACTTTTCTTGTTGGAATCTCTCTCTAACCATGTGCGGCGTTGAAGCAGAATAAAATTTCTTAGTTGATATTCTTTGTTTTTGTTAACAGTTTGGAAGCTTATGTGCTTAATGATAATTTATTGATTTTTTAGGATAAGATGGAACCAATCGAGAACAATCAAATGATGATATTGATACATCTAACACTAACACATTAGATGACTCCATTAGAGATTCTTCAACTCCTGAAATGCAAACCACTGCCTTTATTCCTCCAACAAGGTCTTTACGATCAGAAGTTTGGAACCATTTTGAACGCAAAATGATCGATGGGAGTTTGAAGGCAATTTGTAACTACTGTCAAAAGAAATTAGATGGAGGACCTAATGATGGCACCTCCCATTTGCATGAACATTGGAAGAGATGCCTCTATCGAACCACAAAAGATATAAAACGAATATTAACGTCAGCTAGTTTAAGTAAGTTGATGGAAGGTAGCCCTAATCTTGCTTTACATGCTTTCAATCCAGAGGTTTCAAGAAAAGACCTTGCAGCTATGATAATTTTGCATGAGTATCCACTCTCCATAGTTGACCATATAGGATTTAGAATTTTTCGCCATAATCTGCAACCATTGTTTAAGATGGTGACAAGAAATACTGTAAAGAAAGATATTTTGAAGATATATCACCTTGAGAAAACTAAGATAATGAGTCTTCTTGACCAAATCAAAAGTAGAGTTTCTATCACTACATATATGTGGACTTCTTCGAATCAAAGAAAGCATTACATGGTGGTCACGACACATTACATTGATGATGATTAGGTGTTAAGAAATTGCATATTGAGGTACTAATTTATTTCTTTATTACTTCTTACTTTAATCTTATATCTGTTATGTTAATATTGTAATTATTTAAATTTGATAGGTTTGTTTACATGCCTGCTCCAAATACCTCTGATATTCTATGTGACAAACTTATGGAGACATTGTTGGATTGGAATATTGATCGTAAGTTGTCTATCTTGACGGTTGATAATTGTAGTACGAATGATAGCATGATTTCAAAGATAAAAAGTAAGATTGATCGAGGTGCACTTATTTTGGGGGGACAGCTTTTTCATATGAGGTATGCTACACACATTTTAAATCTGATTGTGAAAGAGGGGCTTAGCAAGTTTGAGAGTGGAATTGAAAATGTGCATGATAGTGTCGTATTTTGGATGAGTTTCCCTAAGAGAATAGAAAATTTTGAGGAAAATGCAAGGCAACTGAATATAGCATGTATAAGAAACTAGTTTTAGATTGCAAAACTAGATGGAATTCTACATATTTGATGCTTAATACTGCTTTGGAATATGAGATGTTTTCTTTCGCTTGAAGCAACGTGATTCTCAGTATACTTGTTTACCTTCAGAGGAGGATTGGAAGGTTGCTAGTGAATTGTGCAAAAGACTAGAGAATTTCTATAATGTTACTGTTTTGTTCTCTGGCCTGAAATATCCTACTGCTAATCTTTTTTTATGGAGATCATTGAGATTAAGTTGTCACTTTATGAGTGGATGACATCTGCAAGACAAGAAATAAAGGATATGTCATTGGCGATGATAGAGAAGTTTAACAAGTATTGGGATGACATTTGAGGTGTATTGAGCATAACAAATGTATTGGATCCAAGGTACAAGATGAAGTCATTTGAATGATATTTTCCTTTAGTTTATGGGGAAGAGCGTGCTAAATTGAAAATTGAAAAAGTTCAGGCAACTATGGCCAATTTAGTTAAAGAGTATGAGTCAAGAGATAAAGGCAAACATAAGGAAAAGAGTTCAAGCAGTGGGTCTTCAATGTTTCTTCTGCCTAATCGTCCATCACTGAAAAGAAGTAGATATGAGGCATTTTTAGCTTCTCAAGATATTACCGTAGAGAAAGTCAAGACAGAGTTGGACTTCTACTTGAAAGAGTCTATAACACCTGATAGTGATGACTTTGCTGTGTTGAATTGGTGGAAAACTAATGGAGTGAAATTTTTCATGTTGCAAAAGGTTGCTAGGGATATTTTTGTTATTCCTATGACTACAGTTGCTTCTGATTCTGCTTTCTCAACAAGTGGTAGAGTGGTGAATTTTCATCGTAGTAGACTTTTGCCTACAACATTAGATGCTTTAATGTGTGCTCAAAGTTGGTTGTGGACTCAATTTGAAGGTAAGCATCTATCCTGCATATATTATTTTTTAAGTATATAATAATATTTCTTACTTTGTTATCTCGTGTTGGTAAATTGTTAGATACATAAAAAAAGTCGGATGATGTTTACTTGTATTATTGGATGATGGTGATGTTAGCGACATTGAGGTATTTGTTATTTATTAATATATTTTTATCCTTGTTGTTTGTAGTACTAGTATTTGTTACATTAGTAACAAATCCTTTTTTTTTTGTAAGAATCATGCACTTCTTCAGCAAGTATCATGGAGTGAAATTTTATTATTTAGAGTGTGTTTATTGTTATATGTTAATATTTTTAATGTTGTTGCTTATTGTTTGCTACCAAGTTTAATTTTTTTTTTTTTTACAAATTATTCTTCTTGAAATGCAATTAGAATTTGATAGATCATTTCCTATCTGGTTTGTTATGATGTTAAAGCAAATGTGTTAGATGTATCAATATCAATGATTGGTTGTTGATGTTTGATAAGATATATTTTATCCTAATTAATTTTATTTTATTTTTATGTAAATGGGTAAACGGGCAAACGGGTACCATTTGCCCGGTCGGATATCCTCGCCCCCGTCCCGTTAACTATAACAGCTTAATGGAGTGAGGAACGGAGATATTTTTCGTAACAGGGATGGATACCGATATAGACTATCTTGGTCCATTTCCGGACCATTGCCATCCCTGTAGGCTAATATGGAACTAGTTAGCGTGTGGCAGATGCATTAAAAAAATGAACTTTCATGGGCTAACGTAGTACAAAGAGCGCTTCAATATATGGCTGTGTCATATGGTGAAGTTTGGAGGATATTACAATAATGTCTCATGGTGCGGTGAGAAGGCAGCGGTTCATTGCCATAATTGGATCGGTTGCCATAGTGAGAATGTCGGTATTTTCACAAAAGAAAATGGTCGATTCAATAGAAAAGCTATTGTGATAGGACCATGGAAGAGATAGTGATTTAGATTTTCAATGGAGGAGATGGTGTAAACAGAGAAGATAATGGCTCCAGCAAAGAAATAGAAGAGACAATGGTTCCAGTAGGGAAATGGAAGAGACCATAACTCTTACTAGAAAATGAAAGAGATGGAGAAGGTGGCTTGGTGGGAAAATGAAGAAAAAATGGTATTGCCGCCAAGTCACGTTCCTCTAACATCGAGAAACGGAGATCCTTCTCCTTGAAAAAGCATCTGTAAAAAAGTTCTCGGAGACCAATTGCACCGGTGGGGACCCTCCTATGCTTAAGTAAGCGACTCAGGAATAGTAAAGAAAAATAGAGCCTATAAAAGTGGCTAGATAACTTGACTTCAGATCCCTTCCCTCATTGTGAGTGTAGGTTCTTATACCTATCCGAAGATCCCCTTTTCTGCTCTCAAAAGGTGGCTAATTCTGAGGCGCCATTGTCCGGTAGTGTGTCGGTGGCCAGACTGACAGAGACAGGTCACAACCAACACTGAGCATGTCAGAGGTGTCTTGCCCTGCCAGTCGCCTGCCAGGCACGGCGCCACAGGTGGCAGGTGGGCCTAGTCATGTCAAACAGGCGCCGCTACAGATAGTAGTCACGCACAATCGCATACAGTTAGTGGGCCACGTGACAGCCACAGGTGGTTGATGGGCCATGTGTTAGTGTCAGGCGGCTCGAGGTAGTGGGGACCTGAAGTTTGAGGCTGAGGGGACTTGAGGTCCGAGGCCGAGGGGACTCGGGGTCTGAGGCTGAGGGGACATGATGTTCGAGGCTGAGGGGACTCGGGGTCCGAGGCCAAGGGGACTTGAGGTCCGAGGCTGAGGGAACTCAGGTCTGAGGCTGAGGGGGTCTCGAAGGCTGAGGCCGAGGGGGCCTCGGGGTCCGAAGCTAGGGTTCCGTCTGAGGCCGAGGGGACTCCGAGGCCGAGGGGATGTGAGGTCCAAGGCCGAGGGGACTCGAGGTCTGAGGCTGAGGGGACATGAGGTTCGAGGCCGAGGGGACTCGGGGTCTGAGGCCGAGGGGACTCGGGGTCCGAGGCCGAGGGAACTCAGGTCTGAGGCTGAGGGGGTCTCGAAGGCTGAGGCCGAGGGGGCCTCAGGGTCCGAAGCTGGGGTTCCGTCAGTTGCTCCTTTCGTCAACTTTAACGTGACTCGATTAGCCACATCAGATGCCCCCTCACCCCTGAGACAAAGCGGGCCCACCCCTGCTAGGTGAAAGGGGCGTAAGCCCCTAGGTGGCTAATCCCAGTGTGCTGCCAATTGCAGAGGGGCGCGTGTCCCCGGGGTACAGTGGTTTCTTAGAGCGAGTGTTTTGGGGGCTACAGAGCTACTGCCCATGCCAACCGTCAGATCTGTAGGGATCCGTCTCGAAACGGGGGTGTTCTCTCGGAACCCATGAAAAGCAACCGCCATCACTGCCATCATGGTGTTGACGCCAGCGATGCCTCGTGATTGGCCGAAAGTGGAGCATCCCACGTACCGGGCACCTGTCGAGGCGACACCGCCTATAGCCGGTGCCCGCGTGGCCGACTAGGCTATGCGGGATGATTCAAAACTAATAAGTCGGGGGAAAGCTCTGAGTCTGGCATTCTACCCCCTGAGATCATCTCCTTCCTTGAGTTCTCCTATTTGCGTCTTTCCCTGAGCTGTTCTTGCTGCTCCTCCCCCCTAATCCAGGTTAGTTCTCCGATTATTTCCAGCTTTTCCATGGCTTCCACTCTGTCATGGTCCTCTTTTGCTTCTCCCAAGGATCGCATTTCTTCCTCGAGGCTACGAGCCTCTTCATCTCCCGCACCGTCCTGGTCTTCTTCCTCCTCCTTTGAGGACCATGTTCCTCTTCTTCCTCCCCCCTAATCCAGGTTAGTTCTCCGATCATTTCTAGCTTTTTTGGCTTCCACTCCGTCATGGTCCTCTTCTGCTTCTCCCGAGGATCGCATTTCTTCCTCAAGGCTACGAGCCTCTTCATCTTCCGCACCGTCTTGGTCTTCTTCCTCCTCCTTTGAGGACCATGTTCCTCTTTTCCAATAGCGAGTTGCCGACCGGACTCCTGCTAGGGGTCGCCCGGTGGCCGCCGGCACCCCATCGAGGGTGGGAGCGGAATCCTCGGCAGGGACCACCTTCACGGTAATGGGCCAAGAGTTAGCCAACATTAGGGCCCATTACCAGATTCTGAGCAGCTCCGATTGTTCCTCCCTACCCCAACGATAGGGTAGTCTCCTTTCGGCCTGGTAGGGTCACCATCTACGAGGTCTTCCTTAGAATAGGTCTTTGCCTGCCCTACCATCCCTTCTTCCATAATCTTCTTGATCGGTATTCTTTGATGCCCGCCCAGTTGGTTCCGAATTCCATTCAGACCATTTGTGGCTTCATAGTGCTTTGTTATATCTATGGCATAGAGGCTAGGATCTCTCTTTTTCATTATTTTTACACCCTTCGACAACAGTCGGGCTGGTGGCTGTTCCAGCCTCAACCCGGCCGAACCCTCAAGCTCGGTTTGCCCTCGTCTATCAAGGGGTGAAGTTTCGCTTCTTCTTCGCCGATCTTGAGGGGGTGAGGTTGAGGTGGGGGGACCCGGACACCAGGCCGAACAAGGATTTGACGGTGGCCCCGGGGGACAGGGAGGCACTCGAGCTGCTGCTGATAACCGCGGTCCCCGCTGCAATTAACTCCTATCGGAGGATAACCTCCGGCTCACAGGCGTCTCCTCCCATAGCAGTGAGCAGCCGCATGCCCTCGATCCTTGGCCTATTTTTCTCTCTCTCTTTTTTTTTGGCCGATGACTTGTGTAGTGATGAAGATTCCGTCCACCTTGCCAGGAGGGCGGCGGTGAAGAGGAAGAGGGCTCTCGAGGGTGCCAAGGGGCCAAGCGGGAGGCAATGGACCCAGGTCCTGAGTCGGTCCCTGGCACGGTCCCCCCCACCCGTGGGACATGAAGGGAAGCCAGCGGTCGGCCCCGCCATTGACCTTATGGCCGACACTCCTCCGAAGGGAGCAAGAGCTGAGGAGGCCACAGCATCGGCAGAGACCACCATCCCGGCCGCCGAACCAATGCAGACAGAAGTGGAGCCGAGCTCGGGTGAGGGCCCCTCGGCAGCAGTAGGGCCACCAATGGAGGAGGTATCGATGGCTCCCGGCTCAACACTCGCAGCACCCGAGCCAGCCATGGCCGCTGAGGGAGGCGAGGTCAGGACAATCCCCTCCCGATCCTCAATGATGAACCATGGTTGCTGGGCAGAGCAGCTCATCACTCAGATCATCCTGCTCAAGTTTCAGGAGGAGCTCTGCCAGCTGAGGGCCTCAGCCTTCTTCAGGGAGGCCTTCGTGGCCTACATCCAGGTATGTCTCTTACGTGACTTCAAAAATTCTATTTCAATTGTCTTGTACTGACTCATCATTGATGCAGTCGGTGAACTCCTTAGTGGCCATGAGGAAGGTCATTGACCAAGGGGAGGCCGTTCTCCACCAGGCCCAGTGGGAGGCCGCCGAAGCCCGAGGTTGAGCCAAGAGGGCAGAGGAAGCCCTGGAGGCAGCACAGACCGATCGGGCCACCAAGCTCGATGAGGCTGTTGCCCAGATGTAGCAACCCAAGAGGAGGGTGAATTGGGTTATAAAATAAGTTGATTACTATGCAAGTATATGCTTAAACCCTAATTTTTGATTTGCAGCGGTGTAGTGGAGTGCACAGAATGATAACAGAAGAGAATCAAACAACCATAAACACATAGAAGTTTATAGTGGTTCGGTGCCAAACTCAGCACCTACATCCACTCCCCAAAACCTATGGGAATTCCACTAATTGTATCACAATGATTACAACCTCTAGCCAAACTAGGCTAGCCCTCTTGTTTATACGGCACAAGGTAGCCAAAAACCCCTAGCCAAACCAGGCTAGTCCTCTTGTTTCACGACACAAGGAAGCCAAATCCCCTAGCCAAACCTAGGCTAGTCCTCTTGTTTTAAGGCACAAGGAAGCCCAAAAATAATCAGGGTTAACACTAACCCTTTTACAAGAACGATCAAGGAATGATAAAGAGAAGCTCCCACAATGAGCAAATATTCAGAGTATACTTTACAATTTTTGAAGCAATAAATCCAGCAATAAATGAACAAGATCGAACTAGCTGAAGTCTTGATTGCTTGAAAGGCTTCAAAGATCGGGACGACTTTTTCGAGCAATGAATAAACTTGAATGCACAGCAATAACCACTCAACAATATGCAATATGAGCTCTTTTCTTGGATTTTCTTTCTCTTTTAAAAACTCTTTTTCAGAATCATCATGGTGTGCTTTAAATCCCACCTTTTTATAATCATCCAACAAGAAAAGATCCGTTAGATACATTAGGAACAAATGGAAATAAAAATGGGAAGAAAATATAACCGTTATAAATATTTCCCTTAAGCATTGAATGCTGATCTCCATTTAAGGAAGGAAAAGCACTGCAAATATTCAAAAATCCAAAAGTTAAGTGTAGCTTAGAATAGCAATAGAGAGAGAGAGTAAGAGAGGAAAAGCAAACTCAAGAACTCAGACGGTAGTTGGCTGGAAATAACTTCAGGAAGCTGAAGCCAAGAAACCATTCGGCCAAGATTTAAGCAATAACCCTCAGCTAGCTAGTCAGCTAGCTCACGAGAGAGGCCACGGTTAAAAAAGACGTCTAGAGGCAGCTCTTTAGATAGCTAAAATGGTTGCTAGTTAGCTCTCCAGCTAACTAATAGCAAAAGCAACGGCCAGGATAAAAGGTGCAGAACACTTAGTTAGCTCACCAGCTAACTAATAGCAAAAGCAACGGCCAGGATAAAAGGTGCAGAACACTTAGTTAGCTCACCAGCTAACTAAACAATCGATAGTTAGCTCTCCAGCTAACTAAAACTTTAAGGCTCTCGGCTACAGGAATGAAAGAAAACGTGGAGTTAGCTCAGCAGTTAGCTAAATGTTAGCCAGTTAGCTCACTAGCTAACTAATTTCAAAAACAGTACAGAAACCGCCCAGCTTAGTTAGCTCTCCAGCTAACTAACAAAAGATAGTTAACTTTCCAATTAGCTAAGCAGAGAAAGCAAACGGCCAGTGGAGAGAGGGAGTTAGCCCTTCAGCTAACTAAATTTTCAAATCGCATGGCCACACGTTCACCTGTGAAAAATAGTTAACTAACTAGTTAACTTCAGGATAAAATAGTTAGCTAAGCAGTTAGCTAAAGGAATCGCTAGCTAGCTAGAAGATCTGGCAGCTAGCTCAGCAGTTAACTAGAATTTAAGACAATTCGGCCAGATAACTGGAGTTAGCTAAAAATGAATTCCAGTTAGCTAACAGGGCACCACGAGCTAGCTAACCAGCTAGCTAGAAAAAGAGGGTGTTCAGCCAACATACTGAGACGTGAAGATTAGTTAGCTAAGGGATCTCCAGCTAGCTAACAAGCTAGCTAACCAGCTAGCTAGAATACAATGACGTTCGGCCCAAGCACTGTGAATGTTTCCCAGTTAGTTGAACGTTGTGCCAGTTAGCTAAATGGAATAACAAGCTAGCTAACCAGTTAACTCCCAAGCTAATAAAGATATTCAAAGCAAATTAAATGAGGTACTTTCTTACCAATGAAATTTTGCACGCAGATACTTACTTGCAAGGCGACCGAACTTCCCTGTATCAAGCTTAGAGTTGCCTAACTATTTTGTAATAATCAAAATCAATTTGGGGTCAACAATCTCCCCCTTTTTGATGATGACAAAACCTTTAAGCACATAAGGAGCAAATATAGGAAGTAGACAGGAGTGTAAACAGAAAACATTTATTTCTCCCTCTGTCAACCTGAATAAGTGAACTCTTTTTCTCCCCTTGAATATATGGAGTTATTACTTTACTCCATTCATTAATGTATGCAATAATCTTCTCCCCCTTTTTGTCATTAATCAAAAAGAAGTTTAAAGAGTTTTGCAATAAATTTAAGCATAATATATCAAGGAGATGTAAGCAATCATACATAATTTGAGCAGTCATTCAGATCATTACAAAATAGAGTAATACAAACATTACACGCCATGGTCTCAAGTCATAAAACATAGTTATAAACATGCATCACAGAAACAGTACTAAGTACGGTTATAATATAGGTCAAACATAATCACTTGTCGTCATCAGAAGAAGAAATATGCACTGAAGAAACATTTGGCTTGTTTGAAGATCCAGGCTTGTCGAAGGAAGGCCGTGTCGGTGGAGTCCAGAGGTGCGGATGAGAAAAAGAAGCATCAGGCGCAGAGGCGGCAGAAAGAGTGATGAAAGTCTCCATGAGTTGACTCAGCCTTGAGAAGGATGCGGTCCAATGGTCAATAACGTTTGCTGCATCCCGGGTCTGGGTCTCTGTAGATCTCATTCGTTGTTCTACCCACTCTGCCTTAGTTTCAAAATTCTCAAGCTTACCTTTTAGGAAATTAATCTCTTTTAAGATCCGCTCCATGACAGATTCATTGTGATGAAAAACTCTTCCATTGAGAATGTTCACATCATGGACAAGTCTCTCAAGAATAAGTTTAAACTGAGATATGTTTTCAAAAATAGAAGAAATATGTGGAATGAGAGTCTGATCATTCACAGAAGAAGCACTGTCTCTAGAGCTTCGACTAGAAGTGGCAAGGGTCAATTCATTGATAATAAGGCAAATTTGATCATCACTTATACGAACTACAGGAAGAGGAGTAGGACCTTGATTGTCATTACGAAAAGAAGGTTCAGGAGCATTCATACTGGGTGGATCAAATTGAAAAGGATTTTGATCATCAGACATAGCAGCAAGGTAAGGATTCGGATGGTTGAAGTCAAAATTGAAGAAGTTCTGAGAAGAACAAGCAGATTGAGTTACAGTTGGCGGTGGCATTACAGTTGGCAGTGGCATACTAGACTGACCAGTTCTAGACCTAACCTTTAACCAAATACCATCCCGTTTGGCAAAGTCCATACGGTATAGTGAATGAGCATTAAAAACGTCAGAGTGACGTAATGCCACTGCAGTTTCTCCCTTAAGCTTAATATTGAAAAACTCAAATACATAAGTGAGAAACATTCCGTAGGGCAATGCGGCCTTAGATCTAGACAAGGATTCTTTCATTACGGTCAATATTAGTTGAGGGAGATCAACAGGGTCTTCTATTAAGATGTCATACATTATGCATATGTCCCTATCATTTACTACATTAAACGAACTAGCACGAGGGGCTAGGATTTTGGCGATGATACTGTGAAACAATCTATTTTCTACAGATAGCATGTTGGCATCTAGAGTTTCAATATTACTGGCTTCATTGTCATCAATATTAAGGATTAAACCTATTTTATATCCACGTTCACTGGGTGGGACTTCTAAAAAACCATCAGATGAATATTAAGAGCACATCCTAACATTTTGTAGTCTAGGTTGATTTTAGTCTTTTTCACAAAGGAAAGATAGTCCCACTACCAAAAAAGATATTTTCATAAAATTTCCTAATAAGCTCAGGATAAATAGGTCTCTTGGTAGAAGCTTATCCCAACCTTGATTAATTAAAAGTTTTCTAATTTTAAAGCCTTCTTATTCTAAGAAGTTAAAATCAACTAACCTTCCATGAGCAAAGGATTTAGATGTAAGAAGGGAGTTGATATGAGATGAAGAAGTAGAAGACTTCCGGCGAAGATCGGCACAATCATCATCTCTAGTGACTGCCTTCTTCTTGGGAGCCATCCACTATCTTCAAGATGGATTGAATGAATGAATGGAGGAAAGAAAAGATTAATGGAATGAAGAGAGGATGAGAGAGAGAGGACGATCAGTGAAGACGCTCGGCTTGAAGGAGACGATCGTGGAATGAAGGAATCAGTTTGGTAAAAAGTTTATATAGGGAGATGGCTAGATGGTTAGCTGGCCAGGTGACTGTTTGGTTGCCTGGTCAGATAACTGCCATGAATAAAATGAAAAAGGTTTCAAACGTTCGGTTGGTGGATGAATTTAAGGAAGTATAACAGTTGGCATTCATAAAGATGAAAAGACTTAAAGCTTACAACATACTCAAGCAATTAATTTGATAGGATGTTCCCTTTAATTGATTGATTAAAAGATATCACATCAATTAGATATCATATCAATTCATTAATTGTTTCATTAAATGGTTGGATCAAACATTCCCAATTCTCTTCTGATTTCATAAAATTTTATTTCATCAAGAGGCTTAGTGAAAATATCAGCAATTTGATTTTTAGTGTTTAGAAATTCAATAACAACATTTCCATTATTTACTTGATCTCTAATGAAATGATGTCTAATTTCAATATGTTTGGTTCTGGAATGTTGAATAGGATTCTTAGTTAAATTGATTGCACTTGTATTATCACATTTTATAGGTATAGCCTTTTGTTTAATACCATAATCTTCTAGCTGTTGCTTAATCCATAAAATTTGAGCACAGCAACTTCCAGCTGCAATGTATTCGGCCTCGGCCGTAGACAGTGCTACTGAAGTTTGCTTTTTGCTAAACCATGAAATTAAGTTAACACCTAGAAACTGGCAGGTTCCAGTGGTTGATTTCCTATCTATTTTATATCCAGCAAAGTCAGAATCGGTGTATCCATTAAGTCAATGCTAGATTGTTTATCATACCATATACCCAAATTTATTGTTCATTTAAATATTTAAATATTCTTTTAACCGCAAGCAAGTGTGATTCTTTAGGATTGGCTTGATATCTTGCACACATGCAAACACTAAATAAAATATCTGGCCTACTAGCAGTTAAATATAATAATGATCCAATCATGCCTCTATATAATTTTAAATCAACAGATTTTTTAGAATTATAAGATTCAAGTCTACATGATGAGCTCATAGGGGTACCGATACTCTTGGATGTCTCCATGCCAAACTTCTTGATCATTTCCTTTGTATATTTGGATTGGCTTATGAAGATCCCATCTTTGCTTTGTTTAATTTGTAGTCCGAGGAAGTAGGTCAGCTCACCCATCATACTCATCTCGAACTCTCCCTGCATAAGCTTAGCAAAGTCTTTGCATAAAGAATCATTAGTGGCACCAAATATGATATCATCAACATAGATTTGAATAATTAATATATCTTTATTTTATTTTTTAATAAATAAAGTTATATCCACAGTTCCTCGAATAAATCATTACTAATCAAGAATTTGCTTAATCTTTCATACCATGCCCGGGGCGCTTGCTTCAAACCATATAAAGCCTTGTTTAATTTGAAAACGTGATTTGGAAACAAGTGATTTTCAAAGCCGGGTGGTTGTTCCACAAAAACTTGTTCAAATATATCCATTCAAGAAAGCGCTTTTAACATCCATTTGATACAATTTAAAATTCATATAACAAGCATAAGCAAGAAGTAATCTAATAGCTTCTAATCTAGCAACAGGGGCATAAGTTTCATCAAAATCAATTCCTCTTCTTGATTATAACCCTTAGCTACCAATCTTGCCTTATTTCTAATTATATTACCATGTTCATCTAATTTGTTTCTATAAACCCATTTAGTTCCAATAATTTGATGATCATGAGGTCTTTCAATAAGAGTCCAAACATTATTTCTTTCAAATTGGTTAAGTTCCTCATGCATGGCATTAATCCAATCAACATCATTTTTAGCATCATCATAACATTTAGGTTCAATTTTAGATACAAATGCTAAATTATTGCAAGCATCTCTAAATGATGACCTAGTTCTAACTCCTTGAGAAGGATCACCAATAATTAGATCTTTGGGGTGACTAAGAACATACCTCCAACCTCTTTTAATTCATCATTACCTTGTGAGGCTTCAGGTAGGTCAGCGTTCCCTTCTCCATTTACCTCTTGTGTATCTGTGTCGTTCTTATCCTTCAGTGTATATCCTTGAATTGATCTTCAATGTCATCTGCATCATTTATACCTTTTCCCTTCCTTGATGAAGATCATTAGATTCATCAAAGATAACATGAATTGATTCTTCAACTACTAAAGTCTTTTTGTTGAATATTCTAAAAGCTCTACTATATAAAGAATATCCAAGAAAAATTCCTTCATCAGACTTAGCATCAAATTTATCAAGGTTTAATTTTCTTATTTAATACAAAACATCAGCATCCAAAAACATGAAAGTAACTTATATTAGGTTTTCTTCCTTTCCAAAGTTCATATGTAGTATTTTTCAAAACAAGTCTGATTAATGCACGATTTAAAATATAACATGCAGTGTTAATAGCTTCTGCCCAAAAATATTTTGGAAGATTACTTTCACATAACATGGTACGCGCCATTTCCTCTAATGTTCTATTCTTTCTTTCAACTACTCCATTTTGTTGTGGTGTTCTTGGTAGAAAAATTATGTTCAATTCCCTTTTCATTACAAAATTATTCAAAAGATTTATTTTCAAATTCTTTTCCATGATCACTTCGTATCGATAAAACAGAAGAATTCTTTTCATTTGTAATTCTTTTGAATAATTTTTGAAATGCTGAAAACGCTTCGTCTTTACTAGATAGAAATAAAACCCATGTAAAGCGAGAGAAATCATCAATGACAACAAAATCGTATCTTTTTCCTCCTAGACTAGTTGTTCTTGTAGGGCCGAATAAATCCATATGCAAGAGCTCCAAAGGTTTAGTGGTTGAAACTAAATTCTTTGATTTAAAAGAAACTTGGGTTTGTTTTCCAAATTGACAAGCATTATAAATCTTATCTCTTTCAAAAACAAGTTTTGGCAAACCATGTACTAAATCCTTCTTCATTAATTTAGATAGTAAATCCATGCTTGCATGAGCTAGCCTACGATGCCATAACCAACTATTATCAGTTTTATTATTAGTAGCAACTAGGCAATCAATATTTTGATCATGCAAATCATTTAAATTAACAATGTATACATTACCATGCCTATGACCAACAAATTTTAGGTTTTCATTTGCAGGATTTTTAACAATGCATAGAGATGATTTAAAAGTTACATTAAATCCTTTGTCACATAGTTGACTAATGCTAAGTAAATTGTGTTTCAGTCTTTTCACAAGCAAAACATTATCAATATAAGCATGAGTGTGATACCTATTTTTCCAATGCCAATTATTTTTCTTGGCCATTATCACCGAAAGTAACAACACCTCCATCTTTTGCTTCCAAAGTGATGAATTACGATTCATCACCGGTCATGTATCTTGAGCACCGCTATCCAAGTACCATTGTCTTTTAATTGCTCAGGTTGCAAGACACACCTGCATACATAATTTTTATTTTTATTTTTAGGTACCCAAGCTTTCTTGGGTCCTTTAGGGTTAGTCAAGATGGTTCCTTTTGGAACGCATATTTTTCTTATCTTTTGTGTTTGACAAATATAAGCCTTGTGTCCAATTTTTCCACATTTAAAACATGTAGTTTTAGTAGAATCATCAGCATGCTCATAAATATTTTTCAAAAATTTTTGTCTTTCAAAAGTATTGTATCTAAGACCAGCTCTATTGTAAACAACTCTTTGACTATTTAAAATCATTTCTAATTTTTCTAAACTTAGACTAAATCTATCAACAATTGGTTTTAATTTATCCACTTCATTTTTCAAATCTTGGTTTTCCTTTAATAATGATTCATTATCCTTTGAAATTCTTTCTTTTTCATGAATAAGATTTTTGATTTCATTTTTCAATTCTTTGCTTTTTGAACTTAAATTTGCAAAATCATCAATAAGTTCATAAAATGCACATTGTAATTCATCAAAGGTAAAGTCATCTAAAAAGTTAGGACTTACCTCATCATTATCAGCCATAAAGCAAACATTTGCAATTTTAGTTTTCTCTTCATCTTCTGAACTTGTTGCTTCACTGTCGCTCCAAGTAGCCATCATTGCCTTTTCTTTATTCTTTTAGATCCTTTCATTAGTAGTGGACAATCTGGTCTGATGTGTCCAGGCTTTTTGCACTCATAGCAAGTAGGAGGTTCACTCTTTTCCTTATCTTTGCTATGGTCTCATTTGACAAATTATTTTTTTTTTCCAAATTTCTTTCTCTTCATGAACCTTTTAAATTTTCTTGAAATAAGTGTCATTTCATCATCTTTCTCACTATCACTAGTGGTTTCTTCACTTTCATCTTCTTGAGTTACACTCTTCAAAGCCATAGTCCTTTTCTTCTCTGATTCATCTTCATCGATATGTTGTCGTTGCTGAAGCTCATGAGTCATCAAAGAACCGACCAACTCTTCAAGTGATAAATTGTTGAGATCTTTTGCTTCTTGAATTGCAGTGACTTTTGCTTTCTATGTCCTAGGTAAAGATCTTAAGATTTTTCTAACAAGATCACTGTTAGCATAAGATTTTCTAAGACTTTTCAATCCATTAATAATGTCAGTAAATCTTATAAACATATCAGTAATATTTTCAGCAGGATCCATCTTAAATAATTCATACTTATGAACAAGCATATTTATTTTGGATTCCTTGACTTGATTTGTGCCCTCATGGGTGACTTCAAGTCTATCCCATATTTTCTTAGCAGACATGCAAGTAGATATACGATTAAACTCATTTACATCAAGAGAGCAATAAAGAACATTCATAGCCTTAGTATTTAATTGAGCTAATTTCTTGTCTTGCTCATCCCACTCAGATTCAGGCTTTGCAATATTAATATTTTCAATCATAATAGTAGGTGTGTGTGGTCCATTAATTATGATTCCCCATAAATCATAATCTAGTGCTTGAATGAAGATTTTCATTCGTGCTTTCCAATATGTGTAATTTGTTCCATTGAACAAAGGTGGTCTATTAGTTGATTGTCCTTCAGTCAACATAAAACTCATTGGGATTACTACTGATCTTTGGCTCCAAGCTAATCAAAGCTATAGGAATCAAGAGCACTCTGCTCTGATACCACTTGTTGCCCAGATGTAGCAACCCAAGAGGGGGGTGAATTGGGTTATAAAATAAGTTGATTACTATGCAAGTATGTGCTTAAACCCTAATTTTAATTTGCACCGATGTAGTGGAGTGCATAGAATGATAACAGTAGAGAATCAAACAACCATAAACACACAGAAGTTTATAGTGGTTCGGTGCCAAACTCAGCACCTACATCCACTCCCCAAAACCTATGGGAATTTCACTAATCGTATCACAACGATTACAATCTCTAGCCAAACCAGGCTAGCCCTCTTGTTTATACGGCACAAGGTAGCCAAAAACCCCTAGCCAAACCAGGCTAGTCCTCTTGTTTCACGGCACAAGGAAGCCAAATCCCCTAGCCAAACCTAGGCTAGTCCTCTTGTTTTAAGGCACAAGGAAGCCCAAAAATAATCAGGGTTAACACTAACCCTTTTACAAGAACGATCAAGGAATGATAAAGAGAAGCTCCCACAATGAGCAAATATTCAGAGTATACTTTACAATTTTTGAAGCAATAAACCCAGCAATAAATGAACGAGATCGAAGTAGCTGAAGTCTTGATTGCTTGAAAGGCTTCAAAGATCCGGACGACTTTTTGGAGCAATGAATAAACTTGAATGCACAGCAACAATCACTCAACAATATGCAATATGAGCTCTTTTCCTGGATTTTCTTTCTCTTTTAAAAACTCTTTTTCAGAATCGTCATGGTGTGCTTCAAATCCCACCTTTTTATAATCATCCAACAAGAAAAGATCCGTTAGATACATTAGGAACAAATAGAAATAAAAATGGAAAGAAAATATAACCGTTATAAATGTTTCCCTTAAGCATTGAATGCTGATCTCCATTTGAGGAAGGAAAAGCACTACAAATATTCAAAAATCCAAAAGTTAGTGTAGCTTAGAATAGCAATAGAGAGAGAGTAAGAGAGGAAAAGCAAACTCAAGAACTCAGGCGGTAGTTGGCTGGAAATAACTTCAGGCAGCTGAAGCCAAGAAACCATTCGGCCAAGATTTAAGCAATAACCCTCAGCTAGCTAGTCAGCTAGCTCACGAGAGAGGCCACAGTTAAAAAAGACGTCCAGAGGCAGCTCTTTAGATAGCTAAAATGGTTGCTAGTTAGCTCTCCAGCTAACTAACAGCAAAAGCAATGGCCAAGATAAAAGTTGCAGAACACTTAGTTAGCTCACCAGCTAACTAGACAATCGATAGTTAGCTCTCCAGCTAACTAAAACTTTAAGGCTCTCGGCTGCAGGAATGAAAGAAAATGTGGAGTTAGCTCAGCAGTTAGCTAAATGTTAGCAAGTTAGCTCACTAGCTAACTAATTTCAAAAACAGTACAGAAACCGCCCAGCTTAGTTAGCTCTCCAGCTAACTAACGAAAAGATAGCTAACTTTCCAGTTAGCTAAGCAGAGAAAGCAAACGGCCAGTAGAGAGAGGGAGTTAGCCCTTCAGCTAACTAAATTTTCAAATCGCACGACCACACGTTCACCTGTGAAAAATAGTTAACTAACTAGTTAGTTCCAGGATAAAATAGTTAGCTAAGCAGTTAGCTAAAGGAACCACCAGCTAGCTAGAAGATCTGGCAGCTAGCTCAGCAGTTAACTAGAATTTAAGACAATTCGGCCAGGTAACTGGAGTTAGCTAAAAACGAATTCCAGTTAGCTAACAGGGCACCACGAGCTAGCTAACCAGCTAGCTAGAAAAAGAGGGTGTTCGGCCAACATACTGAGACGTGAAGATTAGTTAGCTGAGGGATCTCCAGCTAGCTAACAAGCTAGCTAACCAGCTAGCTAGAATACAATGATGTTCGGCCCAAGCACTGTGAATGTTTCCCAGTTAGCTGAACGTCGTGCCAGTTAGCTAAATGGAATAACAAGCTAGCTAACCAGTTAACTCCCAAGCTAATAAAGATATTCAAAGCAAATTAAATGAGGCACTTTCTTATCAATGAAATTTTGTATGCAGATACTTACTTGCAAGGCGACCGAACTTTCCTGTATCAAGCTTAGAGTTGCCTAACTATTTTGTAATCATCAAAATCAATCTGGGGTCAACAGAGGCCATCAGTGAGGCGACTGTCGAGGCCGAGCGTGCTCGAGCGGCCTTGAACCAGCTGGGGGCTATCACCGCCAGAGATTATCACATCGACGCCCTCTCCATTAAAGTAAAGGCGGCCGAGAAGAGGGATGAGAACGTAGAAGAAGTAGCAAGGATGGCCGATGCCCGCACCGTGAAGGGGGAGGCCATGGTCCGAAGGGTAGAAGCTGTCGTTGCCACCGCTGAGGAGAGAGCAGCAGCCGCTGAGAGAAGGGCTGCCAAAACAATGGATGACTTTTGCAAATCCACCAGCTACGTGGGTGAGCTGGCCAAAGCCTCCACCGATGTCTACCTCCAGGAGTTTCGGGATGGCAAAGAGAAGGTGGCTAAGGTCTTCGGACTTCTCAGCGTTGCAGACATCGAGCCGGACGAGGGGCCCGAGGGGTCATCATCCAATGACGGGCCTACAACAGCTGAGCCTTGATAACCCATTTTCTTCTCTTTTTCTGTATTAAAGTCTAACTCAGTCAGCACTTTGTAAACATTCAAAGTAATGAGAATGACCTCTTTTTATCGAAATGTCTGAGGGCTGATTATTTAACGTAGCATGCACTCCCTTCAGCTTGCCATCGTAGGACCCTCGATAGGGCTACGTCGGTACTAGGGAATATCATGTCTGTCTGCTCGCCACAAGCAAATCCGTGACTTAGTCGCTACATAGGATCGGGTCCTGAGGGTGCTGAGGCTAGCCTCGAAGCTTCCCACTGTGAACCCAGGCTTGACGTAAGGTGTGAGTCTTGTGATGAGCTTGCAGCGTCGAGCAACCATCGGGACTCCATGGTTGGCCGAGGTCGTTCCTTAGGCGCCAAATCGACCTTGAGTTCCCCATGCTGACCGAAGTAGGGCCTTGGTGCCGAGCTGGCCTCAAGCTTTCGGTGCCGACTGGAGTCGAGCTTCGGTGCCGAGCTGGCCTCAGGCTTTCGGTGCCGACCGGAGTCGAGCTTTGGTGCTGAGCTGGCCTTGGGCTTTTGGTGCCGACCAGAATCGGGCTTTGATGCCGAGCTAGCCTCAAGCTTTCGGTGCCAACCAGAGTTGGGCTTTGGTGTCGAGGTGGTACATTAATGGTAGTACCGACGGAGGTTGTCAGAATTCTAGTTCGAGGGAGCGACTTCCCATCCAGTCCTTCGATTCGATACGCTTCATGGTGGAGGGCTTCAGTGACCCGATAGGGTCCTTCCCAATTTGGCGACAGCTTTCCTCCTTCTGTTGGCTTCGAGACCTTAGCCCGTCTAAGGACTAGGTCCCCTGGCAAGAACGTTCTAGGGCGGACATGAGCATTATAGTACCTGGCTGTTCACTATCGGTAGGCAGCCATCCTGAGCCGCGCTTGGTCACACGCCTCCTCCACGAGGTCAAGATTGGCTCGTAGCTGGCTCGAGTTGTCCTCTCCGTCGTAAGACTCCGTTTGAGGGCTTGGGATTCCAATCTCCATAGGGATGACAGCCTCAAACCCGAAGACAAGGCTGAAGAGAGTCTCACCGATGGGAGCCCATGGCGTCGTGTGGTAGGCCCATAGCACATTGGGAAGTTCCTCAACCTATCTTCCTTTGAAGTCATCCAGTCGCGCCCTGAGTCCTTGAAGGATAGTGCAGTTTATCACCTCGGCGGACCCATTGGTCTGGCGGTGTAGAATCCTCTGAAAGGAGCATTGTCGAATTGTTGGCCATTGTCGGTGACGAGGGTATGCGGCTGTCTAAATTAACAGATTATAGACTTCTAGAAAAAGGATCTTACCTTGCTTTTGGTGATTTTAGCTAGCACCTCAGCCTCAACCCACTTGGTGAAGTGGTTGGCAGCAACCAGCAGGAACCTACGCTGGCCAGAGGCCGAGGAAAATGGTCCTAGGATGTCCAACCCCCACTATGCGAAGGGTCATGGGGCAGCCAAGGGGTTCAGCTGAGAAGTCGGTTGCCACTGGATGTTGGCATATCATTGACAGCTGTTGCACCTCTGAACCAGCTCGGAGTCATCCTCCTTCATCGTGAGCCAGTAGTATCCTTAGCGCAGGGTTTTGTACGCTAGAGCTCTGCCCCGAGATGACTCCCATAGATGCCCTCATGGATCTCGCAGAGGATGTAATCAGCTTCCACGGGGCCAACGCACTTGAGGACTGGGTACGAGAAGGACCTTTGGTAGAGCCATTTGTCCATTATCAAAAATTTAGAAGCTCGCTGCTTGAGTAGCCTAGCCTCCACCGGGTCTTCAAAGAGGGCACCATCAGTAAGATAACGGGTGTAAGCGTCCATCCAAGAAGGCTCCTGGGTGATATGTAGGGCTTCCTCTGTAGCTTCGATGCTCGGGACCTCCAAGTGCTCCACATACTTTCTTACTCCTGAGGATGTAACTGACATAGAAGTAAGCAAAAAGGAAGGCATGTGATTTGATCTTACTCAGGTAACGGGACATGGTGGGATCTTGGGCCTCATACTCTTTCGCAACTTGCCCGGAGGTAAGTTGAGAGTTGGTGAAGGCTATGAGATGCCTTGCTCCAAGCTCTCCGGCCACCTTCATTTTTGCTAGCAAGGCTTCATACTCCGCTTGATTGTTGGTGGCAGAGAAAAGGAAACGGAGAGCGTACTCCACTGCCTCTCCCTCAAGGCTCGCAAGGATGAGCCCGATTCTACTCCCCTGGGAGTTAGATGCGCCATCCACATGAAGAATCCAATCCCCTCCTACCTTGGTTGTCATGTATGGGGACTTTGAGCGTGGTTCTTTCGGTTGCTCCTTGACCCACGTGCACTCAACCAGGAAGTCGGCTAACACTTGGGACTTCATTGCTAACCTCGGCCGAAAGGACAGGCCAAACTCCCCCAGCTTGATGGCTCACTTCGCCAGTCGGTCGGAGGTGTCTGAATAGGATAAGATTGTCCGGAGGGGCTAGTTCGTGAGCACCATAATAGGGTGGGCTTGGAAGTAAGGCCTAAAATGCTGAGCAGAGATGATCAAAGCAAAAATGATCTTTTTGGTTCTGGAGTACCTGGTCTCCGCATCGTGAAGCACTTTGCTGGTGTAAGAAATCAGCCTCTACGTCCCATCGGCATCCATGTGGATGAGCACGGAGCTGACGGCCTCGGGGGAAGCTGCAAGGTAGAGGAAGACCTCCTTCTCGCCCTACGGCTTGGACAGCAATTGTGGAGTGGATAAAAATTCCTTCAGCTCTTAAAGGCTTTCTGATACTCCTTTGTCCACTCGAAGCCATTGACCTTGTGTAGCGCCTTGAAGAAAGGTAGGCACCTCTCTGCTGACTTGGACAGGAAGCAGCTCAAGGCTGCCACCCTCCCAGTCAAGCATTGCATCTTCTTCTTACTAGCCGGGGGCCTCATGTCAAGGATGGCTCGGATCTTATTGGGGTTCGCCTCGATTCCCCGCTACGTCACCATGAAGCCTACGAACTTGCCTGCTGTAACTCTGAAAGTGCACTTGTGGGGGTTCAGCCTTATCTAGAACCAGTGGAGATTACTGAAGGTCTCCGCTAGGTCAGCAACATGGTCAGCGGTATGGATACTCTTGATTAGCATATCATCCACGTACACCTCCATGTTACGTCCAATTTGGTCCTCAAAGACCTTGTTCATCAGCCTCTGATAGGTGGTCCCAGCATTCTTTAGTTCGAAGGGCATTACCTTATAACAACATATGCCCTTCTCGGTCACAAATGAAGTAGCCTCCTCGTCCGCCGGGTCCATCTTGATTTGGTTATATCCTGAGAAGGTGTCCATGAAACTAAGGGTCTCGTGGCCAGACATGGTGTCCACCAGCTGGTCGACTCGAGGCAACGGGAAGCTATCCTTGGGGCATGCCTTGTTGAGATCGGTGAAGTCGATGCACATCCTCTAGCTCCCGCTGGCCTTACGAACCATCACAATGTTGGCCAGCCAGTCGAGATAGTGGACCTCCCAAATGTGGCCGGCGGCCATCAGCTTGCGAACTTCCTCGTCGATGGCCTTCTGCCGATCGGGGGCGAAGCTCCTCTTCTTCTACCGAACGGGTCGGCATCCTGGGTTGATGTTGAGTTGATGGGTAATTACCTTCTCGGGTATACCCGGCATGTCAGACGCCGCCCATACAAAGATGTCAAAATTGGCCTGCAGAAAGCAAGAAGTTGATCGCGCGCCTCCTCTGGGAGTAGGGCTCTGATCTGGACTATTATTATCGGGTCTTCCCCCCGCGGAAAGGTCAGCAGGTGTTTGGCCGGCTCCCCTCTCCTCTCCTCTCCAAGTCTTAGGGGTCGAGCGATTCTGGTGCTAGTGCAGCCATTACCTCCTAAGGGCTAGGGGCCATATGATAACACAGTAGGATTGGATTCCGCTCTCCCCGCATCTTTCCGACTCCTTTGCTGGTGGGAAACCTCATGAGCAATCTCTTGGTGGAGATGACGACATCTAAAAGGTTCAGACCGAGTCTCCCAAGGATGGCGTTGTAGACCAAGGGAACCTGGACAACTAAAAAATTCATGAAGACTGTGCTTTGACACGGTGGCGTCCCGGTAGTAACCGAGAGGGTGATCTCCTTCTTAACCCTTACAGAATCTCCAATAAAGCCCATCAGGGGCGTGGTAATAGGTCGGAGGGAGCTAAGGGACAAATCCATTCGAACAAAGGCATCATAACTCAAAACATCAACTAAGCTCCCACTGTCAACTAAGATTCTTTTTACAGGGTGTTTTGCTATCGTCATGGACACGATGATGCTGTCATCATTGTTGTTAACCACCCCCTCTAAGTCCCTTTCAAAGAAGGGAATTACAGAATCTAGTCCCTCATCCCCTCATGGCCTTTTGGGCCCCAGGATATCATGGCTACTATTTTTTCGATCAAGGCGTTATCGATGCTGACCTGAGCAGGCGGAGGTGCTGATGGTCCGGGTGCGCTCGGGTTCCCCCTCTATACAAACTTCCCCATGTGGCCACATTGGATAAGGTCTTCAATCGCCTTCTTCAGCTGATGACAGTCTTTGGTGTCGTGGCCGTGGTCCCGGTGGAAGCGGTAGTAGAAGATTTTGTTACAAGGGGTCCCTGGCTTCATGAGAGGAGGGTGTTGAAGATACGACTCACCCTCGATCTCCATCAGGATGTGGGATATCAGGGCGAGCAGAGGAGTGAAGGGTTCCTCCCTAGGAGCAAGTGCCCATGGTCGGTTGTCTGGTCAATGGGGATGCTCGGGCCTCTTGGGTTGAGCCTTAGTTGGCTTGGGACAGGCTTGCTTCTTACTGGAACTCCCATCTGCCTCGCGTCGGGAGGAGTCGGCCTAATCAGCGCGGATATACTTCTGCGCCCGGCTTAGCAGTTCAGCATAGAAACTGGGCGGCTTTTTGTCGAGGGAGTAGGCAAAACGAGAGGGACGGAGCCCTCACTTTAAGGCCAGGGTGGCCACTGAGTCCTTGAGGTTGTAGACCTCGAGGGCAGCTTCCTTGAAACGGACGACGAAGTCCCTCAGCAACTCACCACTCCTCTGCTGGATGGAGAACAAGCTGTCCGCCACCCACGGGATTTTTCAGCATGCATCGAAGTATGCCAGAAAGGCCCTCTCCAGCTGTCGAAAAGGGTTGATGCTCCACAGCGACAGGCAAGAGTACCAAGCTCGGGCCGCCTTCCTTAGAGTGGCGGGGAAGGCGATGCAAAGAAAGGAGTCGGTTGTCCCCTGGACTTGCATCAGAACCTTGTAACTCTCCAGGTGGTCCAGAGGATCGGTGGTGCTATCGTACAGATCCAGCTGAAGGAGGCAGAACCGGATTGAGATTGGCTCCTCCATGATGCAACGGGACAGCGGTGGATGACTGTCGTAATCCACCTCTGATGGATTGGTGATCCTGCGGCTGAGCTCC
Organism: Calamus simplicifolius; assembly: GCA_900491605.1. NCBI lineage: Eukaryota > Viridiplantae > Streptophyta > Magnoliopsida > Arecales > Arecaceae > Calamus > Calamus simplicifolius. Next base: position 124,250 of record UESW01002238.1, read on the forward strand.
TCCAGCCGTTGGTTGTATTCATCTAGCCGTCGCTCGGCCCGAAGAGCGATTCGGCCCCTTCGTTGAAGACTCCGAGGATGGAGAGGGGTGGCAGCGATGCAGACATGTGCGCTCCGCATCCTTTCCATAATGCCGCTTAGGAGAAGCGCTGGCATGGTGGGAAGGGGACCGGAGCCTCTTAGAGGCTTCCCAGCGATGGTACATGGGTGAAGCGCGGCGATGGCGAACCTTCTGGAGGGGAGACCTCTTCCGAGAAGAATGCTGACTCGGCTGGACCACCCTCGGGATCGATGAGGGTGACTCCGGCTGTCGCTGCACGATTGCCGGCTACTGCTGCGCACCTGGATCGTCGCCACCAGCGATTGGACCTGCATGGTGAGGGTGGCGATCCGATCGTCATGCTGCGGGGGCGGCGATGATGGCGGTGTGGGAATGCTGACCTGGGGAGCGAGGGGACCGGCCTCCGGCGGCTCGGCTCCCTGGCGATGCCCCCTGGTGCAACTGGTGGAAACCTCCTATGCGCATGTCACCACCATCTTCTCGACTGCTCAGGGATGAAGGATATGTAGCTAGCTAGTTCAAAGCTTACTTTTCTCCTTCTCTGGCTCCCTACCTGGCGCGTCAATCTGTTGCCGCCAAGTCACGTTCCTCTAACACCAGAAAATGAAGATCCTTCTCCTCGAAGAAGCTCCTGCAAGAAAGTCTCTGAAGACCAGTTGCACCAGTGGGGACCCTCTGACGCTCAAGTAAGCGACTCGGGAATAGTGAAGAAAAATAGAGCTAATGAAAGTGGCTAGAGAACTTGAGTTCATATCCCTTCTCTCTTTGTAGTGTAGGTTCTTATACCTATCCGAGGATTCCTTTTCTCGCTCTCAGAAGGTGGCTAATTCTGAGGCGTCATTGTCCGATAGTGGGCAGATGGCCAGCTGACAAAGATAGGTCGCAACCGACACTGAGCATGTCAGAGGTGTCTTGCCCCGCTAGTCGCCTGTCAGGCGCGGCGTCACAGATGGTATGTGGGCTTAGTTATGTCAGATAGATGCCGCTACAAATAGTGGCCACGCACAATTGCAGACAGTTAGTGGGCCACGTGGTAGCCGTAGATGGTTGGTGGGCCATGTATTAGTATCAGGCGGCTTGAGGTAGTAGGGACCTGACATCCGAGGCCAAGGGGACTTAAGGTCCGAAGCCGAGGGGACGTAAGGTCTGAGGCCGAGAGGACATGAGATCTGAGGCCGAGGGGACTCAGGTCCGAGGTCGAGGGGACGTAAGATTCGAGGCCGAGGGGGTCTTGAAGGCCGAGGCTGAGGAGGCAAGCTAGGGTTCCGTCAGTTGCTTCTTCCGTCAACTCTAATGCGGTTTGATCAGCCACATCAAATGGCTTGGGTAACGAAGGGATGGCTCTGGTAGTGAAACAAAAGATATAGTGCCTCCCATAGAAAAATGGAGGAGATGACCATGAAAACAAAAGAAATGATAGCTCCAGAAGAGATGCAACTCCAATGGGAAAACAGGGGATACAATAGTGGGAGAGGAGACCATGGCTCTGATTCATTCACTTTGAAATAAGACTTCTTTTACTTGGAGAATTGAGTATTTTACCACCTCCACTTAGAAATCGTGATTTCATTCCACAACCTTATCCCCCTCATATTAAGCATATTACTTCTAATATCAAATTTAATATAACTTGTATCTCATAATCACCAAAAAAAAAATCCAGTATAATTACTTTTATTATAATATAATATTAAAATATGATATAATATTATATTATAATTAATATGATATGATAATTAATATTATATTGTAATGAATACAATATTATATTGAATTTTGTATCATATAACTTAATAAAAGTTATACAATAACTTTAATTATAATAACTTTCATTATACAATTATAGTGGCTATATTAAATTTTAATACTATAATGCTATAATAGTTATAATAATGTTAAAATTATAACATTAACTATGATAATATTATAACATTACAGTAGTTAATATTATAATATAAATATTACAATATTAAATTTAATTTTATATTCATCATCACCAAAAATATTTATTTGATGATTTTCATTATAATATTATAATAGTTATAATGATTTAAAATTATCATATTATAATGTTAAAATATTAAAATTTTACAATATTATAACATAAAATATCATAATATGAAAGTTGTAATATTTTAATGTTATAAATTAATGTTATATTCATCATTAATTAAAAAGTTTAATATCACAACTTTTAGTATATATAAATTAATTTATATAATATAACATTATAAATAATTGAATATTATCATATTATAAACAATTTCATAGTATAACTTTTTATATTAATGTAACTATGGCACAAGACGCACAACTTATATTACTATCACAATATAAAAGTATATAAATTTTTTAAAAACTGTTAATTTACTTTTTAAATTATTTTCTCTACGTAAGCATAATATAATAAATTTATAATAAATCCGGTTTCATTTAATTCCTCTCTTAATTTCATTCTTCAGGGTTTTCATACTTGCTTTTCGATGTTTGTGTAAAAAAAAAGAAGTAATAATAATAATTATTATAATTATTACTACTGCTGCTGTGCTGCTGTGAGAACTTGCCAGTGAGAATAAATGTTATAAACTATAGATTATAAAATAAAATCGCCACGCGATAAATCGCCGCGCTCTGTCCGTGGTTCCTGCCCCGAGTCCCGAGCTCCTGAGTAACGTTGCGGCCGTGGCCGCGGCCTGCGCGAGTTCGCTGCAGGGCATGGTGCATCCTCCTTCCCCCTCACCTCCGACCATGGACAAGATTCCGAGGAAGCATTCCAAGCACCGGATGAACAGCAAGAATCCGGTGGAGCGGTCCGCGTACTTTGCGCGGAGGGAGGCGGCGCGGGTGCTGCGACTGGTGCTGCAGGGCGACGCACGCCGCCAGGCCACCGCCTCCATCAAATCCCTCGTTTACGGTCCCTCCGTCCGCAACAAGAAGGCCACCTTCGCCCTCGTCTGCCAAACTCTCAAGCGTATGCGTCTTTCTCGCTGTTTAGGGTTTCCGGCTAGTCTTTCTTGATCACTCTCAAGCGTACGCGTCTTTGTAGTCATCTAGGGTCTGCCAATAATCTCTCTTGATCCTGTTTCTTTCTTCTTATCACGTTTTTCTTGGAAAAAATTGATTAGCGAGTCAAGTTTGTAGTTTTCTTGGGAGAATTTCTTGTTATGGAAGGATTCTCGATCACTTCCTGCTCTTATTCTTCTTTGGTGGATGCACTTGCTAGGGTAGTCGGTTCAGAATCGTAGGATTTTCCAATGTAGCCTTCAGCGTGCGTAATTGTATGACTATGAAGTTGATAAACTTCTGTTCCTATCCTGTGGTTTCTAGCTTTATGTGGTATATACCCTAATTTGTACTCTTAGGTCCTTCATGTTCGTGAATCAAATTTGTTGACTGGCCAGCTATGTGCTTCCTTTCAGATGGGTCAAGATAAGAAGAAAACGGAGGAACGCTGACATCTCATCGATCCGTATAATCATGTACACACTCACAGAGAGAGAGAGAGAGAGTCTCCTGATTTATGTGAACAACTATTTGTTAATTTCTTTAGCAGGAAGCCACCCCTACACATCGCAAACATTTCTGCTTGAAAGTGGGAATAAAATGCATTTTCTTCTATCCACGCATAAAAGTTTTCTTTTATTTTCCATGTATGACCATGTTCTGTCATCTGCACACTACAGTTCGTTTAGATGGAAGTACACAAGACTGAAAAATTGACTATGCTTGCTCAAATGCAGAACTTTGAAATGTGATGCCAGATAATTCCTTTCCCTAGTATCTAGCTATAGGTCAGTCAGTTTGTTCCAAATTAGTTTCATATGTATCAGTGCCAAACATTTTTATATGTTTTGGACTGCATGGCTGACAATTCCTTTTCCAAGAATTTGACTTCAGCTTCCGCAGTTCTAGCATAATTTTTATCCACTGATGCTGAACATTTTTCTATGTTAAACATGACTTATTTGATTTGATAGGCTATAGTTTGGCAACATTTGTTTGTTTTATGCATTGAGAAACTTAAGAGTTCTTTCTCTTGCTTTCTTTTGTTTGCTTGACGATACTCCAATAACTCTTTTTTCTCTCAACTTGCAGATCTTTCACTCATTAAGGATGTATTAATGCGAACTAAGTTACTATCTAGCAAATGGAAGGTGAAGAAAAAACACATTTGCATTCAAATTTGCACCTTGTCTAGCTTACTATTCCAGAGATCTTCTATATTTTTGTCTCTATTTTTTTCCAACACTCTTGTCTTAGGCATGCTTAACTCATGATAGCATATATGTAATTATGCTCAAATCTTGGTTGTTCACTTGGTGGTGTTTCTGATTGCAGAAGCAGGAAGAGTTGATCTATGTAACTGCATATGATGTTCTCTTTGGGCAGGTCCGTCCTTAAACATTGTCAACTCCTATGCCCACATTTTGTACTGCTATCATGTTACAGAGAAAATAATTTAATCTTCTTAAGAACTTTATGTTAGCAATGCTTATTGCAGAAGAAAGAAAGATTAGTAATTTAAAAAATGCACTTATACCCCTTACAAGATTATTCTCAACCATAAAATAAAGCGAGGATTGTTTTCTAAGGGTTCAAGATGAAGCGAATCCATGGATTTTCATTAAACAAAGAATGCAAATAAGATGACAATGGGTTGGTTTTGAATTTAGATTCTACAGCAGTCCTTATATGTATATTTATATTTTTTAAAGATTCCTATCTGAATATGGTATTAAGGATTGAAGTTCAGATCCGTTTCCAATTGAATAATATGTTCCATTTCAAGGGCAGGTTTGGGAATGTGTTAAGGCTATGAGGGGTGTGAATGGTTGGGTGGTAATTGTAGGTTACTGTGAGTTTGAGCAAGGCAGTCGTGTAGACAAATTATATCAGCGAATGGAAGAAGAAGAAGTGATTGGGGTTAAACAAGCTGTGTGAGGTTGCAATGACATTGGTCTAAGGTAGAAGAGGTGGGCTGGGACAGGTTGGCTTTACTGACTGACATGGTAGGCTCTTTGATGGGCAACCTCAATTAAAGATTTTTTCCCATTTTTTCATTGCTGGTAACATTCATGGTGGAGCTTTATTGTGTGACATCATGGCAAAGAATGTAAAGGGGAGCTTGGGAAGGCATGTTTTGATGATAGAGGCAAGAGGTTTTTTGCAAGAGAAGATCGGGGGTCCATCATATTATTGGTTCATATGGAAAGCAAATAAAATTCAAGTTTAGGGGGAAGGGGAATATTTTAATGAGAGAGGTAGGGTTTTATTTTGCAAGAGGAGATTGTGTGCCAGCTATACCAATGGTTCTTACGGAGAGCAAATAGAGTTATCTATTTTTTTTATATTTTTGTTTTGGGGGTGGGGGTTGGGGGGTGCAAGGCAAGGTTCAGGTTTGGGGAAAGGAGGATGTGGCCATGGGGAGAGGGGGAGGGTGGAAGATTTTTGTAGCTAAGAAAGGGAGGGAATAAGATAGGCAGATGAGTTTTGAAGGGCAGGATGTATAACAATGGTTTAAGGCCTTATTATCTGGGTAAAGGGTGGTGTAGTGGTAGTGACAGTGAGAGCTTTTGAGGTGTCACTACAAGGCAAATAATGTTAAGGAGAGGTTGAGAGAACGTGTTTTAATGAGAGATGCATGCATTATTTTGCTTGAAGTCTAGTTGTGGAACTGGTTGAATCCAAAATCTTTTCTTTTAAATAAATCAAGGAAAGAGTACACGTAAAGGCTAAAGTGGCTAGTTCCGTGAGATTTGATTAGTGTTTAAGACCATACATTGCAAAAGTGTTAGAGAAGAATTACATAACTTTTTTAGTCTTAAATGGCACTATGGGTTTGTAAAAGTTGTCTACAATCTTGTATATATCTGGATCAGGCTATATAGGTAAAGTGGACCATACAACTTATATGGATTTGATATTGTCATGGAGATAAATATAGGTTAGTTTCAGGCCTTGGTCGAGGCATCTGTTCCTACTGTTTTCTTGATACTAAAGCTCTCGCTGGATCCTCTATTGCTCATAAATTACCTGGTCTGGTAGCACCAGCTTGGAGATTTGATGGGCGATATTTTCAATCCCAGGAGATAGGATTTGCAGGTAGAGGTTGAAAGACACAGCTTGTTCTCAATATGTGCTTGTTCATACCATAGTTATCCTTTAGCTGTTAGCAAGACTAGTTGTGCATAGCATAATGATTAACACACCCTTTTGATTTCCATTCTTTGGACCTTATTTTTCTGATGTTTAATGATTCATGTTCCTTACAACATCAGCAAAGCTCACTTTTGTCATGTTAGGTGTACCTATATCTAGCATCTTGCACTATTTAACATGTTTTGGTGGTGATCAACAATGCTTTATGATGTGGAATGTTGGGCAGTTAGAAAAATACACGTATATAAGATGAATGTGGCAAAAATGAGAATGTTAGGATGACTTAGATGATAAATTAAGGGAAGGATGACTTAGATGGTTTGGACATGTGAAATGTAGACATAAAAAATGCACATGTGCGAAGGAGTGACTTGATAGATGTAGAAGAAAAAAGAAGTAGAAGTCTGAAAATTACATCGGAGCATGTGATAAAGAAAAACTTAAAATCTTTGCATCTTCCAAAAAATATGATTCAAAATAGAGCTAAATGGAGAAAAATGATTTATATAGCTGAATCCAACTAGTCTGGGATTAAGGTTTTGTTGTTGTTGTTGTTTGATGGTGATCAACAAGCCTTATTATTTACCTTTGTAGAACATTTCGTTATGATATATTCACTTGGTTTCTTTAGGATATTGCAATGACAGGCGATATTGAAAAGTTCCTTATGCTTAATAAAGATTCTCTTCAGTCGGCTTTAGCACAACTCTGCTCAACACAAAAGGTCAAGCGTGTTGAAGACTTACTGCCGAAAAATCAGAATCCTGGTTTGTCTTTACTCTGTTATTTTGCCAGCGGTGGACCAAGTTTACACATGTTTTACTTCCATAATACCAAGTTGAGAGCAAATTCATGCATGGACAAAATTTGGCATGGATTTAATATTTTGGTAAAATAATCCCCTTGGCTGCATGGGTTAGGGTACTACCTAGATTTCCACTGTAAAAGTTCTGCATCATGTATGAGCGTGGAGAATGAGATTGACATATAAATTAGAGTGTAGCCAAGTGGAATCTCCTTATATCATATTTGAATGTTACGTTTTATCTTTTGGATTATAGCTAGTTTTTAATATTTCTACTTATGTTGTTTTTTTAGTTTCTCTCTCTCATGTCTTCTAAGGTCCTTGACACCTGTGTAGTTACAAATGATGCTTGTACTGCCTGCTCTTAAAGATGATTTCTAGATGTTCTCAGGAAGCAGTGAAGACCTGTCATATTCAGAACATGGTGCTCTATGGTTCAGCATTAATAGAACTGATTTTCTTAGGTAAATAAACAATCATCTACTCAATATGAACAAGGAGGGCTTTCTTACAAGGAAAACTAAGGACAAGCCTGTGTTCTCTCTTTTTTGATGATTTCAAATTTTAATTGCTAAACTGTGTTCTTTCTCTTTTTTGATGTCAAGCTGTGTTCTTTCTTAAGCCTGCGCAAACTAAGGATTGATTATGTTAGTCAACAGAGTACAATTAGGTTCCTCTACCATAATAAATAACAAAATAAAGTTCAAACATTCTTTTGAAGATTTAAGAAGTATAAATTCCTTGTTTGCACCCTGTTGTTTTAATTTTTTTTAACAAAAATAAGTTCCTTTTTCTTCAAATGCTTCAGCCATTTTCACATATGTAGCACTGGTCAAAGTTCTATATCTTTGTCTTATAAAGTATATTGCTGATATCTCATGTGTGCAGTCGCCAAAAAGAATATTGGCATTGTGTTGTTTCTTTAATCTTTGTTTGTTGTTTTTCTTTTTTTCTTTTATCAAGTAATTATTATACTTTTCTTATAGTCTTTGACTACTAGTTACATCAGTTATGTCTTCACTGCCGCATGAGAAAATTAAGTCCAGTATGCAGTACTTTTTCCTAGAGATCCATTAAAATGTGTTTTTTGTGGTTTTAACATAAATACCTATGGGAGCCTGAATCTTGGTTATAATTTTCTGAAGCCTGGTAAAACTCAATTGAAGCTTAGTCCTCGGCAACCAAATACCTGAATACTTACATGTGATGCAGATCCCATGTTCATAAAGGAACAGTTAAATATAACACGACTCCCCTTCGCGCAATGTCCCTATTTTTGTGTTTCTTGTTCTTGTTCTCTTTCTTTCTCATATTAGAACTGAAGGCTTTCATAAAATTGAGCTGCTTGAATTTGTGAGAAGGGATTATAAAAAAAGAAAGAGGAGCATAGGTCTTAGAAAATTATACATGCTCAAATATGTGCTCCGTGGTTGGCAAGACATCTTGCTGTGGAATGCTTATTCTTACTTCTGTTTGTATATGCTAATTACAATGGTGACATGTTAGGAACTCATAAATGTATTCCTGATTTATAAGATAAGCTCCTTTTTCTTTTAATGTTTCTTAAACACTGCATTGAGGGATAGTTATACGCATTCTTGCCCCTCTTTTAATTATCACTATTAAGGTATGCTGTACCAGTTGGTACATCATCATACTAGGCATACTATATCATACCATTACTGTACTAGAATTAGTATGGGAGACATTTGGTACGGGGATGTACTTGGCATGCTGACACTGTTTTAAAATCTTATGGGATGCCCCTTAATATTGAGACAGCAAAACAATAATCATAATCAAAATAATAGCCTTAATGTTGTGTCTATCTAGTCTTGGCTTTTCATACTTCATTGAGGAGCATTATTTGCATCTTCACATGCCCAATGGTAATATTATGCAGGGTTTTAAATCTTGTAGGATGATGATATCTCGGTTTTTTCATAGAATGAGATACTCCGTTGTCCTATTCGGTTTGACTGGCTGTCCTATTAGAGTGTTCTGATACCCTCATCTCTCTTTCCTTCATTTTTTTTTTCTCTCTTATTTCTTTCCTTTTTTCCTTCTTTCCTTTTCTTCTATTTTATTTCTCTTTTTCTTTCTTTTCTTTCTTTCTTTTCCTTTTCTTTCTTCTTCTTTTCTTGCAAGGTTGGGTTCCCTGTCCCAGTCCTTCTTTCCTATAGGAACAAGTATTTGCCCTAATGAGTTGTGGGACATGTTGGCCTAGAAACTTACCCTTGTGATATGGAGGCTGGGCTTGTTGAGGAGGCCTATGCAATGCTATGGTGTGAATTGTACCGTGTGGGATTGGTCTTGCAATATTTGAAGGCATATTGGCTTGCAGATCATTGACATGGTGGATAAGTCGAGGCATAGGGGTGATTATTTTTAACATTAAGGCACTTGAGTGGGCAATACTCAGCTTGAGGAGCACAAAATGTGGTAATACAAAGGTCTGCTATTATGGTGCACTCCTAGGGAAAGCTATTGTGGCATGAAGGCGCATATGAGCATTGCTTTTGACTTGATAGTCAAGCTGCTTGTGAACAGGGCATCACAAGAGTTTGAATTTATGGTGGTGCCAAGAGCGAAGCATAGATTTGTATACATGGTCATGTAGGTAGATTGGCAAGCATTTTTGATTTATGTGCACAGGAGTTAAGGGAGGCTAGCTTTCATACATAGCATATTGAGGTGCCACATAGTTATTGAGTAAGAGAAAGACCTCACCCTTGTGGCTTGTAAGATCAACATATTCATTTTCACACATTATTGAGAATGTATGAGGTATAGGTCATTCATTAGGTTTTAAATCTTGTGGGATGTGGGTATCCCGATTTCTCCACAGTACAAGACACCCTATTGTCTGACCCCTTCTTGGTAGTTGTTTCGATGCTCTCATCTTGTTTCCCTTCAATTTTTTATTATTTTATTTATTTATTTATTTATTTTCTTCTTTCTTTCCTTTCTATATTTTTTCTTCTTCTTTATTTCTCTTCTTCCTTCTTTCCTTTCTTTTTCTTCTCCTTTCCTTCTTTTCTTTCCTTCTGTTTTCTTTTTCCTTTTTTCCTCTTTCTTCTTTTTCCTTGCATGGTTGGGCTTTAGGGTCCCATTTTCCCAAAGGAATGGGATGGGATGGCTAGGATAACCTTGATATTATGAACCTGAGAGAGAAGGATTAAATAATCTGACTGTGGAGCATTATCTAGCAGTTCCTAAGTTACTTCAATTGTTTTATATTTTCTCACCTTTTATCTCACTTTTTATGGTTTAGAGAGGTATAGAAATCAAGACAAATCTAATAGTTTCTTAGCTGATAGTTGTGAATTGTATTATGGCAAGTTCATGGTCCTGACGAAACCAGCACCTGTTTTAGGCAAAAGATAGTGCAAAATCATTCATTGCATCTTCATTTTAATGTGTCTCAATACTCTTACAATCATAATGTTTTATTTCTTTGCAGTTATTTCAAAATCTCGGTATGTCCGTGTTAATACATTAAAAATGGATGTTAAATCTGTCATTCGAGAAATAGGAAGAACAAACAAGGTACTTTTTACTGTCTTCAATATTCTTAATCTGCAAGCTTTAACTCTTATGTTGCTTAATATTACCTTGAGCCATAATCATCAATTTTCCCTTTTATATAGAAGGCATGTCTTCTATGCATCACCTTGATGTTAATAATTAAGCTAGTTTTAATTATTGTTGAAATTTTTTATCTGTTATTGTGCACTAATATTTAGCATGAGACAGAAAACAATTCTTAGCCACAAGAACTATCCTATGTTCTCGATTTAACTCTAAACACGTTTTAAAAACCATAAATATCCATATATGAGAAGCCTTTTTCCCCCCCCAAAAAAAAACAGATGCGAAAGAGGAAAAAAAATGTGTATATTGCCATTGCAGTTGCAATTAGCCTCAAAGATATCTGATTGCACTCTATTTCCTGCCGTATTACTACTCGTGAAGCTTTATTTAATGAGTTAATGTCCTTTCTCCATTTGTTTTAACTGTTGCAGTCTTATTATTAGTTGCATAATTATCTGATTGTTGTCTATTTCCCGACTGTACTGCTACTCAAGGAATTTTACTTAGCTTCTTTTTTCCTATTGTTTAAGATGATTCTACCCAGAACTGTAATCTTGATATGATGTGCATAAGCATCATGAAAACTATATTGTATAAATTCTCATAATATGACTTTGTTTAGTTGGTCGTGCTGCATTCATATTAGCAAGACATAAATTTCAGCCTTTTGTGATGGGACAATGTGATATGGATAGGTCACCAAGGATGACATGATTCCAGACGTGTTAATGCTCCCATCTGGCGGAGATTTACATGACCATCCGTTGGTTAGGAATGGAGGTATATTTCTGCAAGTAAGTCGTTTGATTGCAGTTTTGTTTGCATTGGATTTGTTATTTTTTGTCCATATATTTGCTTTGCAGTGTTCAGCTTAGTAACTCAAAAAGTTGACTCTCTTGATTGATTCAGAGTTAGGTATTTGATTTCTCTGCACTTTCTTGAAATTTAAAGACTAAGAAGAATATACTTGCAAATTAAATTAAAGTCAAAGTGAATCCGAAACTGATTAGTTTGTTAAGTAGTTTTAAGTGTAAATATGATTACTTCACATTATCAGTTGGACTAGGATGTCTCACCATGTGAACTACTGATGATCAACAGCAATCCCATTATTTCTCCTTTATAATAAATTTGTGCCTAAGAATATCTTTAATTTATGAACAAAACCTAGCCACATTTACTAATGGTCCATTGATTAAGTGAAATAAAAATAAATTCGCTGAGTACTTGTAACAGTGAAGCCCTTGGTTGCTTAAGTTATGCGGGATTAAGGCACACCACAATTTTAGAGTTTCTAATTCTTTGGCTTGTTGTGGCTGCCCTGGATCTCTTGTGCCATGACTTCAAATATTCATCGTTGTAGTGAATGCTTTAAGTGATGAGGGAGATCTAATGAGAGGTCTTGCAGTTAGATGGAAAAGTAAGAAATCAGTAGGAAGGGATATTAAATAGTTTGATCGAAAGTTTAAAGCGTAAAAAATGATACGAGCAAAAGATTGTGCTCACATTGGACATGCTCTTATCGGAATATAAGGTGAAGGACTCAGAATCTGATCAATGCATATAAGGTTTTCTAATTCTGGTAGACCTTTTTACTTAATTTACTTAATACTAGGATTGGATAATGATCAATTACTTATCATGCATAGAAGATTTTAGCATACTGGAAAAACCTTGAGCAAAGCTGAAAACTTCCTCTTGTTTCTCTATGCCTGATGTTTTCATGGGCGGGCCCCAGGCAGGTGGGGGGATAATCAAACGTTCACCAAAATTATGAGGGAAAAAAAAAACTAGTCACCAATATTTCTGTGGTTAATGGCATACCAGCAATCCATTATATACTCCTTACTCTCGAATTAGGTATATGCATTGCACATGTCAAATGCTAAAATAATGAAAATGCCATAAAAGTGGCTTTCCCTTTTTTCCTTACTATGTTTTTTTTTTCCTTACTATGAGCTGGATTAGTTGTATCACTCTTGTTTTTATTCAGTCTACGCAAGCATGCTGTTTACTTATATGTCATTGTTGTTGGTATCTAGACCAATGTTCCCATACCGATTTAGGATGCATGGTCTTTTTTTTTTTAATTAACAAATAAATTTCTTGCTGAAATGTATTGATCTTTCTCATGAGTTTTCTGAGAAAGAACTTGATATATTGACCATTGAAAAAGTTAATGCCCCACTCTTGTTTTTGTCACCACTGGGACACTATATCTTTTTTGTTTTTGTTTTTTTAAACAATGATCAGTGTGTTGTGGTATATGTTTTAGCTTTTGGGGTGCTTTGCTGTTGTTGGATAGGTTTTTTAAGGCTTTATCTCCAATTTCTACGTTTTGGTGGTTAAAGCCTTTCTTTTTAAAGGAGACTTTTCCCCCATTATTGCCCTTGAAGTTTTAAATGCTAATTTATTCTAGGGAACATAGGGTGTGTCTAACATCATAGTTATTGCTGTTTGATGAAAAGGAAACAGATTGCTCGTTTGTAGTTGGATGATGTGGGAGTTGGGGAGGGTGCTAGTTTAATAGTTAAGCGTTTGTCCTACAAATCGACTGAATCAAGAAGCTAAGTAGCTTTGCATAATTTATTATAATATTAAAAACTACAAACCTAGTTTCAGACGGTAAAAGTTTTTAAATTATTGCAGGCATAATATTGAGTTAAACATGATTAGATGAAACATTGGTAACAATAAGCATCACTAATGGGGGAGTGAAGTACATCTGATTGGACCCAAAAAAAGAAAAAAAATCAAATTGTAGCTTAAAACAATTCTTGGCGGTGAACAGTTGAGAGGAGAAAGAAAAGGTGGTGGAGCTTCCGTGAACCGAGGATGTCCGTGGGAGGAGCCGGGGCTGCTGATGTCTAGAGGCGGGGTTAGGACGGAGCCGAGACCGAGGCTGTGGATTAGGTCGGAGTTGCGGCCGTGGGGAGTCATTGGGGCTTGGCTCGCCTATGCGAAGCAGCAGGGACGAATAGAGAACGAGAGAGAGAGAGCGAGGTGGGGTTCGGTTTCGCTGAAGGGTTGGCAGCAGTCGAGGCAGGAGCTGGAGTCGGGAAAAGATGATGTCAGCGGGGACGGCTGGGAGCCGAGCCTAGCCCGTGGTTGGGAGAAGACGTTGCCAGCAAGGATAGCTGGGAGCCGAGTCCGGGTCCCTGCCTCGGAGCAGAGTCAGTTGTGGTTGAGGCTTTCCATGGAGTCGGCTGGGACTGTCGAGGGAGACCAGAGGAAAATGGGACAGGGTCGCCGTGCTCCTTCCGCGCTGGCAGCCTTTCGCTTGTTTTCTTCCAAGAGGCGATGGAAGGGCCTGATGTTGTAGCGGAGGAGCCGAGAGGCAGCCTCCGCAGCGAATGAAATTGGACCTCCCCTCTCTCCCTCCCTTGGTGTCGGATCGGAGAGATATTGAGGGAGTCCCACACAATCTGATTAGATGGGACCGAGAGCTGGTTGCTGGGACGATGTCACTGGTGACATCGAAGGCGCCAGAAGTTGGGTCGATGTAGGGAGGGAAACGGAAGCTTTCCCCAACGTGGTACTAGGACCAGCCTTGACCTGGCCCAATCCCCCTCTCAGCCGCCCTTGTTTATCTTTTGAGTTGGGATGTGGACCAGAGAAGGATGGTAATATTGACATGAACGTGCCTTGTTCCTGTGGCGTAATGCCATAATGTCAAGCCTGATGAGAAGGTGGATGACATCATGTTGGGAGACGTCCTGGTGTTTGGCAAAACTGAGAATGGGGCCACGTGGCCTTGGGTTGACACATCACCATGTGCCAGGTTGCAAAAGGGGAGAGAGGGTATCAAAGTGTGGTACTCTCTCGAAGAGTGGCCCCTCGGCATTTGCTGACTATTCAAGGAGCGGGAGCGGCCAAGGGCGAGGGCCGAGATCGAGTGGCCGGATTCGGTCATTGTAGCTCGTGGGGTCACTGGCCCCATCAGATGCCCTCCATACTTCTGAGCTTGTGCGATCGTGTGCCTTACATCCGCCAAGTGATAGAAGTGTAGAATTCTTGATCTTTGCACTTGCTCTTGTTAGTTTTGGCTTTGACTTTTTATCCGCTTTGCATGGACATCTGCATGCTCTTCGAAGCTGTGTATTTACTTGCCCAAAAACTTTTAAGCAATGTTGGAGGTAAGTTGATTACCATTGGTTGGCCGAGAGCAGCCAGCAATCCTCTTCCGACGCAGAGTCTGGAAGTGGATGCCCGCTAACTGCGAGTTGGGGAGTTGCCCTCTCCCAACTGTGAGTCGACTTTGGGTCTACTAACTTTGATATGGAGTTTGGAGGTGGATGCCCATCAACTGTGAGTTGGGGGTTGGCTTCTCCTAACCGTGAGTTGTCTTGGGATTTCTTCTTTGATGGCAGAAATGAAGGCGTTGAGACTGCGATGATGCCGTTGAGGCTATGACGAAGCCGCTGAGGCAAAGTTGAGGCCATCGAGAGCCTGTTAAACCCCGGAGGGTGATCTGAGAGTCGCTAGGATGGGACCATGCTCGGGAGCCTTTAACCTCGGAGGATGACCTGCGAGTGCTTGGACCAGGCTCAGGTGCCTTTTGAATCCCGAAGGGTGACCCGAGAGTCGCTGTGATGGGATCATGCTCAGGAGCCTTTAACCTCGGAGGGTAATCTGAGGGTGTTTGGATTAGGCTTAGGTGCCTTTTGAACCCCGAAGGGTGACCCAGAGTCGCTGTGATGGGACCATACTCGGGAGCCTTTAACCCCAGAGGGTGACCTAAGGGTGCTTGGACCAGGCTCAGGTGCCTTTTGAAGCCCGGAGGGTGATCCGAGAGTCGCTGTGATGAGACCATGCTTGGAAGCCTTTAACCTCGAAGGATGACCTGAGGGTGCTTGGGCCAGGCTCAGGTGCCTTTTGAACCCCGAAGGGTGATCTGAGGGTGCTTGAACCAGGCTTAGGTGCCTTTTCTTTGTGTTCTGATGTAACCTAGCCCAGGTCAGCTTTCCTATATGGCATTTTTAAGTATCAATGAAAGAAATGCTTTGTCTAGGTATAGTGTACTTAGCTTTTAATGGCCTTTTGCCTTTGCATCGTGTTTGATGAGCTTGAAGGGGCTCTTTGCTGATAGCTTGAGCTTGCTTTTGCTGATGAATCCCGAAGAGATATGACGATGGTCTCTCGCTGGTGAGATCTTCCACCGAATGGATGATGGACGACTTGAGCGATAACTAAAGGATCAGTGTGAGCTCTTGTTTGTCGTTGTGTGGCCATGGAATATTGCTTCCATAGCTTTTGGGCAGCTGACATTGATACTTGGATTTGCAGAGTGGGGGTGGCATGATGTTTTACTTGAATGGCCTGAGATAGTGGTGATGGAGTAGAACGGCTGGCATTCTATTGCTCGGCTCAACTCGTTAAGGGTGCCCTCCAGCATGACTGGCGGGAGCCTCATGGGTTCTTGTCATCACCATCTTTTGATCCGCTATTGTTGTTGTAGAGGAAGTAAGGGCTTGTAGCTAGGTGTTACAGAGCTCTGCTCTCTCGCCCCTTCCTCATGCGCCAATCTATTGACGCCAAATCACTGTCCTCGAGCGTTTGCGAGCGTTCGATCGCCTCCTCCAGCGAGCCCGGAATCTTTTGGCGAGCCTCTCGCGCCTGGGAGCCTGCAAAAAGTCCCGGAGATCGGAGATTCCGGCGGGAACCTTCCGACGCTCAAGTCAGTATTTCGGGCAACAGGCGTGAGCTTGAGAAAGCTCGAAAGAGAAAGAGAGAGAGCTTAGAGAGGTGCTCTCTGTGAACAAGCATGAGCGTTTAAGAGTGGTGAGTTATCAGTCCCCTCGTCAGGGGTTCCTCTTACCCATTTTATTGGTGTTTAGAGCCTGCCAGTCTTGGGACATGATCACTTGTCAGAGCATTTATTGATGGCAGCAATAGTGGAGCTTGTCTCCATGTGACATGTCAGGCTGTAGGCCGTGTTCCATCAGAGTAGGTGGCTGCAGCTGGTTGGCAGGTGCTGCTTGGCTGGGAAGTTGTTGCAGGCTGCTGCAGGGCGTGGCCGACCGTTATGGTGCTTGCTAGATGTGTCCCCCACGTCATCCATTTTGCTACTCGCCATTAGGTAGGCATGGCCTTTGAACGCACATAGCTCCAAAAAAGGTGACTACATGCGCATGTCACCTCTCCTTTGAATCATCGCATGGAGAAGGGCCCCACCTCCATGCACGCGGGCTGGCTGTATGGAGTAGAAGGGCTCTACCTCCATGCACGTGGGCTGGCTGCATGGAGTTGGCCCGTGCTGACAGCTGAAGCTGTCTGAAGCCGAGGTCGAGGGGAGCGGTTTGAGGCCGAGGGGAGCAGGTCCGAGGCCGAGTAGGAGACGGAGGCCTTCCGAGGCCGACGAGAGTTGGCAGCGGAGATGGGAGCTAGGGATGGAGGCCTTCCGAGGCCGACGGGAGCTGGCAGCGGAGATGGGAGCTAGGGACGGAAGCCTTCGGAGGCCGATGGGAGCTGGCAGCGGAGACGGGAGCTGGGGATGGAGGCCGTACAAGGCCGAGGCAGAGTCGGGAATGGTCCGAGAGCCGAGGGGAGCTGCCTCCGTGAGCCAAGGTCTAGAGCTGGTAGGAGCTGGAGATGGGGGCCGTACAAGGCCGAGGGGAGCAGGTCCGAGGCCGAGCAGGAGACGGAGGCCTTCGAGGCCGACGGGAGCTGGGGAAGGAGGCCTTTCGAGGCCGACGGGAGCTGGCAGCGGAGACGGGGGCGTACAAGGCCGAGGGGAGCAGGCCGAGGCCGAGGGGAACAGTCCGAGGCCGAGGGCCGACGTCGATGGGCTTTCGACTCTGTTTCTCTGTGATGCAGCCGAAGCAAGGGCCGAGGGAGTCAGCCATGGAAGCCAGTGACGTGGCGATCGTCCGAAGGTGTCATCGGACTCGGGAGATAGCCGAAGCAGGGGCCGAGGGAGTTGGCCGTTCGTGGGGGCAGAGTTGGAAGAAGACCTGGAAGGGTGGAGGCAGAGCTGGGCGAAGGCCTGAATTTGGCCTTCGGGAGGCGAGACGGAGCTGTCCGTGGACTTAGGACGAAGGCAGGAGACGGGGCCGGCCGAGGGGGAGCTCGAAAGCAACTGGAGGCGGCCGAGGGGGAGCTCGGGAGCTTCTGCGGGGTCTCTGTGCTGGGGCCAAGTCGCCTGGGAGGAGATGGAGCAAAGAGCTTGAGAAGGGGAGCTTGGAGCTGGGAGCCTCCACGCACGGGAGACGGAGCCGGTCGAGGGGGAGCTTGGGAGCTTCCATGGGCGAAGGGAGCTGGTGCTGGGAGCCTCCACGCACGGGAGACGGAGCCAATCGAGGGGGAGCTCGGGAGCTTCCGTGGGTGAAGGGAGCCGGTGCCTGGAGCCTCCATGCACAGGAGACGAAGCCTTTGGGCTTCTTGGCGGTGAACAGTTAAAAGGAGAGAGAAAAGGCGGTGGAGCTTCTGTGAACCGGGAACGTTCGTGGGAGGAGCCGAGGCCGCTGATGTCCAGAGGCGGGGTTAGGACGAAGCCGAGACCGAGGCCGTGGAGCAGTCCAGAGTCGCGGCCGTGGGGAGTCATTGGGGCTCGGCTCGCCTCTGTGAAGCAGCGGGGACGAATAGAGAACGAGAGAGAGAGAGAGGGAGATGGGGTTCGGTTCTGCTGGAGGGTCGGCAGCAGTTGAGGCAGGAGCCGGAGTCGGGAAAAGATGATGTCAGCGGGGACGGCTGGGAGCTGAGCCCAGCCCATGGTTGGGAGAAGACGTTGCCAGCAAGGATAGCCGGAAGCCGAGTCTGGGTCCTGGCCTCGGAGCAGAGTCGGTCGTGGTTGAGGCTTTCCATGGAGTCGGCTGGGACTGTTGAGGGAGACTGGAGGAAAATGGGACAAGGTCGCCTGCTCCTCCCGCGCTGGCAGCCTTTCGCTTGTTTTCTTCCAAGAGGCGATTGAAGGGCCTGATGCTGTAGCGGGGGAGCCGAGAGGCAGCCTCCGCAGCGAATGAAATTGGACCTCCCCTCTCTCCCTCCCTTTGTGTCGGATCGGAGAGAGATTGAGGGAGTCCCACACAATCTGGTTAGATGGGACCGAGAGCTGGTTGCTGGGACGATGTCACGGGTGACATTGAAGGCGCCAGAAGTTGGGTTGATGCAGGGAGGAAAACCGAAGCTTTCCCCAACGTGGTACTAGGACCAGCCTTGACCTAGCCCAATCCCCCTCTCAGCCTCCCTTGTTTATCTTTTGAGTTGGGATGTGGACCAAAGAAGGATGGTAATCCTGATGTCAGCATATGCTGACATGAACTTGCCTTGTTCCTGTGGCATAATGCCACAATGTCAACCCTGATGAGAAGGTGGATGACATCATGTTGGGAGACGTCATGGTGTTTGGCAAAACCGAGAATGGGGCCACGTGGCCTTGGGTGGACACATCACCATGCGCCATGTTGCAAAAGGGGAGAGAGGGTATCAGAGTGTGGTACTCTCTCGAAGAGTGGCCCCTCGGCATTTGCTGACCGTTCGAGGAGTGGGAGCGGCCGAGGGCGAGGACCGAGACCGAGTGGCCGGATTCGGTCATTGTAGCCCGTGGGGTCACTGGCCCCATCACCATGTATGTCTTAAGCCTCGTTAAATGTTAATTCAGTGAAACTAGTGCAAAATTAAAAAGGGATAATTATATCAGGAGTATGTGATTTTATTTGGGATTTTCAATTGAGTCTATACATTTTTTTCCCCAATTGAGTATACCAACTCAAAATTTGTTCAATCAAGTACATTTTTGATAGTTGTTAATGATGACTTGATGGATCATCCTAGTTAGCATGAAATATGTAAGAGGATGTTGAGATGGCACCATTGTAGCATTGAAGTGGAAAGATGAGAAAATAGAGGAAAAATCTTCCACCTTTTTTTCACCTTCCACCCTTAATGCCTATGTGGATCCTCCCTCCACCATCGTTTTTGACTCCTCACTGCTGCCATCTCAGCACCATGTAGTGTTAACCCTGCATTTTTCTCATATGTCATGTTGACTAGGATGGTTCATCAAGTCACCGTTGATGGTTGTCAAAAATATACTTGATTGAACAAATTTTATAAGCAGCTATTTTTTTATTGAAAAAAAATATAAGGACTCAATTGAAAATCTCAAATAAGTTTATGTAGTTCTGATAATAGTGTTCTAATTTGAAAATATAAATGAAGTAGTTGAATAACAAATTGATTATGTACAATTATTCTATCACTTGGGTAACTGCATGGACTATACTCTATCACTTAGGGTTGGCTAGACCACATGACTAGGATAAGTATGTAAAAGAATGAGCAGGAGCTTTTCCTTTTCCCTTATGGTTGAGGTATGGACCTAGGACAAGGCTCCTACAACTAAGCTTCAGTCTTCTTAGCTCTATCATTCACTTGTACAACTTCATCTTGGGTGTGGTGGTTGATGCATTTAGCTAATGTTATGGGTTTGAAATATGGAAACGATTGTTTTGTGCATGGGGTAAGGCTACAATCATTTGACCCTCTTTGGATAATGTAATGGAAAGAGTCTTGTTCACTCGGACACCTTTCTTTTAGTAAGATAATTTTGATCTTTACAATGTCATATCATATCTATCACCAGATTTGTATTCTTATCTTTTTTTTATATTTACGATTCTTCCCTTTAACTTTGTTAGGGCAAAGCGAGTTCTATGGTGGCTGTTGCCTTGTGTCCTAAACCAGGGTGGAAGGTATGGTGTAGTTGTAGAGCCATCTGATTCACTTAATATTTTGTCCACTTGCATTAAACAAATATCATTGTTGTTTGCATACCTGAGATTATCCAGCTTTTAAATTCTACAACCTGACATTTGTCTAGGCATCTACCTTGTGGATTGTATTTTCATTAATTCATGTTTTGCGTATTAACTTTCGAGATTTTTTTGCCACATTCCTCTGGGCTGGCAGGTAGAGTTCCACATGGGAAGAGCCAACTTCATTTAATTTAATAAAAAATTAACATAAGCATAAGGATGCGTATAAAATGAATCGTTGAAGTTATTGAATAGTTATCTGCAAATTTGATTGATAAGTTAACTTCCATGGTCATCTTGTGTTAACCCCTTTAATTTATCTTGTATTGCTAGGATTTATTTTGTTATACGTTATTGCTATTAATTCATGTGGCTTTTTACCTCTCCTTATTAATTACAGTTAATCTGAAAGTATTATAAGAAATGATGTTTCATGTGATAGACATATCACAAGGTTTTATGATTTGAACCTATGTTGTGGCAACTTGCATGCAGAAAGGGAGAGTTTTGCTTGATTAACTAAGTTTTTGTGCTTAAGTTATTACTTTGGTATGTTATCACCAAGTAGTTGTAGAACTTCCATCATAATTCTGAAGTGAGATATAGGTGGGGAAGCATTGATGATTGTTTGAATAAGAAGGAACTTACCATCTTGGGTGATTTTTTTTCTTTCTTTCTTTATTTTTTTCCTTTTAAAATGATCAGATTGTTTTTGATTTGTCCAACAACCTGAAATTTGATAAGTCTAAAAACTGTGAGTATTAATTTTAAAACCCCAAAAAGCTTGAGGAATTTATTCCAGGTTGATAATCGGGGTACCTGGAAAGAAGTTTTTTTCAAAGTCGACAAAGAATATTGGAGCTGGTATAAAAAGTTACTTCCCATATTGACTTCTCTGGTAGTAATCATAATACAAGAAAATATCATTGATGGTCTTCTTGATGTGAAAGTGATGTCCTAATTATGTACATTTAATGGGATAATGATGATCTGTATCCACTAGGTGTGGAGCCCCAGATCATGCTGTGTGTTGAATGATAATGCAAGAGAAAATATTGGAGTTGACTATCATGATATTGAAGGATAAGAATTCCCTTTGATACCAAATCCACTAGTAGCATCAAACAGAATTTGAACCATTTGAGAGCTTTAGCATTATCTTGGCGATCCACTTCTCATGGAATTGCCCATTTTGCTATGCTGTCATTATATTAAGCCTGGCCATAATTGATCTCTTTGCACCTTTATTCAACCCCATTTGGTTCACTATGGCTGAGTGTTCAATATTTTTTTAACAGTATGTTGTGCCTTTTCTCAGAGCTAGTGAACTTGTGTGGTTTTAGGCCATATTTTACTATTCAGCAATTTGTTCGAAAGTCCATGGTTAAATGCCACAGTGAGTTAAAGAAGTTATAGTTGGAGACTGCCTTTTGTGACCTTTTCTTATAAAGTGAAAAAGTGAGTTTTTCTTGATTGAGGATGTGGCTAGTTGAGTGTCGAAAAAAAGGACCTTGTTAATAGAGCTATATTTATGAAATTCAATTAATTTTTTATGGAGTTTCTGAAATCTGTAAACCTATTAGGTTTTGGTACTTCTGGTCTGTGAGGTATCTTTGATCTTGTCAATAGGAGGAATGACAGCTGACTTTAGCCTGAGAGAGGCAAAGCCATTTCAGTGAATTTGGTAAAGACAAATATATTCACCATTAGTTTTTCAAAGGTTATCCACAAATCCACAAAAAATTAACTATTACTTTTCATGATCTTCTGGTTAGAAAGGGCCGCCACCTTCATTTTTCTAATTAAGTTGATCATTTCATGTCTTTTATGAGTTATGATAAGTGATAAATTTTCCTACTCTGCTCTCTTTTTCAAACTCATGTAAGTCAATAAATATCTTTCAAAAGGTTATTTTTGATACTTGATACTAGAGCTAGTTCCATGACAGGATTTTTGTTTTATTTATTGTTATGGTTCCTTTTTTAGTTCTTCAAGTTCTTGGTAGCAAAGGTTAGTGTGACTGCTATTAGTTTTCCATTCCTTGTCCAAAATTATTTCTTTTCTAAGATAGTCTTGCAAAAGCCATGAATTGAAAAAGGCATAGACTAGTGGCTGAAATATAATTGAGGACTCCTATTTGGAGTCAAAAGATACCTTAATAAGTTGAGCGATCTTGAAGCTTCAACTGCCACTTTTCTTTTTGTTCACTAGGTTGTTAAACCACATGAATTCATCCATCAATTTATCTTCAGCCATAGTGTCACCAGTCTTTGCTTTCATAGCAACGCATGTTGAAGAAAAAAAAAAAAGCCAACTTATGAGCAAGGTTTAAGTTTCACATATTTCTTATTTGCTGGCTAGCGGTTGGCACCGTATTATGCTATGCCATGATATGCCAATGCATGGTACACACCATTAAGATATGCGAGCCTGTACAACTTGCTTGCTGCAAATATGTTACGTGATCCAGTCTTATTTTAAATAGACCTATCCAATCTGCTTTATGCTAGATTCTCAATGTAGACATGTTTTGAACAAAAAAAACTGTGTTTTAGTAATTTTGTATGAATTTATGATTGTCCATCAATAATATACATATCTAGTAACCTTGGTGCAAATTCATGAATTTGCACCAAGTATGATGTGATCTTGTAACAACCTAGAAGGTTAGGTTCTACTTGCATGTCCTTATGGAGATGTGACTGCATTTCTTAGTAGAAGTTTGATCACCATTTTTCAGTCATTCAGTAATTAGATAGGAGTCTGTAGCCATGTTTTGTCACTTTCCTATGATATTATTATATTTATTGAACACAGATCAAAGCAATTTTCTGTTTATAAAAAGGGTGGTTCATGTTGAATTACTAACATCTTTTTCTTGCTGATCCTGAAATTTGTTAGACTTATATTTACATTTTGTTCTATTTATTAATTTCATGAAGGTTCTTGATGCTTGTGCGGCTCCAGGAAACAAAACTATTCACCTTGCTGCTCTAATGAAGGGAAAGGGAAACATTATAGCTTGTGAACTTCATGAGGGGAGGGTTAAAATTTTAGAAGATACTATTAGACGGTCTGGAGCACCTAGTATCCTTTGTTTCTTATATTTTCATCATTTTTATGATTTAAGGACATATGCGATATCTTTTTATCATAATGGCATTTAGAGATTTTTGTTGTCTCTGCAAGATTGTTATATATTTTGAGTATCCCTTTCTGTAGTGGTAATGGATACAAGGGAAGCCTGATGACTTTTTTCAGCCTACTGCTTCCTTGGACTTTCTGTGCATACTGTATCATGACATATAAGAAATGTCCAACAATCTGCATTACTGATGGCACATCTTAGTTTTATGAAGTTTGGACTGATGTCAATGGCTCCGCTACTTGCAAACACTTCCTCTACCTGCAAACATTTCCTCGCTTTTTGTTGTGGCTTATAAAATGTTAGAATGGCACAATTGGGCATTGTACTGAGGTGGTCCATGTCAACACTCAACTATTGGAGTTACATGGAATGATGAAGGTTGGTAAATCTGTTATGTTTGAATGGCACAATTGGTTATTGCATTGAGGTGGTCCACGTCAACACCCAGCTAGTAGAATTACACAGAATGATGTAGGTTGGTAAATCTGCTATTCATGACTCTTCTGCAATTGCCATGGCATATATTAAGTAAATTTCCTTTATATTATTCCTTAACTTGATTTAAAGATGTGGACATTGTTCATGGTGACTTTTTGGATATGGATACAAGGGATCCCTTGTTTGCAAAGGTCTGTGGTACACTTTCTGTCAATACTTAGTCCTTTAATGAGACTTTATTTGATTGCAATTGTCATGGATTGGATTGCCTAAAACTTAACCCTCTAAGAACTGACCCAGTCCATTTGACTTGTTGGTTGAATTGGGCCTTGAACTTCACCAAATGATGCAACTGAATACAGTCCAACCTGACCCAGTTGAACTGGGCGGGACCTAAACACAGCTGTCTAAAATATAAAGTTAATTTTGTTCTAATTTGCAATCTTGATCATGATGCCTCCTTTTTTCCCTTACTGACAATGGTATGTGCAGGTCCGTGCCATTCTCTTGGATCCTTCCTGTTCTGGATCTGGAATCTCAGCAGAGAGATTGGACCATCTACTTCCATCATACTCAAAAGGTGGTATATAGGACATCAATCCTTGATAAAAACAAGTTCATTTTGTGATATTTTATTCCTCAACTAGACACGTTCTCTACCAGTTTGGCTTTAAAAGCAACATAAACAACAGGGAATACACTCTTTTATGTATAAGCCTCATTTTGCAATGGTTGCTACAAGGGCTTTGGTGGTGGCAAAAGCATGATATTATTCACTTATGGTGAAATCTGTGAGGGGTTCCAAGTTTCCAGAAGATCAGGACTTGATGTTCTTCACAAATGAAGTGGTAGATATGGTGCGCTGATTTTGAAATGAGCGGTTGGACATACCTATCTGCCTTTTTAGCAAACTTGTATATTTAATATTGTTGTAGTCATGCAGTGATACAATTTGTTGGAGAGTTCATATGTTTTCCTGTACGTTGTTAATAACTTTGTTAGTGGAGATGGTGTTGTTATTCAACTGTTGACAAAAAGAAGTCTCAAAACAAACATATTCTGTCGAAAAATCTAGAAGTCAAAAAAACTATTTGACCATGCTTGGTTCTGTATAGTTGGTGCAACTGTGATTGACAGCCCCGTTGCAAAAGCCAGAAGTAGAGAACAGTCATCAGTATGACATTGTTGGCAACTTTGCTTTTGATCCTTTGCTACTTGAAGTTATTTGCTATGCTGGTCAAATAATGATTTGTGCACTATGTTTAAAAATTATTTCTTGCATGTGGCCCTTTGAAATTTTGCCATGACTAATCTGTTCTTTCTGCCGGTACACAGGTCATGATGTGGATGCTGCTACAAGTCTGAGAGTAAAGAAGCTTGCTGCATTTCAACGGAAAGCACTTGCACATGCACTATCATGTATGGTGATCTCATAAGAAAAGCTTTTGCATATGCAGTGTCCATTTGAGTTTCATAAAATCAAGAATTTATTTGCTATCCTTGGCTGCTAAGTGCATAATTACTGCAATATGAATTTCTAGGATGTTTTATTACAAATGCTGTCTCTGTGAAATTCAATAGATTTTATAGTTATTCCCTTTTTAATTGAATTTTACTAAATTGTTGAGGCAATTGTCAGATACCTAGCAGAAATGATACCATTTTAAAGTTTGAATATTTGTTTGATGTTGTTCCTCAAGAAAAAAAATATTTGTTTGATGTTTTGAGATGCCGTGAGATGCCACATAACTTTCTTGACATCTTCACCGCAACTGTCATCAAGCATTGCAAGATTTCCTTATCCTTTTTGCTAGATTTTGGACTCACAATATCTGTTTCAATGCAACCGAGAAATGTACTACCCCAAAAGGAAGGGATTGTCAAGTTGATGTGGTTTGTGATTTGTAGGATGAAAGAGTAGATAGAAGTGGGGTCGATGGAGTTAGGGTTAGATGTATAAGAATGGGTGATGGGTTTGGCAAAGTTAAGGTGGTGGCATGGTTTTCAGTACCAGATCGTACTGGTACTGGACATACTGATTCTTGTTGTTAGGGAATAAATCCTTAGTAAGACCTGCATATTGTACCAGATGGGTTTCAACATGGGTATTGAAATTGGTACTTAGACCTTTAGTTGTTTTGACATGGGGGTCTAGAAGGTGAGGGTGCATTGAGAGATCCTCTTGCCTCATGAGAAGGAATGAAAGACACAACACATGCAGATTTAAAGGATAGAGAATTGAGAGATAAGGGTTGGCTCCCTAAAACCTTCCAACCTAGAAAAGACTGATCCTTGCAGGAGCAATAAGGGTTGGGTTGTGCTTTAAAGGATAGAGAATTGAGAGATGGACAAAGGCAGGGTGGATGTAATTTAGGGTTAAGTGATGGGAAGGGAAAGTCTTTGTGCACTGGCCTCTGGTGCACAAAGCGTGCACCGGCCGCTCGGGTTGGTCGCCCATGCGTGCCGGCGCGCATGCAAAGGCCCATTGGGCCTTCTTTTGCACCGCACGTGCGCCGGCATGCGTGGGCGATCAACCCACGCGGCCGATGCATGCTTTGTGCACTGGAGGCTGGTGCACAAAGACTTTTTCGTGATGGGAATAGGATGATGGGTTTGGGCCAAAGTTGGGGCATTGGTGGCATGGGAGTACGAAAATGAGGGTGTAGAGAGAAGCTCCTAGTTTGTAGGAAGAGAGTGCAAGACAAAGGATATGTAGATCTGGATGCTGTAACCTCACCAAACCCTTGAATTAGGTATAAAACATTTTTTGGATCTAATCTAGAAATACCCTAATGTACTAGGAGGGATGGAGTGAAGTGTATTATAGAAAAAAGAGGGGTTGGACAAATGTGGGATCGGATGGAGGTTAGGTCTGAGGGATGGGAACGTGGTGATGAGGTTGGGGCAAAGTTGGGGTAGTGGTGGCATGGTAGGGTTTACAAGGTAAGGGTGCAGAGAGATTGAGAGATCCTTTTGCCTTGTGAGAAGGTCATGGAAGACAAAGCACGCAGTTATCTAAATGCCTTGTCCTCACCAAAATCCAAAATCAAATATCAAATTCTTTTTTTCCAACCTAGAAGTATCATAATATAGCAGAGGGATGGTCAGGTGGTGGGTGATCTTTGACAGAGAAAGAGGTTGTCATTGACAGAGAAAGAGGGATGGTCATGAACTTCATCATGATGATGTTAGATTATGATTTATTGTTATGTTCATGAGGCATCACCATCATCAGTTTACATGTTTATATTTCGACTCCGTGTGCGCCTCTCTAATTACTATATTCTAAGTGCTAGATACCAATTGCTCAACAAATTATGGTAATGAGTATTCAAACTGATAGTGTTACCATAACAGGGATGAAAATGAAAGAAACATCCTTTAGGTTCTGCAACATGCAGAATGCTAACTAATCTTACTAGTTACTACTTTTTGGTTCTATTCAATCCATAAATGCTTGATGATCTTTCAGCATCCGTAATATGCTTGATTCTCAATTTTTCCAGCAGAATTTCACTACACATACACCCAAACATATCTGGTTTTCAAATCTCAGATACTCGCAACAATCATCTCACCTCAGGATCACTTTACTCTTTCAGTATTCTGCTGTGATTATAATACTGATATTGTACTTTTCATTGGGTTATCTTGTCAAGTATGGACCACAATGAAATTGGCTCACCCCATGTCAATAGTAATCAAACAATTTCTGTGGCAGAGGTTTTTTTTTTTTTTTTCACTCTGTTAATTGCTAAAGCCGCTGCCTTAATTACTTGATTATTCTATTCTATCCTTTTTCAATCGTGCACACGGTAGCTTATAGCCTTTTATAGCCCTATTTCGTCATGGCAACTTGTAACGTCAGTATGGAGGGGACATCTGGGCTAAGGATGATAGATAACATCCAGACAGCCCCTAGCAGAAATTCGTGTTACTCTAGAAAGAACATCATGTATTTTTTTTTTTTTTTTGGGGCATCATGCAGTTCCAGCAGTTGAACGAGTGGTTTATAGCACCTGCTCAATCCACCAAACAGAGAATGAGGATGTAGTCAAGTCAGTTCTCCCTCTTGCCACTTCTCTCAATTTTGAATTGGCAACTCCCTTCCCACAGTGGCCTCGTCGTGGCCTACCAGTCTTCGAAGGCTGTAAGTATTCTCAATCACAAGGTTGAAGTCATCTGTTTCTACAAATCTTCGATGAGTATACTCTGCTATCGTTTATCCTTGTCTCTACTATTTCAGCTGAAAATGTGCTCAGGACTGATCCTACAGAGGATATGGAAGGATTCTTTATTGCATTATTTGTCAAGAAAAAGGGAACCAATTCTTCAGGGAAACTGATAAAAAAGAATATCAGGGCATGTTTGACAATCAAGAATCAGAGGAAACAAAAACGACTGTCGATGTATCCTTTCTGCAGGATGTCTCGATTGTGGTCATATCAGGCGTTGGCTCAGAAAATACCTACTGAAAGAGATGATTTATAACATGCAGAGGACGAAAAGGGTAGTTTGGAGTATTGTTGTTATCAAATCATGGTAACTAGTGAAGTCAAATTGTGATGGTCAATTTTTGTTCAAGTGAAGTAGATTTTATCTTTCCTTTACACTGGGCTGATTTTATACAATTTAAATCATTCTATACGGGTGCTTATCCTGCGGTACGATTATAAATGCGTATTCTCAGAAAGTGTATCATCCTTTACTGAAAAAAATATATGTTTGAACCCAACTTATGTTGCATTTATGTACGTGGAGTCCGCGATGATTTGACTTTTTTTTTTTTTTTTTGGGATATTAAATGCAAACCAGAAGTGACAGACCTTAGACCATAATGAATGTGATGATGGAATCACGTTTCGCACCATGGCTTGCTTTGTATATTTTGGTAGGGTTATCACCTATCAGTCGGAACCCGGTCTTTGATGCTCCTTTATCAAAAGAAAATCTCTCATAATGTTATCGGTCGAATATGATTCATGCCATGATGATTATTTTTATTATCATCAGCCATCTGAATAATATTAAACGTTATGGCATAAAACTTAGAAATTGATAAATAAAAAAAAAGACAGAAAAAAAAGGGCGGGGGGTGGGAGGAGGGGAAAAAAAGGTTAAAAAAAGGGAAGCGAACTTAACACATAAGTGCCATTACATATCCACCATCATGACACCACAAACTGACCCCATATATTCGCTCCCATGGAAGCAGACTCACACCAAAACAAACGGAGAGAACAGGAAAAAGCTAGAAAGCTCCCCAAGGAGGGCAGGGCAGCAACATTGTGGATGAGAAAACACCATATGCGTACTCCATACTTGGCTCGCTCATATCACTGATCGACTCAGGCTACCTTGACCTCGACGGTCTTGGGCTTCTTGGGCTCCGGCGGCGGTTTCTTCTGGACGGTAACGGTGAGAACGCCGTCCTGGCACACGGCCGAGATGGCGTCGGTGTTGGCGTTTTCCGGGAGGGTGAACTTGCGCATGAACTTGCCCATGCGGCGCTCCATGCTGAGGAACTTGCCCTCCTTGTCCTCGTCGCGCTTGCGCTCGCCGCTGATGACCAGCATGCTGTCGTCCTCCACCTGGACCTTGATCTCGCCGGACTTTACCCCCGGCATGTCGATGACGAAGACGTACGAGGACGGCAGCTCCTTGACGTCGGCCGGGGTGGAGGCCATGGCCTTGGCGTCGCGGACGTAGGTGCGAGTTGGGTCGTTGAAGGCCTTCTCCATCTCCTCCGGGATGTCCATCATGTGCTGGATCGTCGACATCAGAGGGTCGTTCAGTCCGAACAGCCTGCCGTAATCCATCCTTGATCTCGGATCTTCGAAACAACAAGGGCTGCAATTCGAAGGGATAGTGGAAATTGTTGGGCTTGGGATGTAGAACAATGGGGAGCTGGGCATTTAAATAGGGTTCTTGTAAGAGGGGTTGGAAGCATCGGGAACGAGTGAGAAATTTCCGAGAGCTTCTGGAATAATCGGGAGATGATCGTAAATTAGTTGACAAGACGAAAGCTGGTATTGGACCCACCGTAATGGGCCTTTCCGGGCCATGCCTTCCGCTTGTTACCTACGCCATTAAGAGTCGGGAGATGATATTTTGGCATCCGCATCGCGCGTTAATCGTTGAACGTAGCGCATGCGATCTGCATCGCATTCGTTCCTTAATTTTATTTTTTTCGTATAATAGGTCCTTTGGATTGGACTTATCATATTGGTTTCATCAGATATGTGCACTCGGAGGACCCTTGAGATCCGTGCAGTGGATGATCCGACAATGAACGGATGCGAAGGAACGTGGGTAGGCTCTCTCTCTTTCTCTCTCTTTTCCATTTGCTTACGCGCATACTAGTAGTCTCTCTCTCTCACGCACGCACACACGTGACGGAGATGAAGAACGAAGGAGTATTTTTTTTTTTTTTTTTTTGTTCCCGTTAATTTTTCCTAGGCACGGGCATTAAATATAATAAATACTTGGTAACTCAACAAGTACAAAAAAAATGTGCTCTCCCTTCAATACAACTAGATGATGAAATTAATGAAACTAAGCTTGTGTTTGGATGGAGAAAAAATTAGAAAAAAAAAATTAAAGAAAAAAATAGAAGGAAAATAAAATTTATCTTGTTAGGATAGAGAGAAAAGTAGGAAGGAAAGAAAACTAGAGAAAAAATAAAAAGAAAAAAATGATGAGCTCCATCTAAAAGTTCTCTTCCTTTCACTTTTTTTTCATTTCGATATTGATCCTTTCAAAAAAAAAAAAAGAAAATAATATATTTTTTAATCATTTATAATAAGGGCATTGTTGTCATTATAAATTATCAACTTTTCTTTCCTCTTTATTCTCCTTCCATTCATCCAAATAGAAGAAGAAAAAATGTTCTCTCCACTTTTTTCTTCTCTTCATTTTCTCTCCCTCCATTTTCTTTCCTTTATACGTTTCTCTCCATCCAAACAGAGCATAAAGATTTTTGACAGCGCACCGTCTTACGGTCTTCATCTCTTGGGAGCCCCCACCCCCAGACTTTATCAAAATCAACTTTGATGGTAGTGTCAGAGGCAGATTTACTGGTTCGACCTTTGTCATCCGTGGGTCAGATGAAACTATGCTAGCGGCGAGTGGATTTGGCCTTCTAGACCCTTCTGTTCCACTAGCCAAGCTTTATGCAGCTTGGGCTGACATTTCATACGCCACTTGCGTTCTTAGAGCTCGCAAACTCATTATTGAGGGGGATTCTCTCACTGTCATTCGATGGATCAGAAAGGATTCATACGACCACTTGCCAGTCAACCTCTTGATCCAGGATATTTGGCTCACCCTTCAAGATGCATACAGGGTCCTGATTCGTCATGTCTACAGAGAAGCCAATTCAGTGGTCAACTAGATTGTTGCTTTTGTGGCCCATCGTTCTGGATGTTGGAGGTGGCAATAGGGGGACCCATGCCCTATTGTACTCAAACAAATTTTGTTTTCTAACCTCTTGGGCTTGATTTGCACTAAAATGGTCTGATCATGTATCGAAAAAAAAAGCATAAAGGTCCAGCCCACTTATAAATGTAATGTGGCGCTAAGAAAAATATCTCTTGAAGTCAGTCTTTCGTGCGATTATCATTTGTTACCATGAATATCCTCAATATTGATGCCAAATCACCTTTCTTGAACGTCGGAGAAACGAAGATCCTTCTCGATAGCCTCTTGCAAGAAAAGTCCCCGGAGACCGGATATTCCGGTGGGGATCCTCCGACGCTCAAGTTAGTCATTCGGGAACAGACAAGAGTTAACTAGCAGAAAGAAGCTAGAAAACTAGAGTTCAGGATCCTTCCCTCGTCGTAAGTGCGGGCCTTTATACCTGTTTGAAGGTTCTCCTTTTGCATGTTTCCAAAAGGTTGATGATCTCGAGGTACTGTTGTCTAATAACGGACAAAAAGGCAAGGCCAATAGTGACGGATCGTGGGCGTGTCAGAGGTATTCTGCCTTACTTGCCACCTGCCAGTGTGGCATTACAAGTGTCTGATGACTATGGTTGCACCAGGCGCGCGCCGTTATGGGGTATGGCCACATGCAGCCATAGGCGAGTGATGGACCATACGCCATAATGGGGTATGGCCACGCACTGTTACGGGCGAATGGTGGACCATACGCCATTATGGAGTATGGCCACGTGCTGTTACGGGTGTGTCAGGTGGCTCGAGGCCATAGGTTGATGGTCCTAGGGCCGAACCATGACGGAAGCCCGAGGCCGAGAGTGCCTTGGAGGCTGAGGGTGTCTCGGAGGCTGAAGTGGGGCTCCGTCAGCTCCCACACCGTTAACCCCAACGGTGCTGGATCAGCTCTCACACCGTTAACCCCGACGGTGCTGGATCAGCCACATCAGATGCCCCCTCGCCCCTGAGACGAAGCGGGCCCATCTCTGTGAGGCAAAAGGGGTGTCACCTCCCCAGTGGCTGATCCTCGTCAGTTGCCAACCACCCCCGGACACGTGTCTCTGGGCGCTGCAATGACTTTACGCGGGCGACGTGGAGGATGTGAAGGGATGGCTACAGCCGTCCATCCAATCTGCTGCGATCATCCTCGAGGTGAGGGCGTCCTCTTGAAACCCACGAAAAGCGGCCGCCATCATTGCCATCATGACGATGACATCAGCGGCGCCCGTCATTGGATGGACGCGGATCGTCTCACGTGCCGAGCGCCTGCCGAGGCGACCCAGCTTATAGCGAAGGTCCGCGTGGCTGAGTAAGTAGAGCGGGACGATTTGAAATCTGATAAGACCCGGGCGAGGGCTGAATCTCTTCATTTTGCTTCATTTATCATCGTCTTCCCCTGGCTCCCGTCTTTCCTGCAACCTGAGACCAGCCTCCACCATTTCCTTGCCATAGGTCAGCCTTCTATCCTTTTCAGACCTCTTCCCTTCCTTCTCAACCTCCTCCATGGCCTCCTCTCCTTCTTGGTCCGCCGCTTCTCCTAGCGACAAAATTTCTTCCTCAAGGCTTCCTGCCTCTCCTTCTCCTCCCTCTCGTGGTCCTCCGATCTGGAGGATCGCGCTCCCCTTGCCTAGCGGTAGGTCACCGGCCGGGCTCCCACAAGGAGACGCCCGGCGACCATCGGTAGGGCTCTAGCGAGGAGGTGCCTCCACAGTAACGGGCCAAGACCTGGCGAACATCAGGGCCCATTACTAGATCTCCCGAGATGTCGGGCTTTTCCTCCCGACCCCCAATGACAGGGTGGTCTCTTTCCGACCCGGTAGAATGGCCGTTTATGAAATTTCCTTTAGATTAGGTCTTCGCCCGCCTCTTCATCCTTTTTTCATCAACCTTTTGGATTATTACTCCCTGACCCCCACTCAGCTGGTCCCGAACTCCCTTCGGACCATTTCTGCTTTCATCATTCTATGCCACCACCTCCAAATTACGCCCCGACTCTCCCTCTTCTGCTATTTATATATCCTTAGGCAGCAGGCGGGTTGGTGGATGTTCCAGCCCCAACCTAGCCATGTCCTTAAGCTGCTTCTCCCCTCCTCCGTCAAGGGATGAAAATCCTGGTTCTTCTTTGTAGACCTCGACCAAGTTAAGCCCGGGTGGGGGGATCCTGACCTTCGGCCCAACATGAATTCCACCCCACTCCCAGGAGATAAGGAAGCACTGGGGCAGCTGTTGACCGCCGACATCCCCAGGTACACCTTGCTCCTATCGGAGGACAACTTCTGGCTAGCGGGCCTCACCACCCAAACCAGTGAGTAGAAGGCATCCCATACTTAGCCAAATTGCCCTCTCTTTTCTTCTCTATCTGTTTTCTTTCTTTCTTTTTTTCTTATTATTAATTCCGACCGATGTTGCACAGTGATGAAGCCTCCGACCGCCATGCTCAGGAGGGCTACAGCCAAGAGGATGAGGGCCCAAGAGGGACCGAGAGAGGGGCAGCAGGCCTCGGCCTCCAAACGCCCAATGGCGTGGGCTTCCCCTTCTCTCGAGTGCCAGGGACCTCCGACTGCGCCCGTGGATCTAACGGCCGACACCCTACCAGAGGAGGTGAGGGTTGAGGGGTTGACCAAGAGGCCCCAAGTACCTGCCGAACCAACCTCAGCGGAGGTAGAACAGGGCCCAGGCACCGAGTCTTCGGCGGCAGCAAGCCCGCCTCTAGAGGAAATGCCAGTGGGCAACCCCTCATGCAACGAGCCCGAGCACGGTGAGGCCGCCGAGGGAAGTGGGGCCGGACCGACCCCCCGAGGGTTCTCCTTGATGAACGACGGACGCTGAGCGGAATGGATCATGTCCCAGGTCATTCAGCCCGACTTTCAGGAGGAACTCCGAAGCCTGGGGGCGAACAGGTTCTTTAGGGAGGCCTTCTCAGCCCTGGTCCAAGTAAGTTACTTTCCTTGCCCTTGACTTGAAATTTTGAATAGTTTGCCTGGCTGACATCTCGAGTATAGGTGATGAACTCCCTGGTGCTCACTCAGGAGGCTATCGGCGAAGGGGAGGCCGTCCTTCGCTAGGTCCAGTAAGACGCCGAGGATGCCCAAGCTTGGGCCGAGGCTACAGAGAAGGCTCTGGAATCGGCAAGGACCGATCGAGCCGATGAAATAAAGAGGGCCGAGAGCAGAGCGGAGGCTGAAGCTAGACGACTGCAAGCGGCACTCAGTCAACTTACCAAGGCCGAGGGCGCCATCGAAGCCCGAAACGTTCACATTATCGAGTTGAACTCGGTCATCCAGATGGCCAAGGATAGGGCGAGGCATGTCGAGGAGGAGGCGGAGCACGCTAAAGAGACTGAGAGAGCGGAAACAACCTCTCTCGCCGCGGAGAGGGACGCCAGGGTTGCCGAGGTGGAGGCCGCTACCGAGGCTAGGGCTGTCGCGGCCGTGGAAGAATTCAAGGCATCGGAGTACTTCGCCCATGAGCTGGTCGAAGCTAATGCGGATTCCTACATCCAAGGGTTCTGTGATGCTAGGGAGAAGGTGGCCCGGGTCTTTGAGCTCCCCTGCACCTTGGAGATCGAGCTGGGCCAAGAGTCTGAGAGGGCTCCCTCGGATGATGAGCCTGCGGCCGATCCATAGTTTTTGCATTGTAATTTTTTCTTCTTTTTGTCTTTGTACTAAGTCCGGCCCAACCGACATTTTGTAAACACCTCGATATTAATGAAGTATAATTTTATGCGCCATGTTCTTAAGTCCCCAGCTCGTCGACGTGGGACCCTTAGTGGCTGCGTCGGCAAAGGGGTAGCTCTCGTGACCATGGCTTAGTAGTGTAGGGCCGGACTCTAGGAGAGTCAAGGTCAAACCTGGGGCCATGTCTGCCTTGGGGACTCGGGGTTCCAAGCACCGATGGAACATCGGTCTTGGACTGCCGAGGAGAACCCGAGCCTTTTGAATCTGATGATACATCGGGTCTTCTGTGCCAATGGTACATTGGGCTTTTGAGTGCTGACCGGAGTCAGACTTTTTGAATTCGATGGTACATCGGGTCTTCTGTGCCAATGGTACATTGGGCTTTTGAGTGCCGACTGAAGTCAGGCTTTTTGAATCCGATGGTACATCGGGTCTTCTGTACCAATGGTACATTGAGCTTTTGAGTGCCAACAGGAGTCAGAATTTTTGAATCCGATGGTACATCGGGTCTTATGTGCCAATGGTACATTGGGCTTTTGAGTGCCGATCGGAGTTGGGCTTTTTGAATCCGATGGTACATTGGGTCTTCTGTACCAATGGTACATTGGGCTTTTGAGTGCCGGCTGGAGTCAAGCTTTTTGAATCCGATGGTACATCGGGTCTTCTATGCCAATGGTACATTGGGCTTTTGAGTGCCGACCGGAGTCGGGCTTTTTGAATCCAATGGTACATCAGGTCTTCTGTGCCAATGGTACATTGGGCTTTTGAGTGCTGACCGGAGTCGGACTTTTTGTTGAGAAGCTAAGACACTTAAACTTATGTTTATTAATAGCGGGGCAAGAGCCTGAAAGAGTACAAACATGAAATTTAACGTAAGGAGAGGATACACTATTGATAATACCGACGGAGGTTGTCAGCGTTCCACGTCCGCGGGAGAGGCCTCCCATCCAGCTCTTCAATTTTGTACGCTCAGTGGCGGAGTGCCTCGATGACTCGGTAGGGTCCTTCCCAGTTCGGTTCCAACTTGCCTCCTTCCATCGGTTTTGAGATTTCGGCTCGCCGAAGGACGAGGTCCCCCGGCAAGAAGGTCCTTGGGCAGAAGTGAGCATTGTAATACCTGGCCACTCACTATCGGTAGGCTGCCATCCGAAGTCGCACTCGATCCCGTACCTCTTCTACCAGGTTGAGGTTGGTTCGCAACTGGTTCGGATTATCCTCTTCACTGTATGCCTCCACCCTGGGGCTCGGGGCGACGATCTCCACAGGAATGATGGCTTTGGATCCAAAGACGAGGCTGAAGGGGATCTCTCCAGTGGGGGTGCGCGGCGTTGTGTGGTAGGCCCATAACACATTATGGAGCTCCTCCACCCATCGTCCTTTGCAGTCATCCAGACGGGCTCTCAGTCCTTGGAGAATGATGCGGTTGGCCACCTTGGCTGCTTCATTGGTCTAAGGATGCCTTACGAAAGTAAATCGCTGGTGGATGCCAAGCTCGGTGCAGAATCCTTGAAAGGATGCGTTGTCAAACTGTCGGCCGTTGTGGGTGACCAGGGTATGCGGTAGCCCGAACCGGCATATTATAGACTTCCAGAAGAAGGCCCTCACCTTGCTCTTGGTGATCTTGGCAATCGCCTCGGCCTCAATCCATTTGGTGAAGTGGTCGACGGCCACTAGCAAAAATCTGCGCTACCCAGAGGCCGAAGGGAATGGTCCCAGAATGTCCATCCCCCACTGGACGAAGGGCCAGGGTGCCGCTAGGGGGTCAGTTGGGACATCGGCTACCGCTGGATGCTGGCATGGCATTGGCAGCTGATAAGTCTATTTATTATCTCAATTTAACTATTAAAATAAATATTAATTACTTTAAATTTATTAAGAATTGATACTTTTTATGGATTTTTGCAAAAAGAAGCCTATAGATGGAAAGAGCTCAATTTTTGGAGTCCAATGATGCAGATGACATTCAAATCAGGATTCGGTTTACCCAAAAAGGATGAAAAAGATGATTTTGCTTAATTCTCGGTGCAAACTAAGGCAGGTGATGTTGAACGGATGGCTGAAAAATTTTCTCACAATATCTGAATGATCTTGAGTGTCCGATTGACTCCAACTTTGATTAGGAGAAAACCCTAGATGAACTCTATAAAAGGAGGACCTCAGGCAGTAGTTAGGAGGAAGAGTTTCTACAAAGCTCTTTTTATTCTTCTTTTATTTAGATTATTGTATTTAGGCCGGGGAGAGAAAAATTATGAAGGGACTGGCAACAACAATGCATGGCTAGATTCCTTTAACTTGGGATGATGATGAAGCCTGTAATCAGGTTTTATCTTTCTTTTTGTTCTTAATTTTTATGCAATAAAAATTATGCTCTTCTTTATTATATCTTTTGAGTTGTTTTTCTGTTTGAGGTTTTGATCTGGCATACACGGCCTGTATCCTCTATCGACGTACCGTGATCTCAGGATACGATACGTGCTTAAGAGAGACAGATCGTAGTATGATAGATTAGATCCTTAACCTTAAATTATTAGATAGTTTATACTCTAAACAGACGTACCGTGATCTCCTAATACGGTTCGTGCCTGATAAGAGATAAATTATTCTAATTTTAAATTTGTAAAAATTATTACTATTGCAACATTAAAAAAAGAAGATAAAACCTGTTTGCATGGTGAATTTGGATTCCTGGGTTGCTTCTCCTGCTATTTGAATTTCGTTAATTAATTAGTTGTTATCTTTTAATAACCACTATTCTTAATATAATCCTTTATAGATAAATTTTCTTTTTCTCTTTTGTGAAATAATTGCCCTTGATCCTCGAGGATACGATCCCGATTCACCACTAGCTATAGTAGTGAGTAGGTTTTATTTTTGACCGCCAATGATAGCGATCATCAGTTGTCGCATTTCTTGACAAGCTCGGCTGCATCCTCTCTCATGGTTAGCCAATAGTACCCCTGCAGCATGGCCTTATACGCCAGGGCTCTGCCCCCCAGATGACTCCTGCAGATGCCTTCATGGATTTCTTGCAGGATGTAATTAGCCTCCGTGGGACCTACGTACTTAAGGACCGGGTATGAGAATGATCTTCGGTAGAGCTTCCCATCCATCATTAAGAACTTCAGGGCCCGCTGCCTGAGCAGTCTGGCCTCAGCCGGATCTTCAGGGAGGGCACCATCGGTCAAGTATCAGATGTAGGCATCCGTCCAAGAGGGCTCTTGCTCGACTGGCAGTGCTTCCTCTGCTGCTTCAATGCTTGGGACTTGAAGATGCTCCACGTACATCCTTTCCAAGGTCCTATCGGCCGAAGTGGCCAAGCAGGACAGCGCATCAGCCCTGGCATTCTCCGCGCGGGGAATGTAGCTGATGCAGAAATATGAAAACCGAGAGGCTTGGGACTGCACCTTGCTCAGGTAATGAGACATGACCGGGTCTCTGGCCTCATACTCTCCGGTAACCTGCCCGGAGACCAGCTGGGAGTTCGTGAAGGCCCTCAGACGTTCCGCACCGAGCTTCTTGGCTAGCTTCACCCATGCCAGCAGGGCTTCATATTCTGCCTGGTTGTTAGTGGCTGGGAAAAGAAATTGGAGGGCATACTCCACCACCTCCCCCTCGGGGTTCGCAAGAATAAGTCCAGCTCCACTCCCTTGAGAGTTTGATGCTCCATCTACATGAAGAATCCAGTCTTCCTTCTCCACTCCCTCGGCTGCAGGGGACTCCATACGTGCCTCCGGGTGCAACTCTTCCGGGTGCTCCTCGGCCCAAGTGCACTCGACCAAAAAATTGGCTAACATATGGGACTTCATTGCAGATCTTGGCCGAATGGATAGATCGAACTCCCTCAACTTGATGGCCCACTTGGCCAGCTGATCGAAGGTGTCAGGACGGGACAGAATAGTCCAGAGGGGTTGGTCCGTGAGCACCACGATTGGATAAGCTTGAAAGTAGGGTCGAAAGCGCTGAGCAGCGACCATCAGGGCGAAGATGATCTTCTCGGTCTTGGAGTATCTTGTATCAGCGTCATGAAGCACTTTACTGGTGTAGTAGACCAATTTCTGCACTCCGTCGGCATCCATACGGACAAGCACGGAGCTGACGGCCTCAGGGAAGGCCGCAAGATATAGAAAGAGCTCTTCCCCACCCCTCGACTTGGACAGCAGTGGTAGAGTGGATAAAAACTTCTTTAGCTCCTCGAAGGCTTCCTGACATTTCTTCGCCCACTCAAAGCTATTGACCTTGCGCAGTGCCTTGAAGAAGGGCATACACTTTTCTGCCGACCTTGACATGAAGCGGCTCAAGGCTGTCATCCTTCTGGTCAGACGCTGCACCTCTTTCTTGTTAGCTGAGGGCCTCATATCCAAAATAGCTCAGATCTTATCGGGATTAGCTTTGATTCCTCGCTGAGTCACCATAAAACCTAGAAACTTGCTCGCCGCAACTCCGAAGGCGCACTTGCGGGGGTTCAGCCTCATCCGGTACTGGTGTAGGTTATCGAAGGTCTCTGCAAGGTCGGCAACATGGTCCGTAGTGTGGGTGCTCTTGGTCAACATGTCGTCCACATACACTTCCATGTTGCGCTTGATCTAGTCCTCAAAGAGCTTGTTCATCAGCATCTGATAGGTGGCCCCCGCATTCTTCAACCCGAATGGCATCACTTTATAGCAATAAATTCCATTCTCGATGACAAAGGAGGTCGCCTCTTCATCTGCTGGGTCCATCTTGATTTGGTTGTACCTGGAGAATGCGTCCATGAAGCTGAGGGTTTCATGACCGGATGTTGCATCCACTAACTGGTCGATCCGAGGTAGTGGGAAGTTGTCTTTGGGGCACGCCTTATTTAGGTTGGTGAAGTCCACACACATCCTTCAACTTCCACTGGCCTTACGGACCATCACAACATTTGCCAGCCAGTCGGGATAGTGCACCTCGCGAATATGACCGGCCGTCGTCAGCTTGCGCACCTCTTCGTCTATGGCCTTTTGTCTGTCTGAAGCAAAGCTTCTCTTCTTCTGATGAATGGGTCGGCACTCCGGCTTGATGCAGAGTTGGTGGATAATCACCTCCTCTAGAATGCCTAGCATGTCGAATGCCGACCAGACGAAGATATCAGCATTGGCTCGCAGAAAGGCGAGGAGTTGGTTGCGGGCCTCCTTCGGAAGCAGGGCCCTAACTTGAATAGTCTGTGCCGGATCCTTTCCCAGAGGAAAGGCTAGTAGGTGCTCAGCTGGTTCCCCCCTTCTTTCCGAGTCTCGGGGGTCTAGCACCTCTAGTGCAGGTGCAGATACCACCCCCTAGGGACTGAGGGCCATGTGGTAGCACAGTGGTGGTAAATTATGTTCCCTCCGCATCTCTCCGACCCCTTCACTGGTTGGAAACCTCACCAAGAGCCTTTTGGTAGAAATAATAGCATCCAAGAGGTTAAGTCCGGGCCTTCCAAGTATGACATTGTAGGCAAGAGGCACCCGAACCATCAGAAAACTCATGAAAACTGTACTTTGATGCGGGGCCATGCCAACCGTGACAAGGAGAGTGATCTCTCTCTCGACCTTCACATAGTCTCTGGTAAACCCCATCAGGGGCGTAGCGACAGGTCGAAGCAGGCCGGAAGACAGGTTCATGCCAATAAAAGCATCATAACTCATAACATCCACCGAGCTTCCACTATCAATCAAAATTCTTTTTACAGGGTGTTTAGCAATCGTCATGGACACGATGATGCTATCATCGTTTTTATTAACCACCCCCTCTAGGTCCCTTTTAGAAAAAGAGATTACAGAGTCTAACTCTCCCTCCTCCCTCGGCCTCTTAGATGGGCCACCTGCCCCCCAGAAATCATCGCCACCGTCTTCTCGGTTGGAGCATTGTCGATCATCGGTGGCAGAGGTGCTGATGGGTCAGGAGCACCCGGGTTGTTCCTCTGGATAAACTTCCCCAGGTGGCCACGCTGGATAAGGTCTTCTATCGCCTTCTTCAGCTGGCGACAGTTGTCGGTGTCATGGCCGTGGTCTCAGTGGTAGCGGCAGTAGAGGTTCTTGTTGTAGGGGATCTTCGGGTTCAGTGGAGGAGGGCGCTGAAAATAGGACTCGCCCTCGATCTCTAGCAAGATGTGTGATATCGGGGCAAGCAAAGAAGTGTAGGGGCTGTCCCTCGGTGCAGGAGCTCGAGGACGATTGTCTGGTCAGCAGGGAGGCTCAGGCCCCCTGGGACGAGCTTCGACAGGTTCTGGGCGAGCCGGCTTCTTTGCGGTACTTCCGCTAATCTCGTGCCGGGAGGAATCAGCCTCGTTAGCACAGATGTATTTCTGGGCCCAGCTCAAGAGCTTGGCGTAGGAGCCGAGAGGCTTCTTATCAAGGGAGTACATGAAGCGGGAGGGGCGGAGCCCTCGCTTCAAGGCCAGGGTGACCATGGAATCCTCGAGGTTGTAGATTTCCCGGGCCGCCTCCTTGAACCGAGCAATGTAGTCCTGCAGGGACTCGCCACTCTTTTGCTAGATGGAGAAGAGACTGTCTGCCACCCTTGAAATCTTCCGACAGGCGTCAAAGTGAGCCAGAAAGGCCCTCTCCAGCTGGCGGAAGGAGTCGATACTCTGTGGCGGCAGGCGGGAGTACCAGGCTCGAGAAGCTTTCTTCAAAGTGGCGGGGAAGGCGATGCACAGGAGCAAATTGGTTGCCCCCTGGACCTGCATGAGGACCTTGTAGCTTTTCAAATGGTCCAGGGGATCCGTGGTCCCATCATACGGGTCCAGCTGGGGAAGTTGGAATCGAGTCGATATAGGTTCTCAATGATGCGGCGGGACAGAGGCGGCCGGCTGTTGTAGTCCGCCTTCGGTGGGTTGGTGATTCGGCGGCTGAGCTCTTTCAGTCGCTGGTTGTACTCGTCGAGCCGACGCTCTGCTCGGCGAGCTATTCGGCCATCGAAGGACCCCTCTCTCGAAGATTCTGAGAAGGAGGGAGAGTGGCGGTGGGCGCTCTGCCTTCTTCCCATGTCGCCGCTTGGGAGTTGCACTGGCATGACTAGAGGGTGACTGGGGCCTCTTGGAGGCTTTCCGGCGGTGAGGCTTGGGCGAAGCGTGGCGGTGGCGAGCTTCTCGGACAGGAGACCTCCTCCGAACAGAGTGTTGGCTGGGTTGGATCACTCCTGGTACTGACGGGAGGGGCTTTGGTTGCTGTGCAGCCACCGCTTGATGCTGCAGGCCTTGGACCACGGTCACCAAAGATTGGACTTGCACGGCAAGGGCAGCAAGCCGATCTTCTTGAAGTTGCTGCGGTGGTGGTGCAAGGTCGTCAGCTAGGGGAGCCGAGGGGCCAACCGCCAGCGGATCAGCTCCTTAACGCTGCCCCACAGCATGACTGGTGGAGACCTCTCATACACGGGTCGTCACCATTGCTTGAGAGCTCAGGGAAAGAGAAGTTATCGCTGACAGGTCCGAAGCTTTTCTCTTCTCTCCCCTTCCTAGCATGCCAATCTGTTGACGCTAAGTCACCTTCCTTGAATGCCGAGAAAATGGAGATCCTTCTCGGTAGCCTCCTGCAAGAAAAGTTTTCGGAGACCGGATATTTCGGTGGGGACCCTCCGACACTCAAGTCAGTCACTCGGAAACAGACAAGAGTTAACTAGCAGAAAGAAGTTAGAAAACTAGAGTTCAGGATCCTTTCCTCGTCGTGAGTGAGGGCCTTTATACCTGTTCGAAGGTTCTCATCTTGCATGTTTCCAGAAGGTTGATGATCTCAAGGTACTGTTGTCCAATAACGGACAAAAAGGCAAGGCCAATAGTGACGGATCGTGGGCGTGTCAGAGGTATCTTGCCTTACTTGCCACCTGCCAGTGTGGCATTACAGGTGTCTGATGACTATGGTTGCACCAGGGCGCACCGTTATGGGGTATGACCAGATGCAGCCCCACATGCGAGTGGTGGACCATACGCCGTAACGAGGTATGGCCCGCACTGTTACGGGCGAATGGTGGACTATATGCCATTATGGAGTATGGCCATGTGCTGTTACGGGTGTATCAAGTGGCTCGAGGCCATAGGTTGATGGTCCCAGGGCCGAACCATGATGGAAGCCCGAGGCCGAGAGTGCCTTGGAGGCCGAGGGTATCTCGGAGGCTGAAGCGGGGCTCGGTCAGCTCCCACACCGTTAACCCCAACGGTGCTAGATTAGCTCTCACACCATT
Source organism: Calamus simplicifolius (assembly GCA_900491605.1). Classification (NCBI taxonomy): domain Eukaryota; kingdom Viridiplantae; phylum Streptophyta; class Magnoliopsida; order Arecales; family Arecaceae; genus Calamus; species Calamus simplicifolius. Next base: position 167,494 of record UESW01002238.1, read on the forward strand.
AACTTCAACGGTGCTGTATCAGCCACATCACTTAATATATCACTTTTAAACTATAACTTGATCATTTATATTTCTCGTTTTTAATGAAGCTCCAGTGGAATTAATGAAAAGCAAGAAGAATGAAGCTCCAGTGGAATTAATGAAAAGCAAGAAGAATGAAGGTCATAACTGGACGGATTCTCTTTAACATTGTAAAGGGAAGGTTGAGAGTGGATTCTCTTTTAACATTGTAAAGGGAAGGTTGAGAGTTCGCCCACGAATTTATTGAGATAAAGCTACAAGCTATTTAGAGGGGTCGATTGAAAAGGTCTTACCATCAAACTCTCTTTCATTTCAATGCAATTCGCAAAAAAAAAAAAAAAAAAAAAAAAAAAAAAAAAAAAATTCTGTGTCATAGAGATCTACTCGCTTGATTTTAGATGCAGATTTCTTCCCTCTAGTCTTTTTAACTTAAACAGCAAGACACAAATTCAGAATTTGCTTGTCTGTTGATGATTTCCAGAGCCTGATACCAATCCAACAGTCCATGCTTACCAAATTCAGAATTTCTTTCGTCAAGGATGAACACTGACAGTTGATAATGCCTCAGATCGAGAGAGAAGATAATAGAAGACGTTTGGTTTATATTGGATAAACAAAGTAAACACACAGCACTCGTACATCACAAGCGCAAACACCGACCTCGCTACCGCTAATTAACCACACCAAACAGCAGGAAACAAGGGGCCAAACAAAGCCGCTTATTTATCTCCCATCCATCAGACACTCGAACGGAACCCTTTCCATATTTTCATCCGGCCTTGACCTCGATGGTCTTGGGCTTCTTGGCCTCCGGCGGCGGCTTCTTCTCGACGGTGACGGTGAGCACGCCATCCTGGCAGACGGCCGAGATGGCGTCGAGGTTGGCATCCTCCGGGAGCGGGAACTTGCGCATGAATTTCCCCATCCGGCGCTCCATCCGGAGGTACTTGCCGTCCTTGTCCTCGGGCCGCTTCCGCTCGCCGCTGACGACCAGCACCCTGTTGTCTTCCACCTGAACCTTGATCTCCTCGGACTTGACCCGGGCATGTCGATCTGGAACACCAGCGCCCCCGGCAGCTCCTTCACGTCCGCCGGCGTCGATGCCATTGCCTTCCGGTCCCGCACGTAGGCTCGGGTCGGAGCGTTGAAGGCCTTCTCCATCTCCTCCGGGATTTCCATCAGCTGATGCAGCGTCGAGAAGAGGGGCTCGTCGATTATCAGGTCCATCCCTCTATCCCCTTCCTTTGGCTTTCGAGTGGATTATTTCTTCGTTTGCGGTTGAAGCGAGAGAGAAGGGTTGTTAGATATCTTTCATATATAGAGGGGGAGGAGTTTCTGGGGACGGAAAGAAGGGTCTCGAGACAGCGGTCGAGACTCTGGAGAAGGGGAGAGCATGATGGAAGGTTCTCACGGCTTCTCCAGAGCGTGCGGCGAGGCCTGGGCTGCTACGTACTCGTGATTGTGCGACACGTGTCTGACGCGCCTTGCAGCATGAAGGAAGTTTCGCTCCACTGCCTCCTTCCAACGTCTCCCAAAAAAAATATTACTTAGACTATTGTTTAAAAAATTTTGTTTGATTATTTAAGATATCTTCATTTGAACTCTGATCATAATTCCAGACGTTATTATTAAGAAAAATCAACAAATCATTTTCTTCTTAAAAAAAATTCTTTACGTTTGATTTCGATTTTTCTGACGGTTGCTCGTTTGGTTCGCGCTTTTAAATTTGTTCGTAGATCTACTTTCACGTGAGTTAAATTTTTATATAAAACATAAAGTTTCATCGGATCGTTGGATTTACTTTTTTTTATCATAGTATTTTTTTTTCTTTCCAACATATTTGAGGTGGCAATCGTATCGTGTTGTTATCCGTATGATATCATATAAATTTTTCACGAATCGAAGAGATCGGTAGTGAGTAAAAGTCAAAAAAATAAGTCATTCGTAATTCTTTAGTTTCTTTAAAAAAATCTCATTTTTTAGTACAAATTAAATTTGATGATTATATTTGACTATTTAAAGTAATTTCGTATGTTTGAAGAATCATTACATATATTTTTCAATACATTCAATTAAATTTCAATTCGGGTTTTGAAGATCATGACGGGTCGTGTCATACACGACCAAACCAAACCCATTTAATTCGTGTCGTGTTCGTATCGAGTTATCGTGTCGTTCAAAAATTGCCAACTTCGTATACAAATCGGTTTCGTCAATTAAATATGATCGAAATGAACCAAACAAGCTCTGTATGCTTTAATTTTTCGGTACAAATGGATGGTCATACTACTCTGGTGCAAGGGCAGCCCAAAAGATCAAGAACAATGAACCCCCTGAAGAGGAGGAGGGATCCCATCCCGAGAGACCATAATCAACCAACGGAATGCTGCACAACGAATAAGGCAACCCAGTCAGCCACTGTGTTTGCCTCCCGATAGACGTGGCGGATTGACACCGCCACCAAACTCTGTAGAAGCTTGTTGATGTCACCGAGAAGAGGAGGTGCATCGCAGAAGTCTAGTCTATCCTAAATCCATCTGATGACTACCGAAGAATCCCCCTAAATGATGATCCTCTCAGCCCATAGCTGTTGGGTCACTCTAGTGATGCCATCCTACGCTGTTATGAGCTCTGCACCTGGGACAGAAGGCTCATGAAGGAAGGTTTTCCCGGCCACCAAAAACCTTTCTTCGTCATTCTGAATGACATATCCTGCTCCACCAATCTCACCTCGGACACTACTATCAAAGTTCACCTTGACAAACCTTAGGAAGGGGGCTCCCAGAAGATGTAGATCGCCCTGCGGCTGCTGCCAAAGTAGCATGGGAGTCCAGGAGTCTGGGGTAGCCAGAGGTGATACCGCATCAAAATGATGATACTCTGCCGCCAAGCTTCTGGCTCTCTAGAGTATCTGATGGGCTGGGGTGGTCTCAGCCTCAAAATCATCGCATTCCTGGATAGCCAAATCTGATAAGCAATATATGCTGCATAGCTAGCCTCTTGAGCCAAACTTTGATGAAGGTACTAAAGGAAAGGATGCAGCCGCTTGCCATCTTTGGCATACTAGGGCCATTCTCCGACAAGCTGCCAAATGAACCTTGCCCTAGGGCAGCTCAGAATCGCATGCTCTGTGGTCTCCTCTTGACCCCCACAAATCGGACAGGACCCTGGAATCTCCATACCTCTTTGCCAAGAAGAGCTCTCATAGGGAGGCGGTCCCAAACTATCTTCCAGATAAATAGCTGAACTCTGGATGGGTGGAAGTCTCCAGATCTATGCCGCAACAATGCTGGCATCAAATGGTCCCTGCACAAATAATAGAGGGTGCTCGAGGGTACCTTGGGGTAGCAGGATGAACCCTAGACCCTAAGGTCGTGTTTGCGGTAGAGCAGAATTGGGATGGTGCAGATCCGAGAGACTAGTGAGCTCCCGAATAGTCTAGAAAGCTTTTGGGATCTCTAGGTCTTACCATCCTCCATCAGTAAGTCGCAGACCTAGAGGTTGACAACAACCTTCACACTCACAAAGGTCAGCCACCTGGCCAAGGGGATAGACGAAAGCCATACATCCTAAGTGACATCGATAGTAGTCACATCTCCAACCAAGCATTTGACATGGGCCAATGCGATCGGAGCACGAGCATGATCTCCCTCCAAGTATGAGAGTGACCACTAGTTGGTTGGATATGGGCACCCAGACTCCGGGCTCCATAGTGGGCTCTCATAAATCTATTCCACAAATAGTTGGGCTGAAGGATGTTTCTCGTTGCATGTCTGATGATGAGTGCCTTCCTCCTGGTCTGGAGGGACTGAATCCCGAGGCTCCCCTCCCTGGTTGGGTGGCAGATAGTGTCCCAAGCCAGCAGGTGAACACCTGACCATCTTGTCTGTGCCTCCAAAGGAAGTTGCAAAAAGTCTGTTCCAATTCCCTCAGGCATGATCTAGGTACCAATGAGTTAGCCGGTAAGTAGCTCAGTATAGAAATGAGGATGTACCTAATGAGGATAACCCTGCCCATCATAGAAAGAGAGGTGGCCTGCTATCCCTGTAGGCGGTCCCGGACCCGTTGATCCAATGGCCTGCGGTTCGCTCTCCGCAGTTGACCACCTATCATAGGGACCCCAAGATAGGACAAGATCCCCAACTGCTCCGGGAACCTAAGGCTGGCTAGGATTACTGCTTTTATACTTGGCTTCAATTTGGGACTGAAGATGATGGATGATTTTGTAGGTTGACTAGCTGGCCCGACTGATGACAGTAAGATTCAACAATCTGGGCAAACCGTCTTGCATTATGGATTGAGGCTCGACCAATAAGAGGCAGTCATTAGTAAAAAGGTGATGAGAAAGGGGCTGTGCAGCTGGAGCGGCAATGTAGGGCTCTAGAAGAGAATGCTGGACTGCATCTCCCAGAGCCCGAGAGAGAGCATCAACACATAGAATAAGCAGGTAGAGGGATAGAGAACACCCTTGACGAAGGCCTATCGACAAAGAGAAGTAAACAGTTGGGGCGCCATTAACCAAGATGGCAAAAGAAGGGCCCTCTACACAGTCCATTATCCACCTGATCCAACTGTCAACGAAGCCAAAGTCATGGAGGGTCCGCTTGAGGAAGCTCCAACTCATCCGGTTATAAGCCTGCTCCATATCAAACTTGATAGCCATGAGACTTCTTTGAGCAGGGGCATGCCTGAGATCATGCATGAATTCTTGAGCAATGAGGACATTATCAGTGATGCCGCATCATCTAACAAAGGCTTCTTACTTAGGGCTTATAAGGCGAGGTACACACATTTGCAGACGTCCGACTAGGACCTTTGCACAGACTTTGTAGATGGTGGTACAAAGACTAATCAGTTTGAAATGGCGTGGGGTAGATGCATCTAGTCTCTTGGGGATTAGAGTAATAAGTGTCTTCTTCCATTATGCAGGAATGCCTGAGCAAAAAGCTGCCTATACCGCCTCCACGACCTCTCCTCCAATAATGGACCAGTATCGATGGAAAAAAAGGTGGGGAGGGGGAACCGTCCAGGCCGGGCGATTTATCCTCCCCTAAGGACCAAAGTGCATCCCGAACCTCCGTAGAAGATATCAGGAGTGAAAGGGCTGCATTCTCCTGCTCAGAAACATGGTCCATTGGGCAAGGACCCTGACTATGCGCATAAGGGAGGGTTCTACTTGGATCTAAAGTGGAGAAGAATATGCTCTCTGATCTCCTCACTGTCAATCGCTAGAGTGCCATCCTCCCCTCTTAACTGTCTGATCTGGTTGGTTGCTCTCTTGGCCATCGTAGCTTGATGAAAATATATGGTATTCTGATCGCCTTCCTTGATCCACTGGACTTTGGATTTTTGCCTCCACCAAGCCTTCTGCTGCTGCAGAAGGGAGTGGTGAGAAGCAAGGCAGTGCCGAAGAAACCCTAGATCAGCTTCCTGAATGCCCTTCCCCTGGTCCTCCTATCTCTGAAGATCAACAATATCAGCCTCCACCTTCTCAATCCGCCTGAAGATGTCGCCCACCTCTGTTCTGTTCCACCAATAGAGTCTGTGCTTGGCCAACAACAACCTCCTAGTCATTCGATAACGGGCATCCCCACGGATAGGCAATATCCAAACCTCTCTGATTAGATCCCAGGACCTTGGGTAGAAAGTCCAGAGCTTCTCAAAGCAAAAGGGTGGCCTAGGGAGACCCAACCTATTAGTGGTAATGAGGAGTGGGCAGTGGTCAGACGCAATCCTCGGAAGGTGTTGGACCCGATGTCTGGAAAAGCGCTGCAACTAGTCAGCCGATCTAAGGGCCTGGTCAATCCTTTCCCAAACTCTATGTTGGCCCAGATGGCAACCCAAGAGGGGAGGGGGGGGGGGGGTGAATTGGGTTCTTAAAAAAAATTTAACTCTTTTTAAAAATTAAATCGATTGATATCAAAGTATGCAAGCGGATGGAGTTAATCGAAGTAAGCGAAGCAATTAAAGAAGAGAGAGAGAGATCAAAACACTACAAACACAAAGATTTTATAGTGGTTCGGTGTAACCAACACCTACGTTCACTCCCAAGCTCCACTTGGGTCCACACTATAATCCTCTTGATTACAATCGAGTTGTTTTACAAGCTCACAACTCAAACTTATTGTTTTACCCGGGATCACAACGAACCCAGCCGGTTTTTTGGGCTTACCAGCACAAAACCCAACCTCAAGCTATATCTAGCTTGACTCGAGGTATACCACCTCCACTAATTCAATCCCCCGATTGAATTAGCAATCAAATGAAATCAATTAATGTTTACAATGACAAACTGCTCCTCAAATGAGCGAATATGCAATATAAATAGACATGGAATAGAAAAGCCTGTTTGAAGCGATTTGAATGTAAGCTTGGATTCTTTTTCTTTTCCTCTTCTCCTTTGAAAGGTTGAATCAAGCTCCAGCTCAGATTTCACCCAGGAATATGTTGTTGAGAAGATGGAAAAATAGGTTTTGGCTTCTTCTTTTCCTTCTTTGAAATCCTCCGAAATTGAACTTTGTACGCCTTGGATTTCTTTTGAATCTTTCTTTAGAAGATGGGCGAGCTCACAGAGATTTCTTTTTTGAAATGGCTCTCTTGAATATCTCGATTTTTTTGATCTTTCTCCCATTTTTTGTTCTTGTTTTAAACGGTCCATTCTCCCCTTTTTATAGATTTTCTTTAATCCGAGATTAGGTGGAAAAACTAGCCATTATTTCTATCATTGGATTGCTCCTACACACAAGAAAAATAGCCGTTAGAAATTAGGTGAGAAAATGTTACCATTGGAGGCCGTTCTGACACTTTGAAAATCCGTTCCTGTCAGGTTGGAGTCGGCTCCAACTTTTCATGTGTCGGCTCCACTTTGTGTATCCAAAAATGGTAATAAAAGTTTTCGTTGAGAGGTCGGCTCCCGATAAGTTATATGTCGGCTCCCCGCATCCAGGTGTCGCTCCCGAAACAGAGGGTGTCGACTCTAAATATGGCTCAAAATACACTCTCTGTGCTCAGGTTAGAGTCGGCTCCACTCATTCTAGGTGTCGGCTCCCGAATCTTAGGTGTCGGCTCCCGAATTCTATGTGTCGGCTCTAGAAACTGACGCAGAAAAGCATACTTCTGTCTCTCAGGTTGGAGTCGGCTCTCGACATCCATGTGTCGACTTCAAACCGTGCCGAATTTTGAGAACTGTTCTGATACGCCCATGTGTCGACTCTGACTTATAGGTGTCGACTCAAGGTCTGAACTTTTGAAAATTACAATTTGAAACTCATCTTAAAATCAATTTTGAGTGATATTTGAATTGTTAAACTTTCTTAATACCTGAAACACTCCATAAATTTGTCAGAAACAATGTGAATATACTCATGGCTTTTGTTAATCATCAAAATCAATAATTGGGTCAACAATCTCGCCTTTTTGATAATGACAAAAACATCGAGTATATGCATGATTAAGTTATCATAGTTAAGCTCCCCCTAAATGAGGTAGCTCCCCCTATGAAACTCAAAATAAAATTTTTCTCCTTATATACCGTTTCATTTGAAATTTCATTTCTCTCCCCCTTAATTTATTTCTCTCCCTTTGAAAATCAAAAACTCATGCAATAATCAACTTAATCAAATTACTTAAGTGTTTTTAATGCATATACAATATCTTCTCTCCCCCTTTTTTGTTGTCAACAAAAAGGTTAACATTCAACCACAAGTGAACTCATTGAATAAGACAATATTAATTCAAAGAAATTTCATTGCATCAAAGATTTCAATACATAAGCTTCATTACATTAAAACATTCCATTACATCAAAACATTCTATTACCTCAAAACATTATATCAAAACATTCTATCAAAATATTACATCAAAACATTCTATTACATCAAAGTGTAAAGAAAACTAAAACTTTAAAATCCAAAACTGAAGCATTTCTTCAGTCCTTCTAAGATCTTTTCATTCCTTCCTTTTGAATCTTCATAAAATCATTTAAGCTGTTTTGAACCAAGTCAGCTGCATCTCTTATTTCTCTTGTAGCTCTATATTGCTTCTAGAATATGTGTCAGAATCACCAGCAATGTCCTTGATCTTATCAAAAATATTCATTAAATCATATTTTAGGGCTTCAAAAGAAGTTCCAAGAGAGGATCCTATTTTGTTCACTTTGTCTTCTAAGGAGTAAAATGAATCTTTTAAACTCAAAAGTCTATTTTCAAAACTATTATTCATCTTCTCTTCATGTTCAGCCAACAAAGTCTTCAATTGCTCTAATTGTAACTCAGAAAAACCAGAAGCACTCGGAACTGAAGCAGGCATAGGTGTCGTGAAGGCTCTGGTCTGCTAGGCTCAGTGAAGGATATCTCATGGATGGTCCAACTTCTGATGGTGCTGAAGCTCCAATCTCAGCTGCCCTGTCCTCTGAATGACCTTTCCTTTCCCAGTTCCCATTGACCTTAATGAACCCCATGCAATGAACAGTAGCGATGCTGTAGTAATATGTGCCTTAGGTTCTTTTTAGGTTCATTTTCTAAGATAACTACACCCTGACTTCGGAATGCTAAGGTTAGGATCATGCCATAGGGTAAGAATATCTCTTCTTGCCACCAGCCTCTGCCATGTACCAAATCATCATGCCAGGTAGATTAATAGGCTGTCCATTCAAAACACTATCCATGATCACAATGTCTCGCTCTGAGACATACTCGAACCTACCAGTCTTAGGGAATAAAATCCGACTACAAATATTATGTAACAATCTAAGCTCAAGAGGCAACTGATTTACCCTGATTTCCTCAAAATCAACAATATCTCTTCCTAACATCCTTGACAAAGCTCCTGACCTATCACTGTGAGAGTTCGCAATAGGTCCAAGAGTAGGAATCTCAAGAAGGTTTCCAAGAATCTCGGAAGTAAGATGTATCCTTTTTCCTCTTACAACACTTACTATGCCACCGTCTCCCCTTGACAAATCTTGATAAAATTCTTTAACTAAAGCAGGATATGTAGGAATGTCTAAAGAACACACCTTTTCCCAACCAATTTCCTTTAGTTATCGTCCAATAGCGAATCCCTCATCTTTAAAAAATCCGAAATTGACCTTTCTTCCCATTGTAATCATCCGTCCGGCTAGAGTCAATGTGTGGTGAAGGAGGTGAGGAAGGATTTGGAATCGCACTAGGAGTAGAGGATGAGGATGAAGAATCCAAAGATGGCGACGGTTGACGAATTGGGCATCTCGCCGTCCGCTTCCTCGTTGCCACGGACCACCATAGATTGTTCCCCTTCTCTTAGGTGCCATGGAATCCTAGGGAATGATTAATTAAAGGAATCTCAAGTTTTGATAGGGTTTAGAGAGGATTTGGAGACAATTTGAGTAAGATTAGGTCAAAGAGGTGTCGACTCGGCCCTAAATAGTCGAAAAGGGTCCACTAGGTGTCGACTCCCGCAAAGTCGGGTGTCGACTCCAACTCGCTAAAATGGTTAGCGCCCGAACTGGAGTCGGCTCCGCTAAAGCGGGTGTCGGCTCCAAGGTCCCTGACCGAGAGCGACATAGAAATAAGGTGTCGACTCCAAAGATTGAGGTGTCGACTCCAAGACAGATTCAAAAAAGATAAGAGTTTCAAAATCTGAAACTCATCAAAATAAAAATCAATAAATATGATAAAAATCCTTGGAATATGGAGAATCAATTGGTTCAACAATCTAGATGAATTTTCCTTAAAATCATAAAGAAATTTTAAGATATTGAATGAAATCTAGATAATTGAACTTAAGGGTTTCGAGTCATTCCAACGGATCACAATCCCTAACTCTCCTCTAAGATAATAAAATCTCTCTTCACTCAAAGGTTTTGTAAATTATGGCTAATTGTTCCTCAGTATTAACATATTCTATACAAATGTCATTATTAGCTACATGTTCTCTAATGAAATGATATCTAATTTCAATGTGCTTAGTTCTTGAATGTTGAATTGGATTTTTAGTTAGGTTTATTGCACTAGTATTATCACATCTAATAGGAGTTCTATCAAGTGTTATGCCATAATCTTCAAGTTGTCGCTTAATCCAAATGATTTGAGCACAGCAACTTCCAGCTGCAACATATTCTGCTTCAGCAGTGATAATGCAACCGAATTTTGCTTTTTGCTAAACCAAGAGATTAAGTTACTTCCTAAAAATTGACATGCTTCACTTGTACTCTTTCTATCTAGTTTACAACCAGCATAATCAGAATCAGAATAAGCAATCAAATTTAGTGTTGAGTCTCTAGAATACCATAAACCTACATTTTTGGTTCCACTCAAGTATCTTAGTATTCTTTTTAATAATTAAATATGATTCTTTAGGTTCAGATTGATATCTAGCACATAAGAAAACAACAAACATGATATCGGTCTACTTACCGTTAAGTAAAGTAGTGATCCGATCATACCTCTATAATATTTTTGATCAACTGGCTTACCGTCTTCATCTTTGTCTAGTTTGCATAAAGGACTCATTGGTGTTCCGAGGGGTTTGATTGATTCCATCCCAAACTTTTGAGGATTTCTTTGTGTACTTTGCTTGGTTGATGAAGATTCCCTCTCTTTCTTGTTTGATTTGGAGTCCAGGAAGAAATTGAGTTCTCCATCATGCTCATCTCGAATTCACCCTGCATTAACTTAGCAAATTCTTGACACAAGAGATTGTTAGTAGCACCGAATACAATATCATCAACATATATTTGTACTACTAATAAATCCTTATCTTTTCTTTTCAAAATAGTGTTTTATCAACATTTCCTCTAGAAAAATCATTTTGATTAGAAATTTGCTTAACTATCATACCAAGCTCTAGGTGCTTGTTTTAAACCATAAAGTGCTTTGTGCAATTTAAAATATGATTTAAAAATTTATGATCTTCAAAATCAGGTGGTTGTTCAACAAAAACTTTCTCATTTATAAATCCATTTAAAAATGCACTTTTAACATCCATTTGAAATAAATTGATATTCATATGACATGCAAATGCAAGTAATAATCTAATTGATTCTAATCTAGCTACAGGTGCAAAAGTTTCATCAAAATCAATTCCTTCTTCTTGATTATATCCTTTTGCAACTAATCTAGCTTTGTTTCTAATTACTTTGCCATTTTCATCTAATTTATTTCTAAATACCCATTTTGATCCTATAACTGAATGATCTTTAGGTCTATCTACAAGGGTCCAGACATTGCTCCTAGTAAATTGATTTAATTCTTCTTGCATAGCTAACATCCAATTATTATCTTTTTCAGCTTCTTCAATAGTTTTAGGTTCAATTTGAGATACAAATGCAAGATGATTATTGATGTTTCTCATTGATGATCTAGTTCTTACTCCTTGAAATGGATCACCTATAATTAATTCCTTTGGATGACCATAGGCATATCTCCAATCTCTAGGAAGATCTACATCATTATGATTAGTATCAACAACATCAACACTAGGAGATTCATCATCTTTAGCTTCTTGTTCATGATCTAAAGATACATCTATATTCAATTTTTCAATATCTCTCTCAAGTAAATTTGTATCTTCCTCATCATCAATCTTTTCCGAACTCGATGCTAAAGATTCATCAAAAACTACATGAATAGATTCTTCTACAATTAAGTTTTTCTTGTTAAACACTCTATAGGCTTTACTAGATGTTGAATATCCTAAGAATATGCCTTCATCTGATTTTGCATCAAATTTTTAAGATTATCTTTACCATTATTATGAATGAAACATTTACAACCAAATGCATGAAAGTAACTAATGTTTGGTTTTCTATTGTTCCATAGTTCATAAGGAGTTTTCTTAAGGATTGGCCTAATTAATGCTATATTAAGAATGTAACATGCCATGTTTATAGCTTCCGCCCAGAAGTACTTTGGGAGTTGGCTTTCACATAGCATGGTACGGGCCATATCTTCTAAGGTTCTATTCTTTCTTTCTACAACTCCATTTTGCTGAGATGTTCTAGGTGCAGAGAAATTATGATGGATGCCATTTTCAATGCAAAAGTTTTCAAATAAATAATTTTTAAATTCTGTGCCATGATCACTTCTAAGAGACACTATGGTGTTATTTTTCTCATTTATGACCTTCTTGAAAAATTTCAAAATATTGGGAAGGTCTTATCCTTATGAGCTAAAAACAATGCCCAAGTGAATCTAGAATAATCATCTACTATCACAAGACCATATTTTTTCCTCCTAGACTAGTGGTTCTAGTAGGTCCAAAGAGATCCATGTGAAGTAGTTCAAGTGGCCTAGAAGTGGAAACAATGTTTTTAGTTTTGAAAGAGTTTCTAGTTTGTTTTCCAAATTGACATGCATCACAAACTTTGTTATTTTCAAAATCTAGTTATGGAAGGCCTTTTACTAAATCCATTCTAATTAATTTTGAAATTAGGTGTGTGCTTGCATGACCTAATCTACGATGCCACAGCCATCCAATCTCATTCATACTAGCATTATCAG
>UESW01002238.1:183491-199917 GCA_900491605.1 Calamus simplicifolius
CATCACAGGTTTTTTATAAATTTTTTTATTACATTTATATTTCTTAAAAGTATTGCGACGCAACAAGTGCGTCGCAATAATAAAAATTATTTTCTCTAAGAAATTATTTTTATTTTCTAGTAAATTGCATCGTAAATGCGTCACAATATTTTAATATATTTATAACTGATAAAATTTATATTTTCTGAAAATAATTGCGATGCATATATTGCATCACAATATTTTTTAAATTCTTTTTCTTACATTCATTTTTCTTAAAACATTGCGACACAATTAATGTGTTGCAATATTAAAATTTGTTTTCTCCAGAAAAATTATTTAAACATTCTAGAAAATTACGTCGCAAATGTGTCGCAATATTTTTTAAATATTTTTAACTAATAAATTTAAATTTCTAAAAAATTGCGTAAAAATTTGTCGCAATATTTTTTTAAATATTGTAACTGATAAAATTTATATTTTCTAAAAATAATTGCAATGCAAATAATGCGTCACAATGTTTTTTAAATTTTTTTAATTACATTTATTTTTCTAAAAAATATTGCGACGCAATACATGCGTCGCAATATTAAAAATTATTTTCTCCATAAAAATTAATTTTTACAAAATGCGTCGCTAATGCATCACAATATTTTTTTAATTATTATACTGATATAAATTATATTTTTGAAAATAATTGCGATGAATCTGTTGCGTCCGATCGGCGACGATCCGACGGCTGCCATCGATCCAAGCCCTGATCCCGATCGGCCACGATCGATCTCAGACTGTGGCGATCGCACCATGGCTGACGATCTGACGGTTGCGATCGATCCAAGCCCTGATCCCGATCGGCCACGACCGATCTCGGACCGTTACGATCGATCCGAGATCGCAATGATCCAACGGTTGCGATCGATCCAAGCCCTGATCCCGATCGTCCACGACCGATCCCGGACCATGGCGATCGGTCCAATCGGTGACGATCCAACAGTTGCGATCGATCCAAGCCCTGATCATGATTGTCCACGACCGATCTCGGACCGTGGCGATCGGACCGATCGGCGTCGATCCGACGGTTGCCATCGATCCAAGCCCTGATCGATCCTGGTCGGCGATGAACGATCTCGGACCATCGCGATCGATCTGATAGGCGATGATCTGACGATTGCGATCGATCCAAGCTGTGATCCCGATCGGCCACGACCGATCTCGGACCGTTGCAATCCGTCTGAGATCGGCGATGATCCGACGATTGCGATCGATCAAAGCCGTGATCCTGATCGGCCACGATCGATCTCGAACCGTGGCGATCGGTCCTATCGGTGATGATCCGACGATTGCGATCGATCCAAGCCCAGATCCCGATTGGCCACGACCGATCCCGGACCGTGGCGATCAGTCCGATTGCCGATGATCTGACGGTTGCGATCGATCCAAGCCCTAATCCTGATCGTCCATGACCGATCTTGGACCATGGCGATCGGACCGATCGGCGTCGATCCGACGGTTGCCATCGATCCATGCCCTGATCGATCATGGTCGGCTATGAATGATCTTGGACCGTCACGATCGATCCGATAGGCGATGATCTGAAGGTTGCGATCGATCCAAGCCGTGATCCCGATCGACCACGACCGATCTCGGACCGTTGCAATCCATCCAAGATCAGTGACGATCCGACGGTTGCGATCGATCGAAGCCATGATCCTGATCGGCCACGACCGATCTCAGACCATGGCGATCGATTCGATCGGCGATGATCCGACGGTTGCGATCGATCCAAGCCCTGATCCTGATCGACCACGACTGATCCCGGACCATTGCGATCGGTCCGAGATCGCTGATGATCCGACGGTTGCGATCGATCCAAGCCCTGATCCCGATCGGCCACGACCGATCCCAGATCGTTGCGATCGGTCCAAGATCGCGGACGATCCGACGGTTGCGATCGATCCAATCGGCGATGATCCGATGGTTGCGATCGATCCAAGCCCTGATCGATCCCGGTCGGTGATGAACGATCTCAAACTGTCGCGATCAATCCGATAGGCGACGATCCGACGGTTGCAATCGATCCAAGCCGTGATCCCAATCGGCCACGATCGATCCCGGACTGTTGCGATCGGTTCGAGATCGCGAACGATCCGGCAGTTGCGATCGATCCAATCCCTAATCCCGATCGGCCACGATCGATCTCGGACAGTGCCGATCGGTCCGATCGCCGATGATCCGACGATTGCGATCGATCCAAGCCCTGATCTCGATCGGCCACGACCGATCTCGGATCATGGCGATCGGTCCGATTGCCGACGATCTGACGGTTGCGATCGATCCAAGCCCTGATCCCGATCGGCCACGACCGATCCCGGACCATTGTGATCGGTCCGAGATCACGATGATCTGACGGTTGTGATTGATCCAAGCCCTGATCCCGATCATCCATGACCGATCCCAGACCGTGGCGATCGGTCCAATCGGCGATGATCCGACGGTTGCGATCGATCCAAGCCCTGATCCTGATCGTCCACGACCGATCTTGGACCGTGGCAATCGGACCGATCGGCATCGATCCGACAGTTGCCATCAATCCAAGCCTTAATCGATCTTGGTCGACGATGAATGTTCTTGGACTATCGCGATCGATCCGATAGGCAACGATCCGACGGTTGCGATCGATCCAAGTCATGATCCCGATCGGCCATGACCGATCTTGGACCATTGCAATCCGTCTGAGATCGGTGACGATCCAACGATTGTGATCAATCGAAGCCGTGATCCTAATCGGCCACGACCGATCTTCGACCGTGGCGATCGGTCCGATTGGCGACGATCCGACGATTGCGATCGATCCAAACCCTGATCCCGATCGGCCACGACCGATCCCGGACCATGGCGATCGGTCCGATCGCCGATGATCCGACGGTTGCGATCGATCCAAGCCCTGATCCCGATCGGCCACAACTGATCCTGGACCATTGTGATCGGTCCAAAATCATGACGATCTGACGATTGCGATCGATCCAATCCCTGATCCTGATCGGCCATGACTGATCCCAGACCGTTGCGATCGGTCTGAGATTGCGACGAACCGACGGTTGCGATCGATCCAAGCCCTCATCCCGATCGGCCACGACCAATCTCGGACCGTGGCGATCGATCTGATCGACGATGATCCGACGGTTGCGATCGATCCAAGCCCTGATCCCGATCGGCCACGATCGATCTCGGCCCGATCGCTATTTAACATAATTAAATTTTTTAAAAACATTGCGACGCAAAGGGTTACGTCGTAATTTTTTAATATTATAATTATATTATATAAAAATTTATTTTATTTAAAATAATTGCAACGCATATATTGCGTCACTAAATTAAAATTATTTTCTAATTTTCTGGTTTATTGCATCGCTAATGCACCGCTATTTAAAATAATTAATTTTTTAAAAAACATTGCGACGCACTGTGTTGCATCGCAATTATTTTTCTCATATTTATACTTTATAAAAATTAATTTTATTTAAAAAAATTGCGACGCAGTTAGTATGTCACTGAATTAAAATAATTTTGTAATTTTTGGTTTATTGCGTCGCTAATGCGTCGCTATTTAACATATTTAATTTTCTTAAAATATTGCAACGCATTGAGTTGCATCACAATATTTTTCCTAATATTTATATTTTACAAAAATTAATTTTATTTAAATTATTTGTGACTCAATTGGTGCGTCGCTAAATTAAAAATAATTTTTCTAATTTTTGGGTTTAATGCATCGCTAATGGGTCGCTATTTAACATATTTAATTTTTTTAAAAATATTGCGATGAACTGAGTTGCGTCGCAATATTTTTTCCTAATATTTATATTTTATAAAAATTAATTTTATTTAAATTATTTGCGACACAATTGGTGCGTCGCTAAATTAAAAATAATTTTTCTAATTTTCTGGTTTATTGCGTCATTAATGCATCGCTATTTAATATATTTAATTTTTTAAAAACATTGTGATGCACTGAATTGCCTTGCAATATTTTTTTCCCACATTTATATTTTATAAAAATTAATTTAAAAATATTGCGATGCATTATTTGCGTCGCTAAATAAAAAAAATAGTTTTTTTATTTTCTGGTTTATTGAGTCGCTAATGCATCGCTAATTGCGTCGCAATGTTTTATTGTCACGGAGGCGTCGCAAAGTGGTTGCAATTTAGTGACGCAATGATGCGTCGCTAAATTTGCGTCGCTATTTCAGTATTTTCTTGTAGTGGCTTGAACGATCAAATAAAAATATGACCATTGGAGCTATCAAAGTCCGATGGTCAAGTTCAGTTGACCGTTTTTAGGTTCAATCGATTATCCATTTCTAGTTTTTTAAATTTTTTATTTTATTTTTATTATTGGTTCAAAATCTAATATAATTTATTTTAGAGTTTTGGGTCTTGTGCATTTATTCTCTATCCAAGCATTACAATGTGTCCTTAGGAAAAATTAAAATTACAATATGCAAACCATTCTCTTGGACAACCTTGAATCGGATGGTACTTAATTTAATGTTGTTCATCTTTGGCTTAAACTTCTTGCATTCTGCTTGAGTTTTCTATAGATTTAGTACATGTTGATAAAATTTTGCACATGTTTTGCTTTATTCCGATCATGGTATCTATCTTGTTATTACATACTCAAGCATTGCATTAGTCCTTCAATTAATATTTTTATTATTATCAAAGATTCAAAATATATGCTATTGACTCCTTATGTTTAACATTAGAGTTGATTTAGAAAGATTTAAAGAGGGTCATTGCCTGATTTTAAAGATATTTTAAGAAGATATTAAGCTGATTTAAGAAGAAACTAAATATTATTAATTGCATGATTTGAGAAGCTAATTACGAAAAACATCAAATTTGATTTGAGAAGAATTTAAAACATTTGTTGCATAACTGATCCAAAAAGCTATAAAAAGTATCCATTTCCTTATCTCAATAAGCTATTTTGAGAAAATCAATATAAAAAGTATCCATTTCCTGATCTCAATAAGCTATTTTGAGAAATATCAATACCAATTTGAGAATCATTGCATGATTTTAAGGTTTGATTTAAGATTTAAATTGATAAATATACCATAATTATTGAAACATATTTTTTATATTATTGGATAAAATAATATAAGTAAATAAATATCTCTCTTGCCTTAATGTGGTAAAGAGAATATTTTCACAAATCCTTTTCAGGCAATTATTATCCTTGTATTTATTTATTTATTTTAGATTTGAATCTTCAATAACTCTTTAATAACTTTAAGTTTATAAATAACCAAAATATTTTAAAAATATATTAGCTTGATGGTTTATATAATAATTTGCATCATTGTTGGCATATTATATGCCCAATAATATAGAAAATGCTAAAACTCAACTGCCATGTTAAGGCCTAGCTTACTAATTTTATATAGACATTGCTGTTTCATTGAGCAATACATGGAGACGCTAAGTGCTTGCTTGATTAGGACTAATACTAATTAAATAATTTATTTTTGGAAAGAAAGGTTTTGATATATCATTGCTCCCTTAATGATATCTTTATCATCATTTCCATAAGCAAGGAAGACATCCCATTAATAGTTCTTTCTTCATGCTTATCAATTTAGACATACTCGGATCAGCTTGGCTCTGATACCATTTGTTATAATATGAATGCATCCATCAACTTTTGCACACTTGAATCGGCTCTAATACTATTTACAATATTCTAAGCTTATGCGCCGATCCAATTAATCGTTAATGGATCAAAATCATATAGCCTAAAAACTCAAATAAAAGTTAATAAGTAAGAAGTAAACTTGAGTTAAGATAATCGGCAAACTAAAATCACTTAAAATTTTCTATTTTTTCATCAGATACCAAACTAAATTCAAAATATCACATAAACTTTAGAATTTTGATTACCAAATTAAAGGCATTAGATATTATGTTAAGATAAATCTTCTGCTCATTTCCGAAATGTCTTGCGGGCGGAAGAAAGCCTACATGATTTTATTTTATTTTTATAATAATTTCATGTCGGCATCCTAATGTAAGTTTTTTGAAAAAACAAAAAACAAAAAAGGCTCTGGTCCCAGCTAATGATAGCTGCCATGTGCGGAACGAAAGGAATAGAAGGCTTTCTTTTCTCTCTCTTTTTTCACCAAGCTTCAAGCAAATCAAATCTCCACAAGGTTATTTGTAATACATGCGAGATTTGAGGGACCTTTTATTCTAAGAAAAACTTAAAGAAGACAATTGCAAAGCTGTGCGATCCTATTAAATAGACAAATAAATAAATCAGCTCTTTTCAGGAAGGTTGGCTGGTTCGGTACATCCAGAGCGGTGTCTCCAATATTTTTTCCACACGCAACGACCCTTCCAATTTTTGCACCTTCTTCCTTTCTCAACTCGCCGCTCCGTCTCCATCCCCAGCCCCCCGCTGCCTTTCAATTCGGTCGCTGGACTTGACAAGACACCCGTCACGCGGGGCCCACCTCAACGTGGATCCCCCGAACCCGATATGATCTCCACGCCATGGCTGACTCATCCCGCGATTTCTTAATCCCAATATCCTCCCCCACCAGCGCCTTTCCTAAATTTGCTTTTTATTCCTCTGTTTTCTATTCGTCTCTATTCCACTATAAATACCCTCTTTCATGCCCTCTCAAAACTCTGGCCAAGGCCAACAAAGATGACGATTACCATCGAGCAGCCTCAGAGTGGTAAGCTTCGTTGTTGTTAGATTTGGTTGTTGATAGATTAGCACTCAGTTTGATTCATTTGATGTTCATATTTTTGGGCTCAAAGTTGGAAGTGGAAGACAAGAAGGTCGCCGCTGATGATGATCCATGTGGCGGTTTCATGGTGCCGGCGATCAATTCCTTCGGCCATACTTTAATGTCCATCTCGCATACATACTTAATTTCATCCTTTTTTTAGGTTTAATCGCTTGTTACGGGGACATCTATTCTTTCCGTGTTGACTCTATAAAACCCAGTATTGAGGCTTGGTAAAGGCTAGACCCATTTTGATTCATTCATCTACCCTTTGGTAGACGACAAGAGCAGAGTGGTTCTAACTTTTGAGCAGGTCAATACTTTTAATAATATCACTAGAAGAAGTTTGAGGTTCGAACCCATCGATTATGATAGGATTGTTTTGATCGCCCGACGCGGAGAAGAGCTGATTTTCTCAGCAGCGTTTCGCGCTTCGAAACACTTGATGCATGCTAGCACAGCACCGTCAACAAAATTATTAAAAACGTAAATATCAAGTGAAAAGCTCTTATTCAAGATTATGAAGACAATTTACTGCAAAACATCATTCAAAATAGAGAGAAAAAACTCTTCTTTTAATTGTTCTATAAAACAGGCCTCATTCTAAAACGGTAAAAAGCATTTCTGGAAGAAAATCTTTAAATCAACTTTTGATCAAAACCATTGCTCTTCTTCTTTTCTGTTCTTTTTTTTTTAAAGGAAATCCAAAAGTTCCTCTGCTCATACGCTTAGAGAAAAATAGTAGTTTTGGCAAAAATGCAATTTGGAGATTCTATAGTATAGTATTATTATAATAATTTATAAATTAAAAATAATATATCATAACAATTTTGATAATAAAATAATTAGGTAGTTGAAATGATTATATAATGTCTTTCATTATCATTTCTCATGCTTCAAGCACTTTCTTAATTTAGTCCTTCCAGAAAAAGTTAATGCCCATAGCATTTTAAAAATATATCATGCAATAGACAATTTTTTCACAAAAGCCCTGCTTTAAATAGCCTGCACCTATTAATCACTTAATGAAAGCTTGTTAATGTCACGTTTCAGACTTAAAAGATAGTTTAGGATGTCACAATCTACCGTACATGCATACAGTTAAATCCTACGGCATGCAAAGTGCCTTACAAGAACACATAATTAATTAAATTTAATTAATATTAATAAATCAATTATATAATGAATTAAATTAAATAAATCCAGACATAATGACAATAACTAAAAAGATCAATATAGGATTTCAAAATCAAAAAACATTAAATGTTCTTAAATTAAAATTAAAATAAATTAGTGTATAAGCAGTAATTCAACTAAATATTTGAGCCAGCTTCTGTTTAAATCCCATCCCATACCTCAGCTCCTGAAAAAAAAAATACAATCAACCTTGTTTTCTCAGAAAAAAATGTGGTTTCTGGTCGCACTGACACCCCCTATATATCCTGACCCTAGTTCTGAGAATGCTCTGCTGTAATCTAGAAGTATCAGAATCCACCAAGGCACAATGTTTTGGGCATAACTAGTAAAAAGTCTTCGAAAACAAAGGAAGATATAATTTAAAATCGAAAGTAATCTCCATGCCCATTTACAAGCCAAATTGGATTAATGTTTCTTTTAATATTTATGAATGCTTCATTTTCTTTCCACATACAATGGTTTTCAAGTTGGAATATAAAAATAATTGGTGCAGAGCATGCATCATCGCTTATGAATATCCAGTATATGAATTAGATATTAGCGTATATTCTCATGGATAACGCAAACACTTCTGAACAATCATGTCCTTAAGGTGCCTCTCGTTGTCAGAAACTCCACTGGTATCAATCATACACAAGTCCCTTCTCTTTTTGTGACATTTTGCAGCCATCTCTATTGAGTCCAACGAATCACAACTGATGATAAAACATAAAAGGTAATATTATTAATGGCCTGATCAACCATAACATCAGTTCTCTTTGTTACGTACGCATCAATAAAGAAAGAATGCGGCCTATCCTGTTAAAGTTACTTCAACTGTTGATGAAAATTGTTGGAGGATAGCCTGGTTTTGACTCAGCTGCTAACGTCCATATAAGGAGACGGTTAAGTTGGTCTCTAAAATTAACTCCTACTATGGAATCTGCTTCAAAAATTATTCTTGAGGAGGTAGTCCAGTAGGAAGAAAAGAGAAGAAACTCCCTCGCCTCCACATCCACCATTAATGAAGGGTGAGGTAGTGTGAAGTTTTTTTGGAAAAAAACAAAAAAGGGGTCCCAGCTAATGATAGCCGCCATATGCGGAACGAAAGGAATAGAAGGCTTTCAAACAAATCAAATCTCCACAAGGTTATTTGTTATTTGTAGTATATCCGAGATTTAAGGTACCTGTTATTCTAAGAAAAACTTAGAGAAGACAATCGGCAAAAGCTGTGCGATCCTATTTCCAAACCTCATGCGAGATTTAAGGTACCTTTTATTCTAAGAAAAACTTAGAGAAGACAAACCTCATGGTTAGGTTCCATTCTTGTATATATATATTTTTTTCTTCCAATAAAATTTAAGAAAAATAGATGTAAATTAGAAGAAAGTAAGCCTTTTTTTTTCTTTTTAAGTAAACAAATAAATAAATCAGCTCTTTCAGGAAGGTTGGCTGGTTCCGTACATCCAGAGCGGTGCCTCCGATATTTTTTCCCACACGCAACGACCCTTCCAATTTTTGCACTTTCTTCCTTTCTCAACTCGCCGCTCCGTCTCCATCCCCAGCCCCCCCGCTGCCTTTCAATACGTCTCTATTCCACTATAAATACCCTCTTTGATGCCCTCCCAAAACTCAGGCCAAGGCCAACTCTTTCTTGTTGAATTCCTTCGCATTCCTCGTCCCTGTTCTTTTTCTTCGTCCTCAATAGTTCCAGGAGGAGAAGATGATGATTACCATCGAGCAGCCTCATCAGAGTGGTAAGCTTCGTTGTTGTTAGATTTGGTTGTTGATAGATTAGCATTCGGTTTGATTCATTTGGTGTTCATGTTTTTGGGCTCAGAGTTGGAAGTGGAAGACAAGAAGGTCGCCGCTGATGATGAGCCCTGTGAGTTGGTGTTGGATGGCGGTTTCATGGTGCCCGAGATCAATTCTTTCGGCCATGCTTTCAAGTCCATCTCGCATACGTACTTAATTTTGTCCCTTTTTTTAGGATTTTTTTTTTTTTTGCTTTTCACGCATGGGCCTACCCAAAAGGGCCAAATTCACTACAAGAGAAATAAAATATTGCGATGCCCAAATGCGTCGCAATTGCGTCGCTAAACATGCTATTGCGACGCAATAGCGACGCAATGACGGCATCGCTCAACTGTCTATCGCAATACCCATTTGTCGCAATTGCGTCGCAATATTGTGACTCTCTACGACGCAACATTGCATCGCAATACTGCGACGCAACATTGCGTCGTAATACTGCGACGCATGCAAATGCATCGCTAAATTTAAAATTAATTTTTAAAACAAAAAAATTTATTATTAAATATTGCGACGCACTAAATTGCGTCGCAATATTGCGACGCATACAGCTGCGTCGTAATATTTAATAATAATATTTTTGGTATAATAGCGACGCAATTTGAGTCGCTAATGCATTGCAAATAAAATTATTTTAAAATATTGCGACGCAGGGTCATTGCGTCGCAATATTTATTAAAAATTTTTAAGATAAAATAGCGACTCAATTTTAGTCGCTAATGCGTCGCTATTAAATTTATTTTTAAATTATTGCGATGCCAGGTCATTGCGTCGCAATATTTAATAATAATATTTTAAAAATATTAGCAATGCAATTTTAGTCGCTAATGCGTCGCAAATTTTGTTTTTAAAAAATATAAAAGATTAAAAATTAAAACGGTTAATACAATTTCGCTAAATCTAAATATTAATACAAACATTTTTCACTCAATCCAAACAATAATAAATTTCTAAAAATAATTTATATTAAAATTTTGAAGTTCTTACAACATAAAAAAGAAAAGAAAAATACATCAAGAATCTGGGCGATCACGTAGAGGCTGTGGAGGCTGAAGACTCTGCGATAAGCGGCTAACCATATCCCGCAAATAATGCATCTCATCTCGCATGTCTGCAACCTCCTGATCCCGGCCTCGCATACGATCCTCAAAATCCTGCTCGACCTCCTGGCGAATCTCCTCTGCAATAGATCTGCGAAGTTCTTGTAAACGCTCGGGAGGAAGATCACCAGGAACTCGCGAGCTGGAGGCCTGATGGGGAAAATATGTAGAAGCTCTAGTGCCCAGACCATAGACCCTGCGGTCTCGTGGCTGGGCACCAACAGCCTCCAAAAACACACGCCGACTCTCCTCTGCTGAGAGTTCGACGGGCATCTCCCCATCAGTAGAGTCGACCTGCGATGCCTGGGAGCGAAGCTCCTCGACTCGTGTCTTGAAATTATGAAATCAACAATAAATGAGTTAATAAATTTCTTGAAATAAAATTTTAGAAATTAAACAGATACTACATAAATCTAATTTCTTACCGCAACCTCCCGTGATCGCGTGTCGACCCAGGAACCGTCCCTCCTGGTGTGTGTCGCCCTGAATAGACGAAACTCACCAGGATCTCCGCCCTCCTGCTCAAACTATAACAATAAAAAAAATGATATTAATACAAATATTTGTAAATAACTAAAATAGTAATTAAAATATTTATGTTTTCTTACCATACGCCGTCTGTGCTCCTGAATCGAAATGGAGCCCGAAGTATGGCGGGAGAGACCCGTGCCAGGACCGCCCTTCTCAGATCGGCGGTTCGTGCTGGCTGATGCGGACCTCCTGCCCCAGCCATCAGACACCCAGGCCTGCTGCCACTCGTGCCAAATACCCTCTAGCACGTGCGCAGGACGCTGACCCGATGACCTCCAACGATGAAGCATGTCGGAGTATCGGCATCGTGTCAGAGCCTCCCATGCTGCCCTAATGGCATCATGGCTGGCAGGATCCCACGTAAACTTTTTCTGCATTAAAATAAATAGTTAGTTTCTGAATTTATTAAGTTTAAGAAATTTTATATCACTGATAAATTGTATTTAATAAGTTTACCTTAAACTCAGAAAATAAAACTCCCTCGTGGCTGGAGATACATGGCGCCAATCGTAGCCACTGGGATCTGCACGCCTCTGAAATACGGCGCTGATGTGGCTGGATACATGATGCTGCTCAATGAATCTATTAAAAAAATGCATATTTATAAGTAATTGACTTAAAATATAAACATATATTTTTAATTAGTATATACTTACATCCCCTGAGCATCAAGTCGAAGTACAGTGCGGCCGATGGTGGAAGAACTCTCGGAGGTTTGTGCCGATCGGCTGGATGGTAATACTGCTGGAGCGATTGAAGGCTGCACCTCTGCTGGAGATCCAAACTCTCCATCTCCAACGCTCATGTGATCTGATGTAGCAAGGCTACGTCTCTGCTCACTCCGTCTGTCGTCAGTAGATCTACCTCTGCCCGTCATACTGAAAATACTAAAGATTCACACAATTAAATTACGATTAATGATTGACTATGTAAGAATTTAACACTTATAAAAAAAAGTTACATTTTAAAAAACCTCTATGTTTAATCGGTGTCATTTGTTTCGTGAAATGTTGGTTCAACATCCGATGCCGTATCGGATTGCGAATTAGTTTCATTATCATCGGAAGGAAACCGAACATTTGCATCCGCAATTTCTTGGACATCACCATTTGGATCTCTAAGTGATGTTTCAGGAGCCCTTGTGTCATCCTCAATTGCATGCATTTCCATCTCATCCTCTTGAAATGCAGGGCACTCGGCTGATTGACTTGATGAACTCTCCTCTAATACGATTGTTGAACGTGGGACGATTTTAGAAACGGCCCACCAATCTCGCTTGTCGTTGCGCAAACTTGGATATCCGCAGTAAAAGACTTGCTGAGCTTGGGATGCAAGGATGAATGGGTCATATTTCTACAATCTTCGTCGATGGTTCACTTCAACCAAATTGTAGTCGTTATGAACCCTTTTGCCCACAGGAACTATCGGATCGAACCAATCACAATGAAACAATACGGTTCGTTTCATAGGCCAACCGGGATATTCAACTTCAACCACCTCTACTAACTTTCCATAATAATCCTGCATATTTGCTCCAACACTTTCTCCTTTCACACACGCCCCAGTTCTGCGTGCCTCTTGAAGCTGCTAATCGTTCAATCTGAAATTTGTACCCATTTACAAAATAGCCAGTAGAGGTTGTTACGGTCTTCAATGGCCATTGCGATAGACATTTAATGAAAATATTGTCGGTTGTGGACCATGGACCGTTGACCTATAAATTAATAAGCTATTGACATCCAATTCAAAAAATAATAGCCATTATCGAAATTGATTGAGTGATACTACTCACAAATTCATAAAACCAGTAAGCAAACTCCGTTTCTAATTTCTGCCCAATTGCAACTTGACTGATGTCGGGATTCATCTGTCGTTGTCTATCACAAAACATCCTTATGGGATGAAAAGGATGAAAACTAATGTTAGAAATTAAATATTATGGTATATTGTTATTTAAATTTAAATTTTCAATTTAGCATTGAAGTATACACTTACTCAATATATGGATCGACTTCTCGACAGTTCATTAGGATGTAATAATGTGCTGCATTATACTCCATATCGCTAAGATTTCTTGACTTCTGCCCACCAAATGAACGGCCGATAGCTTTAAAAATTGATATTCTACCGTCATTAGCTTCTGCTTCGTCCACACATACGTCATCGTTACGACCATGATTTTGGCTCCTCGTGTGGACGTGACCCTCAAAGTAATGTGAGGCAAAAGCTGAAACTTCTTCGACCAAGTGTGCATTGCATATAGAACCTTCAACCCTTGCCTTATTACGCACATTATTTTTTAACTTCTTAAGATACCTATATGTAAAGTTGCAACAAAAAATTAACCAATTTTTCAAGCAATGAAATAATATTTGAAATGTCAACATATCTTAATGATGTATATATTTACCTCTCGAAAGGATACATCCAGCGATACTGCACGGGACCAGCTATGCTCGCTTCGTATGGCAAGTGAACCGGTAAATGCTCCATTGAGTCAAAAAAACTGGGAGGAAATATTCGCTCAAGCTTGCATAAAATAATTGGAATTTCCTCCTCAAGCCTTGCCATGGATGCAGAAGTAATGACTGCGGCAGATAACTCCTTGAAGAATAAGCTGAGCTCCGTAATTGCCTTCCAGACATGTTGCGGAAGCAACTCACGAAAAGCTATAGGTAATAACCGTTGCATGAAAACATGGCAGTCATGACTCTTCATGCCGAACAACTTGAGCTTATGCATGTCCACACACCTACCGATATTTGAGGCATAACCATCTGGAAATTTTAACCCTCTAAGCCAGTTACATAAAACTTCTCGTGAATTTCTGTCAAGAGTGTAACATGCTTTAGGATAGGTCCCATCGGCACTCCTTCTCAAATCACCTCTTCTGCAGTACTGATTAAGTTCTTCTCTTGACTTTGCAGTATCTTTTGTTTTTCCCGGGATGTTTAGCACCGTGTTAAATATGTTATCAAAGAAATTTTTCTCGATATGCATAACATCCAAGTTGTGCCGGATGAGATTTGTGCTCCAATAAGGCAAATCCCAAAATATACTTCGCTTCTTCCAGTTATGTTCTTTACATATACGGCCATTTATTCTATCTGCATCTGGTTCCCATGCATACATCAACCCCAAATGCTCTATAGAATCAAATAGATCCGTGCCGGACCTAACCGGTTCGGCAAATTTTGTGACTGCTTTGTTCTTCCGGAAGGCGATCAAGTTACGCCTGTAAGGATGATTTGGGGGCAAGAACTTCCTATGGTTATCAAACCATGACTGCTTACCACTCTTCTGCAATGTAAATGCATCCGAATCATACATGCAATGAGGGCATGCCAGACGTCCAGCAGTGCTCCAACCAGACAACATTGCATATGCCGGAAAATCACTTATTGTCCACATCAAAGCAGCTCTCATTAAGAAATTCTGTTTCATAGAAATGTCGTAGGCTACGACTCCTGTTTCCCACAACATTTTCAATTCGGCCACCAACGGTTGCAGAAAGACATCAATCTTTTCCTTTGGATTTGATGGTCCTGGAACCAAAACGGTTAAAAACATTGCAGTATCTTTCATGCACTTCCACGGAGGAAGGTTATATACAGTCAGTATCACAGGCCAACATGAATACTGTTGCCCCGCTTGACCAAATGGTTGGAAGCCATCGGTACAAAGACCTAATCTCACATTCCTTATATCTTCAGCGAAATCAGGATGATTTTCATTGAAATGCTTCCAAGCCTTTGAATCTGATGGATGCCGCATTTCATCCTCTTTAGATTCATGTTCGCATGCCATCTCATATCAGCAGCTGTTGCCTCAGATCTGTATAATCTCTGCAGGCGTGGGTAAGAGGAAAGTAATGCATCCTCTTGTAAGGCACACTTTTCCTCCTACTTGTACTAGCTCCTCCTTCGGTGTTTTTGTACCTCGATTGCCCACAAATCTTACACCATCTCAGCTCTGAGTCTTCACCCCAAAATATCATACAATTGTTCAAGCAACAATCGATCTTATTAACTGGGAGCCCAAGCCCACGCAACAACTTCTTTGTTGCGTAAAAACTGTCTGCTACAACATTATCATTTGGCAAAATTTCTTTGATTAACCCAGCTACAGAATTGAACGCCTTTTCTGATAATCGATGTTCTGCCTTAATATTCAACATTCGAGCAGCTGTAGACAACTGGGAATGACCCTCACAACCAGGATACAATTCTTGATTTGCAGCACGCAACATATCATAAAATTGTGTGCATCTGGATTTGGTTCTTCCATAAATGTATTCTGATTGAATTCATTACCCGATGCATTCATCACCATTTGTTCATATGTGTTTAAATTCACAAATGGTTCATCTACGGGAATTGACTCTTGTTGGCCTATAACAGCTGCTGGAATATCCTCTGGTTCACCATGACAGTACCAAACATAGTAATCAGGAACAAACCCCTTCTTACACAAATGCACCTTAACAGTTTCCACATCTCTGTAGGCTTTATTCTGACACCTGTGGAAGTTGCATGGGCACCTAATCCTAGGCCCATCCATCCATTCAGGTTGGCTACATGCAAATGCGATAAATTCTTCCAATCCATTCAGAAAATCTGGATTAAGCAAGCCATCTTTTATCCTTGCATACATCCACGAGCGAGCCCCGCTCATTTTTGACCGACTTATACAAAGTCTGGTAAACATTAAAGGAAACCACAAAATAAAACTATATTAGTATTACTAAATATATAACTAAATTATTTCTTTCACAACTAAGGTTAATAACAACCATTTAAATCATTTATAAGTAAACCAATTTTTTTTAGAACTAAGGTCCCTACCATGCAAGGGCGAGCCACGGCTACGATCCTTGGCGTGCTAGCAAGGACCGAGCACAGGTTCATGGCTAATGGGAGGGCTTGAGTTTGGGTCGGGCCGCAAGGCGGTCGTTTAATCATGAGACTTCACAAGCATTCAAGTGTCTTAAATTAATTCTACCTTCACTCCATGTCTAAAGGTAAGGCCCTA
>UESW01002238.1:200810-257461 GCA_900491605.1 Calamus simplicifolius
CGATTGATGCACAATTTGAGTCTTCAGATAAGGCACTGGCTAGCACCCTAATGACAAAATTGTCATCAATGAAGCTCACTACTATTGGAGGTGTGCGTGAGCACATCATGAAGATGAGGACATTGCGGCTCAGTTGAAATCCCTAGAGGTTGAGATGTCAGAATCTTTTTGATGCATTTTATTTTGAGGTCACTTCCACAGCAGTATAGTCCCTTCAAAATATCTTACAACACACATAAGGACAAATGGTCAATTAAGAACTTCTAACCATGTGTGTTCAAGAGGAAGGGAGGCTGATTTTGGAAATGGGAGAAGCGCACATTTAGTCACTCAGAGAAAGACTAAAGCTCCCAAAGCCAAACACAAAGGAAAGGGTAAAGTATCCATATATACAGAAGACAAGAAGGAGTCCAAGTGCTTCTTTTGCAAGAAGAAAGGGCATATAAAGAAAGATTGTCTCAAATTCAAAGCTTGGCTTGACAAGAAAGGTACTCTAACCTCATTCGTATGTCATGAATCCAATTTGGTTATATGTCATAACACATGGTGGATTGATTCTGGTTCTACAATCCATGTTTCAAATACCTTGCAGGGTTTTCTAAATCAAAGGAAACCATTGGGAAGTGAAAAAGCATCTATTCAGGAAACAAGATGGGTTCATGTGGAAGCGATTGGGACATGCAGACTTATTTTAGATTCTGGTTTTGTTTTAGATTTGGAAAAGACATTTTATATTCCAAGTTTCTCTAGAAATTTGATTTCAGTGTCAAGGCTTGTACCAGCAGGATACTCCTTTAATTTTAATAAAAGCTCTGTTGATTTATTTTATAAATCTAAGCTTATTGGGAATGGTACATTGTCCGACAATCTTTTTCAAATTAATTTAAAAAATAATACCACCTATAATGTGATGCACCCAAACTGGTATGAAAAGATGTGTTATGAATGAGAATTCCTCTATTTTATGGCATCGGAGATTAGGTCACATCTCCATTGAGAGAATTAAAAGATTAGTAAAAGATGGAGTACTTGATACTCTTGATTTTACTGATTTTGGCACTTGTGTGAACTACATAAAGGGAAAGCAAACTAATAAGTCCAAGAAAGATGCCAAGAGAAGTTCGGAAATACTGGAGATCATACATACGGATATCTGTAGCCCAGATATGGACTCGTATGGTCAGAGATACTTTATCTCATTTATTGATGACTATTCACGATATATGTATCTCTGCCTGCTTCATAATAAGAACGAAGCATTAGATGCTTTAAGGTATTTAAGGCAGAAGTAGAGAAACAATGCGGCAAGCAAATTAAAATCGTGAGGTCAGATAGAGGTGGAGAATATTATGGTAGATACATTGAGAATGGACAAGCACCTGTCGTTTGCTTGGTTTCTTGAAGAAAATGGAATTATTGCACAATACACCATGCCAGGGTCTCCTGACCAAAACGGTGTAGCTAAAAGGAGAAACCGGACATTATTGGACATGGTAAGGAGCATGATTGTCAGCTCCAACTTACCTAAATCCTTGTGGACTGAAGCTCTTAAAACTGCTGCGTATATATTAAATCGGTTCAACAAGGCTGTTTCCAAAAGCCATTTGAGTATTTAAAGGTTGGAAATCAAGTTTGCAACATATACGTGTTTGGGGATGCCCATCTGAAGTAAGAATCTATAATCCACAAAAAAAGAAACTAGACCCAAGGACTATTAGTGATATTTTATTGGATATGCTGAGAAGTCCAAGGTTATAGATTTTATTGTCCATCTCACAGCACTAGGATTATGGAATCAAGAAATGCAAAATTTATTGAGAATGACTTGATCAGTGGGAGCGATCAATCTCAGTATTTGGCTTCTTCTGAGAAAATCATTTAGATATTCAGCTTCCACTTCAAGTGAGGATTGGTTGTTATTTATAGCACTCCTCAAACTCAATTAAGTGCTCAACAACCAGTCATTGAGATTTCACAAGCTGATGGTAATCTAGAAGATCATGTTATTCATCAACAATCAGTTGTGCAAGATACTCCTCAAGAGGTCATTGACACAACATTAAGAAGATCAACTAGAATAAAGAAATCAGCAATTCCTAGTGATTATATTGTGTATCTACATGAATCTGACTATAACATTGGGGCCGAAAATGATCCTGAAACATTTTCACAAGCCATGAGTTTTAAGGAATCAAACTTGTTGTACAATGCCATGAAGGACGAGATGGAATCTATGGCATCTAATTGAGTCTGGGATCTTGTTGAGTTGCCTAATGGTATAAAAGCCATTGGATGTAGATGGATCTTTAAAATAAAGAAAGACTCACAAGGCAACATTGAAAGATATAAAGCAAGACTCGTTGTCAAAGGATTCACTCAGAGGAAAGGAATCGACTACACGGAGACATTTTCTCTATATCCAAGAAAGATTCTCTCCGAATAATTATGGCATTGGTAGCTCATTTTGATTTTGAGTTACATCAAATGGATGTGAAAACTGCATTCCTTAATGGAGATCTAGATGAAGAGGTTTACATGAAACAGCCTGAAGGATTTTCCTTGGTGATAGTGAGCATTTGGTTTGCAAGCTTAAGAAATCCATATATGGATTGAAACAAGCCTCACGTCAGTGGTATTTAAAATTTCATGATGTGATCTCTTCCTTTGGTTTTGAAAAGAACATCATGGATCAATGTATATACCAGAAGGTTAGTGGGAGCAAAATTTGTTTCTTGGTCCTATATGTGGATGACATTCTACTTGCAACCAATGATAAAGGGTTGCTATATGAGGTGAAACAATTTCTCTCAAAAATTTTGATATGAAAGATATGAGTGAGGCATCTTATGTCATTGGCATTAAGATCCATAGAGAAAGATCTCGAGGCATTTTAGGATTGTCTCAAGAAACTTATATCAATAAAGTCTTGGAGAGATTTCAGATGAAAAATTGTTCACCAAGTGTTGCACCTATAATGAAGGTGACAAGTTCGCTTTGAACCAGTGCCCTAAAAATGAACTTGAACGGAAATATATGCACAACATTCCATATGCTTCAGCTGTTGGAAGCCTAATGTATGCCCAGGTTTGCACAAGACCTGACATTGCATTTGTAGTAGAATGTTGGGAAGATATCAGAGTAATCCAAGTTTAGACCACTGGAGAGCTGCTAAAAGGTCATGATGTATCTTCAAGGGACTAAGGACTACATGCTTATGTATAGATGAACTGATCATTTGGAGATAGATGGCTACTCAGATTCGGACTTTGCTGGCTGCGTTGATTCTTAAAATCAACATCAGGATTTATATTTATGTTAGCTGGTGGAGCCATATCATGGAGGAGTGCAAAGCAGACTTTGACTGCTACCTCTACTATGGAAGTGGAGTTCGTTGCTTGTTTTGATGCTACATCGTAAGGTGTATGGTTGAAGAGTTTCGTCTCAGGGCTTAGAATTATTGACTCTATTGCTAGGCCAATTAAACTGTACTGTGACAATTCAGCTGCTGTATTTTTGGCTAAAAACCATAAGAGTGGTAGTCGAAGTAAACATATCGACATTAAGTATTTAGTCATAAGAGAACGTGTTAAAGAAAATAAAGTGATCATAGAACACGTTAGCACTGAATTGATGATAGCTGATCCTTTGACTAAAGGCATGCCAATTAAGAATTTTAAGGATCATGTGATAAGAATGGGAGTTGGTTCCATGATATAATTGTATGGACAAAAATTGTACAAAGAAACTCTTATTTCAATTATTTGTTTTTTTTCATTCAGGTGTACACATTATTTGACTTTCGAGAAATGACAAACTTTTCTTTTGGACTCTGAATAAACATATGGTTTATTCATTTTGTTATGTTGTCACATTTGGAATAGTGGTAAAGAAATTTAATGCATTGTAATACATAGAAGATAATACTCAATTATAGAGGACCTATCGCTATGATTCATATATTTGGTTTCTTGTTCAGTATTGAGAATTGTGGATTAAGATAAAAATATACGGACCAAGTGGGAGAATGTAGTATCCCGTTTAGAAGATGGTCCTATTTTAGCTTAATCATCGGATAATTCTCTATTCCATCCACTGGTTAATGAGTGGTAACAGAATCTCTTAAATAGTGTTAAACGCTTAAACGCCTGCGGTGGATTAAATAGTGTTAAACGCTTAAACGCCTACTTAATGGGAGTAGGCGGTGGAAGGGAATTAAGATATCTTTTAAATAGAGATCCCTTCTAAGGCTTTCGATAACACAATGTTATCGAAAGAAAAAAAAAAACAAGCGGAGGCATTGGGTCCCTGAGCATATCCTGAGGGCATACATCATCAGAGTGTGATGGCTCATTGATTGAAGCACTCAATCAAGGTTTCTCGAAAAGAAGATCAAGATCCATCAAGAGGAGGAAGATCAAGATCCATCGAGAGGAAGATCAAGATCCATCGAGAGAAGGAAGATCAAGATCTATCGAGAGGAAGATCAAGATCCATCGAGAGGAGGAAGATTAAGATTCATCGAGAGGAAGATCGAGATCCTGATTCAGATCTTCTAGAGGTAGATTGAAAGCAATGGCTGGAGGTAATAAAAAGGATCCTAACTATTAACTCTATGCAATATTGTGTAGTTTGTTAATAGTTTTCTAACAGTTGAATCCTGAAGAAGGGCTAAAGGAAGTTTTAGAAGCCAAGTAAATCGAGGAAGTCCTAAAAACTCGTCTCCCCTATTATTGAATTAGACTAATAGGGGATACCACTGTAACCTTCATCCACGGTAACCTCCATCTCTTCTCCCTTTTGTCATTATCATCATTAGGTTGCTCTCACCGTATTCTCCCTTTATTTTCAAAGTCTTTGGGGTAATATTTTCTTTCTTTTAGGGGAAGCAAGCAGATGGATGGTCATGATAACATTGAAAATATCACTAAAAAAAATCATTCTCTTGATCTAACAAAGTCTTAGCATCTAAGGTCACGTCCATGTATATGCTTCTAGCTCAGGACTCATTTTAATTGATTATTTTATATGACTATCAAAGCTTCTTTGTTAAGAATCTTTAAATCTTTCTCAGTTTGAACGATATTTTTAACTCTTTCTATTGTTATCTTCAAAACTATCCTTAATCAATGAATGATGATGTTACGTTATCCTACGTTACCTATCTTGTACCCTATGTTCTAAATCCTCTATAACCTTTGTTCTATCTTCTTATAATCTTCAACTGTATTTTCTTTATTCTTTATTGTAATAAATTTAGAAAATTATCGATCTCTCCTTTCAATCACCCATAAAAAAATAGAAATAGGATTCAACTATCAGTAGAGTCCTTATTTGAATTAGAAGGCTAATTTTATATTATTATTATTACAATATGTAGATCAATTGTAATATTTTTTTTAAATATTATATTATGATATAATATTTTAATTATTATAATATTTTAATTATATTATTTTAATAATATAATATTATTGTAATGTAATCTAATATATTAATATGAAAATGATATCAAGCACTTTTATGTAGATGAGGGATATTTTAGTCCCTAAATCCTAAGTTTAAATCATCATTAGGGATGATCTTAGATATCCAAGCTCATGGATGGGTATGGGATCATCAGGTTGGGTGTTGATTCTAGAGAGAGGAATGATCTACATTACCATTATATAAGAGGTATAACTTAATGCTATGATCCCATCATCTCTATCTCGTGCATCGGTGATCTTGAATGGATCACCCCATATCTAAGGGTATATACTAATTTCCTAAACCTTATTAGAGTAAGTGATAATAGAAATCAAATGATATGGGGAAAGGAAAGGTTCTCTGTTTTAAGAGAGTTCCTACCTACCAACAAGAACAACCAAATGCGGCAAGAAATTGTGAGCATAGACCATTTTATTCCTTTCAGTTAAAAATGTAGGTTATGCTAGTGATGTTTCTTGTTTCTTTTATGAAAGGATTAACTCTCTTAAAATAGACACAAAATAGATGATAGACTGAAATTAAATATATTGATCCCTATCATATATGCGGAAATATGGGACCAATATATTTATCCTAAATAATAAAGGAAAGATTGTTAAATACCTTCAGCCATTGCTGTTGATTTTCTTCCAGATGAATGTAAGGATCTTCCACACCTTGCGGTCTCTCTCAGCGATGGTGTAAACTTTCTCGATGAGACCAGACGCAGGGACCTACCGTTTTATAAACCTTTATGCCTTATCTGTCCATCACAGAGGGCGCCACTTTAAACGGATATGGTTGAGAGATTCTTATCTCAATCATGAATTCAAAATTTGAATTCACGTAATCCCTCAAGATCAGAATATAGGACCACCTTAGTCATATCTGACCGATACACTTAATGAAGAAAAATCAACATTCTCCCACTTGTCCATATATTCTATTACTATAGTAAGAAACAGAATACATGAATCATGGCAATAGGTCCTCTTAAAATCGAGTATTATTTACCATGTATCACTATGTATTATATTTTCCAAACATAAACCCATATAACTTAATGAATAAACTACATGTTTATTCTAGGTCCAACTTAATGATGCTCATCACAAATAAATGTGTACACTAAATAACTGAATGTGAAAAACATCACAACCATAAAAGAGTTTATTAATTATAAAATTTATCATTACAATGAATTAAATAAAATAACCAAGACCCATACTATCTACATGATCCCTAAACTTCTGTAGTGGCATGCCTTTAGTCTTTAGTCAAGGGATCAGCTATCATCAACTCAGTGCTCACGTGCTTATAACCACTGTCTTTTCTTTAACACGTTCTTGTATGGCTAAATATTTGATGTCGATGTGCTTGCTTCGACTACCACTTTTGTTGTTTTTAGCCATAAACACTGCAGCTGAATTGTCACAATAAATCTTCAATAGCTTAGATATAGAATCCACAATTCTAAGCCAGAAATGAAACTCTTCGACCATACACCATGCGAAGTAGCCTCAAAACATGATACGAACTCGGCTTCCATGGTGGAAGTAGCAGTCAAAGTCTGCTTGGCGCTCCTCCAAGATACAACTCCACCAGAAACATAAATATGTATCCAGATGTTGACTTCCGAGAATCAACACAGCCAGCAAAGTCAGCATCAGAGTAGCCAATTACTTCCAAGTTTTCAGTCCGTCTGAACATAAGCATGTAGTCCTTGGTACCCTGAAGATACCTCATCACCTTCTTAGCAGCTCTCCAGTGGTCTAAACCTGGATTACTCTGATATCTCCCCAACATCCAACTGCAAATGCTATGTCAGGCCTTGTACAGACCTGAGCATACATCAAGCTACCAACAGCTGAGGCATATGGAGTGTTTTTCATTTCCTTCCTCTCAAAGTCATTCCTTGGGCACTGACTCAAATTGAATCTATCACCCTTGACTATGGGAGCTATACTCGGTGAACAATTTTTCATCCGAAATCTCTCTAAAATTTTATTGATATAGGTTTCTTGAGATAGACCTAAAACACCTTAAAGTCTGTCTCTTTGAATTTTAATGCCAATGACATAAGAGGCATCACCCATATCTTTCATGTCAAAATTCTCAGAGAGAAATTGTTTCACCTCATGTAACATACCTTTATCATTGGTTGCAAGTAAAATATCATCTACATATAGGATTAGAAAAAAATTTTGCTCCCACTGACCTTCTGGTATATACATTGATCCATGATGTTCTCTACAAATCCAAATGAAGAAATCACATCATGAAATTTTAAGTACCATTGCCGAGAGGCTTGTTTCAATCCATATATAGATCTCTTAAGCTTGCATACTAATTGCTCATTATTAGAGGAAAAACCTTTAGGTTGTTTCATATAAACCTCTTCCTCTAGATTTCATTGAGAAATGCAGTTTTCACATCCATTTGTTGTAACTCTAAATCAAAATGTGCAACAAGTGCCATGATAATGTGGAAGGAATCTTTCTTAGATACAGGAGAAATTGTCTCCTTGTAATCAATTCCCTCCCTTTGAGTGAATCCCTTAGCAACGAGTCTTGCCTTATATCGCTCAATGTTGCCTAACAAGTCTTTCTTGGTCTTAAAGACCCATTTACAGCCAATGGCTTTTGCTCCATCAGGCAACTCAACAAGATCCCAGACTCCATTAACTGCCATAGAATTCATCTCATCTTTCATAGCATCATACCATAAATTAGATTCCTTACAATTCATGGCTTGTGAAAACGTTTCAGGATCATTTTCAGCTTCAATATTATAGTCCACTCTTGAAGATACACAATATAGTCACTAGAAATTGCTGATTTCTTTTCTCTTGTAGATCTTCTTAATATTGTAACAACCTCCTTTGGAGGAGTTGATTGTTCAACTATCTCTGGTAACTCATGAGAGACTGGATCTACTAGTTCATTATCAGCAAATTATGGAATTTCAACGACTGGTTGCATAATGCCCGTTTGATCTTAAGGGGCACTATGAACGATAATCAGTCTGTCACTTGAAGTGGAAGGTTGAGCATCAGAATGACCTTTCAGGAATCATGCTCTGCAATTGATCACTCCCACTGATCAAGTCATTCTCAAGAAATTTGGCATTTCTCGATTCCACAATCCTAGTTGTATGAGATGGACAGTAAAATCTATATCCCTTGGACCTCTCGGCATATCCAACAAAATACCCACTAATGGTCCTAGGGTCCAGCTTTTCTCTTGTGGATTGTATACTCTCACTTCACCTGGGCATCCCCATATGCGTACATGTCGCAAACTTGGTTTCCAACCTTTAAATAACTCAAATGCATTTTAGAAACAGCCTTGGTTGGAACTCGATTTAATATGTACACAGCCGTCTTGAGAGCTTCTGTCCACAAGGACTTAGGTAGTTTGGAGCTGCTAATCATGCTCCTCACCATGTCCATCAATGTTCGGTTCCTTCTTTCTGCTACACCATTCTGATCAGGTGAGCCAGGTAAACTGTATTGGGCAACAATCCCATGTTCTTGAAGGAACTTCGCAAATGGACCAGGCATTTGTCCATCTTCTGTGTATCTCCCATAATACTCACCTCCTCTATCAGATCTCACAATTTTGATTTGTTTTCACATTGTGTCTCTACTTCTGCCTTGAATACCTTAAAGGCATAATGCTTCATTCTTATTATGAAGCAAGTAGAGATACATAAATCGTGAGTAA
Organism: Calamus simplicifolius; assembly: GCA_900491605.1. Classification (NCBI taxonomy): domain Eukaryota; kingdom Viridiplantae; phylum Streptophyta; class Magnoliopsida; order Arecales; family Arecaceae; genus Calamus; species Calamus simplicifolius. The sequence goes on from UESW01002238.1 coordinate 210,002, forward strand.
TCATCAATAAAGCAGATAAAGTATTTCGACCATGAAAATCCATATCCGGACAACAAATGTCCGTGTGTATGATCTCTAATAGGTCTGAACTCCTCTTGGCACCTTTCTTTGACTTATTGGTCTGCTTGCCCTTAATGCAGTCCACACAAGTATCAAAGTCAGTGAAGTCCAAAGTATTGAGTACTCCTTCATTCACTAACCTCTTGATTCTATCTATGGAGATATGTCCCAATTTCCGATGCCACAACATAGAAGAGTTATCATTTACAACACATCTTTTATGCCAGCCCTAACATGCATTACATCATGAGTGGTATTATTTTCAAATTAATATAGAAAAGACCATCAGACAAAGTACCATTCCAACAAGTTCAGATTTATAATATAAACTGAAGTATCTAAAAAATTGAAAGAATAACCCAAAGGTACAAGTCTTGAAACTGAAATTAAATTCCTAGAAAAACTAGGTACATAAAAGGTCCTTTCCAAATTTAAAACAAAACCACTACTAAGAACTAAAGTGCATGTCCCTATAGCTTCCACATGTGAGCGCATCTTATTTTCTGAAGAGATATACTGCTCACTTCCCACTGGCTTCCTTAAGTTTTGCATACCCTGCAAAGTATTGCAAATATGGATTGTAGAACCAGAATCAATCCACCATGTGTTATAAATAACATTAGCCATATTAGATTCATAACAGACAAGTGAGATTGTTTTACCTTTCTTTTCAAGCCAAGTCTTGAACTTGATGCAATCCTTCTTCATGTGTCCCTTCTTCTTACAGAAGAAACACTTGGATTCCTTCTTAATATCAGATTGGGGTGGTATTTTAGTTTTACCCTTCTTCTTGGCCCATGCCCGATCCTTTCCATTTGTAAAGCATTGCACTTTCACCCAATTCCATCAACAGTCTACCCTCTTCTTGAACACACATGGCCAAAAGTTCATTGATTGACCATTTTTCCTTATGTGTGTTATAAGATATCTTAAATGGTCCATACTGCTGTGGAAGTGTATTTAAAATATAGTGCACCAGAAAGGACTCAGACATTTCAACCTCAAGAGTCTTTAGTTGAGCTGCAATGTCCCTCATTTGCATAATGTGCTCACGCACACCTCTCACTCCAGTGAGCCTCAGGGATGACAACTTCAATATTAGGGTACTGGCAAGAGCTTTGTCTGAAGTACTAAATTGCTCATCAATGGCCTTTAGTAGCTCCCTGACATTCTCATATTATCAACTAAACCACGTATACCAACAGAGATTTTTGTCTTTATGAACATTGTACTCAAGCGATTGGATCGCTCCCAACGTTCATAAATCGCAATCTCATTAGGAGTGCTGGTCTGAGTTACTGAAGGTGGTTCATCCTTCCTTATAGCATAATCAATGTCCATCCAGCCCAGATGAAGGAGAATTCTCTCCTTCCAAACCTTATAGTTATCATCCCTCAATTCAGGTATGTCACATTTTATATCAGAGAAATTTACAGGTTGCATAACTGCAAAATTTAAACATACATGCTTATTATCAAAAATTGAGGCTAATAAAATGCTTTACCAATGTAAATTATGCATTTAGAAACCAGTGAATCTACTGACATAAAACTTGCCTGTGGGCTAAAGCTCTAATTCAATTAGATTCACTTAAGTCTATATGATAAAACTATCAAATTATGTTCCTTCTTTCTAATTCCTATGGGTAGATTAGAAAAATATAATTTAATATTTTATCTTAATTAATTATATAAATACAAAATAGTGAATCTACTGACATAAAACTTGCCTGTGGGCTAAAGCTTTAATTCAATTAGATTCACTTAAGTCTATGATAAAACTATCAAATTATGTTCCTTCTTTCTAATTCCTGTGGGTAGATTAGAAAAATATAATTTGATATTTTATCCTAATTAATTATATAAATATAACAAAAATTCTGTGGAATAAATTTTATTATATTTATATAATTAATTATAATTAATGTCTATTATTTATGTGATTTATTAACTTTATTATATAATTTTATAATTAAGGATGTGTGGCTACTCCTCAATTATTCAATTGTATTTATCACTTAGACATTATTTAAATTTTATGTTCAATTATGTCACTTAAGATGCATGCATAATTCATAAAATTTATACACACAAATTCTAAATATAATTGAACATAAATAGGCAGACTAATGGCCCAACCACTTAATGAACGAGCCAAGAGCCCGTCATCCTCACCCAATTCCAATAGTTTAATTTAACCAAAAAAATCTCTCAATCACCTCAAAAATTTTTGGATCAGATGTGCCCAGACTGCTGCAATCAGCCTGCTGCAGTTTAGACTGGGCGCACGCCCATCTTTGTGGCTGACTCAAACTGCTAGGCCAGCCATGCACTGGGCTAGCGCCGGTTGGGCCCAGCGCTCCAGCGCCTGGCCCAGGCCGCTGGCTCAGCACCCCCAACCAGGCGCTACCAGTGCCTGGGCATTGCCCAGCGCTGGCTGGTAGCCAGCGCTCGCGGTTGGGCACTAGCAGCAGCCAGTGCCTTCCCTTTTTTTAAATGCCACGGCCTTTTTTTAATTCTATATTGTATGCATATTTTCATAAGAGATGTTTTCATCCGTCCTCATCCCGTGCACATATCCGAAGCAAGGAAACCTATGCTTCCTCATCTCATGGTGATTTAATCGCGAGATATTTGAATTTATCTTTTATTTAAACTATATCCAAAAGGGTGAGACAGATATGTACATGCTTCATGGCATAAATCTTACCAATCAATCTCTTAAATAAAATTAAATTAAATAAACTAAATATTAAGAGTTTATCAAATCTAATGCCCTTTCAGATGATTCTAGATGACCTATTAACTCTTCCGTACGCAGGTAGTTGGTCAAACGCACAAGTACTACAACAGCCTCCCTTATTAGTACGTCCCTAATATCCCTACCGTACGCCCGTTGGGTGAAATAATCTAGGGTACTACCAGTAGCCTCCCCTTTGGACTATCCTTAAATGAGAGAAATAGAGATCAAGAATACCTTGTCCCTCTTTATCAAATAAATCATATAAAGATTGTTTCACAGAATATTGATCCCTATTATATATGCAGAAATATGAGACCAATATATTTATTCTATATAATAAAGGAAAGATCGATAAATACCTTCAGGTTGATTTTCTTCAAGATGAGGGTAAGGATCTTCTACACCTTACGGTCTCTCTCAGCGATGGTGTAAACTTTCTCGATGAGACCAGGCGCAGGACCTACCCATACACTTAATGGAGAAAAACCAACACTTGTCATTATAACTGATAATGGAAATTGAATTGATACCGAAAAAAATTGAACCCTTAGCACAGATTTCTGCCTACCAAGAACAACAAGAGAAGAGAATGAAAGATATCGATGCAGAGATTCGATCACTTCTTAGGAGAATGATTGGGCAGAGGGAGATGGCAATTAGGAAGGAAGGAACTAGCAATGATGACTTGCTGGGCCAGCTGTTAGAATCAAATTTTAGACGCTCCCAGGAAAACGGAGGCTCCAAATTTCCGGGGATGACCATTGAAGATGTGATTGAGGAATGCAAGCTGTTCTACTTCGCTGGGCACGAGACAACATCGGTTCTTCTCACGTGGATGCTGGTTGCACTGGGCATGCATCCTAGCTGGCAGGCGCGTGCAAGAGATGAGGTTTTCGAAGTCTTTGGAAAAAATAACTTTCTCACTCAATGCAAGGTTGCATTTCTATTAACTTATGTATATATATGTATTGTTACAAAGTAGAAAATTATATACAAAATTCAAGCATCAAGAAATAGAAGTATAAAATCATGCTGGGATTGGATTTCATGCTCCTCAATCATCATTAGAATCATGCTATACTGATTGCATGGGATTGGATTTTATGCTCCTGATCAATAATCACCAGAATCAATCCATCTAGATTTCATGATATTATATTTGATTGAATTCTCATTAATTTCATGGGATTGAATTTGATACTCCTCAATCTCTACAATAATGCCAACTCGATTTCATATGATTCGATTTGATTGAATACTTGTACGTTACTCCTCCTCAAGTTGAGGCGGAAAAGAGATCCACTAATCACCCGTAGATATCTCTAGATCTTTTTGAGGATAAACTTTCAAAATATCTATCCACTAATTCAGAAAGTAATAACTATATCTTCTTTTAAAAAAATTAAAAGGGATAAGAATAGGCGGTTTGCTATCCGATTAGGATATTCAAATAAACGGAAAGCACCGTTGAAGCCTGTCGAGTCCTACGAGGAAATGAGTCCCACTCTAATTTAGATTAGGATTCCTAATCAGAGCCGGATTCACTAACGTAATATTAATTTATAATCCGGGGCACACCCTTCGCTTCTCCCACAAGAAGCTTTTTTTTCTGAATCACAGCGAGCGAAAACGGCGAGAGGAGTTAAAGAGAAGAATTGAGAATAAGCTCTCATGGCCATCACGTTCAATTTTGGCGCAACCACTATGTATCTCAGCGCTTTGTCTACGGGAAGAGATTTGGAGCCATTAGCAAGGCCAATGACCCCTGTGGACATCCACCTTAAAGTCTACAAATTCTATGATGGAGGTCATAGGTTAGCTGTTCCGCCCGATTATTTTAGGTTTGGCTTGCACCTCGGCCACTTGGTGGATGAGCGAGCTCTTTACGATATGATTTCTGAAGTCGTTTACAACGTGGGCTACAACGATGTGGAGACTCGGTGGTTCTGGGAGGAGAAGCTCGCCGAATTCGCGCTATGGCAGGACAAAACGCTCTCGGTGCTGGAGTCCAAGAGTTGAAACTAAATGTCGAGATACATATCCACAGCATGACTTGGCGATTGGTCGATGATGGGGAAGAAGACGAGATGGTTGAGCCCGAGTCATTAGGAATTGATGGAGGAGGAGAATTTGGTGGTGTCTCGGCGTCCGAGGCTTCCATCAGGGAGTTGGAGGTGGTGAAGTATATAATGACGTTGGAGATGAGTTTGAACAGAAAGAGTGCTCCATATGCATGGAGGATTTTGAGATTGAGATGGAAGTGATTCGGATGCCTTGCAAACATATTTTCCATGATGCCTGTATCATGCAGTGGCTAGCGAAAAGTCATCTTTGTCCGCTTTGTCGTCATGAGATGCCGGCCTCTACATAGTCTAAGCTCTGCTCTCTGCTTGTTTCTACTGGATTGTAATTTTTTTCTTCTTCTTCTTCTTCTCCTACTGTCTTAACATTGATAATCTAAATCACAAGTTTATGTTGGCTGATGAAAGTTTATGTTGGCTGATGAACTGATGAACTCGTTGATGTTCAGATTGGTTATCTTGAATTTTTTTTTTTTTTTTTTTTTTGTGAATACAAATCTATACCTTCATTATTTATTAGTTTATTCTTTCCTGGTGGATCCAAGGCGGGCATGAAAAATGGGCCAGACGGTGTTGAGCCCAGTCCATAATATTTCTGGACCTGGTTTTAGGCCTAAAATTTGTTTCAGAAATCTGATCCATGCCCAACTCGTATCCAGGCCTGATTACGATCCACAGCAATCTATTGAGCTGATAGATTCAATTTTCAGTTTTTAAGTGTTTATATGAAAATAAATAATATTTAAAATAATGACATTTAATCATTTTGATAAATTTATTAATATAAAAAAATTATGCTCATATAATTGATAAAAAATTGATATAAAATTAATTTAGGACTTATGCTTCGAGCTCGAGCTTCGGAGCAGGTCTAAAACAATTATGATCTCAATCTTAAATTCTCTGGGTGAACCCAAAAAAGAATTAAAATATGTGGCAATTGGTACATGATATACGGACATAATACTAGGGCCCTATGAAAAATATCTATAATTTTTATTGCCCATATTACTAAACTAGTTCAATATGTAATATTCTTATATTCATACCATGACGAATCATATGTTAATATATTTTTATTGCCCATTCTACTAAACTAACATACCGGATGCGTGGCAAAAAAAAAAACTTAAAAAGCAAATAATATTAAATAAATAAATAATAAAATTGAAAATCAAAATAAGTTATAGAAAATGAAGGTGGATAAGATTACGGGGGAGAAAGATGAAGTTAGAAAGGAAATATAATTTTAAAAGAGAAGTTAGTTAACATAGAAAAAATTTGAGGTGTTAAGAAGATCACATCATAGGCTTTGGATTTCTAAGATCGTCCTGTTGATGATTGTTGTATGATAATGTTTTAATGGATGATATATAATATCAAAAATTTTGAGAGGATGCAATTGGTTTAGGGCCCATAAATCATAATGTATCTTATGCAAAATAGTAGTACTATGATCATTAAAAGGTTAAAAATACAATTTGCAAAGTTTTCCCATTGGACAACGTAACTTGAGCAAATTTATTGCTCCTTATTGAAATATTTGATAAAAATAAAATTATTTTTGATAAGATAAGAAATTATACTTTGTTGAGGATGTCCAAATTATTGATGCCATATCTTCTTCGATGTTATTTTTTGTCTAACTGAAAATAGGGTTATCTTCTCCTTCTCAAAGGGGTATAAATTGCCTTCTCTAATCCCGATTGCTATTATTTTCTAAGTATCTTTCTCCTTGATCACAAACTATTAATAAGAACAAAATAATGTAAGATAAATCATCAACTAACTAACCAATTGAGATTAAGTTCTTTGTAATTTCAAGCAACATTAAAACATTCTTAAGATGTAATTTTCCAAAAGTAGTGAAAATAGTGGTGCTACTAACATGTGTAATTTTTAAGCACATACCATTGCCTACAATAATTTCATCTCCTTCTTTATAAGGCTAAATATCAAAAAGTTCACCTGCATCATTTGTTATATGGGATGTGGAGCCAAAGTTAGGAATTCAATCAAAATTTTGAGAATTTCCAAAAGACATAGCAGTAAGAGCTTGAGGAATTTCTACATTTTAAAAAGAATGGTTTAAGTCGTAGTAGCATTGCAGTGCCATATGACATGGCTTACTACATATTTGGTAAATCATTATAGCTTTTTGATGCTTATTATTTTGCAGTTTTGAATTAGAATCCCCAATATAATTTTTTTGTTTCGATCAATTGAATTAATTTTGTAAAGTTTTGTGAATCTTCGGTCTCTTGAACTTAATTTACGTACTCCATGAGAACCATTCCAACCACCTCCTGCTCATCCTTGACAATGACTAATAAAGGCTTGATTATCATTAACTAGCTAACTTTTGTGGTATTTCTCATAGATAATTACAAGATTAATGAACTCTTAAAAAAAAGGTAAAGGAGAGCAAACCTACGTAGATGTAACAAAGGTATCATATTTGTCACCAAAGCCATTTAAGGCCCAATGAACCCCTTATCTTGATCTTCCACAAGTTGTTGGATTGCAACAAGTTCATCACAAATTATTTTTACCTTCACAAGGTATTCATTAAGGGAAGAAAATTATTTTTTCATATTTCTTGTAACCTATGCATTAGATCGTAAGCCCTATCTTTGGATGCATTAGCATAGCGCTCTTCAAGACACTTCCATACAGTTTTGGCTATTGATAGACCAACAGTAAGACTTCTCTCTTCTGGTGTAACAATTGCTGATACAAGGCTTTTGACAAGTCAAACTCATATTGTCGATCATGAATTCAAGATTTAATTCCTCCTTTCAATCAAAAGAAACTATAATAGACTATGGAGTCTTTGACTCATATAATATACGGTCAACCATTTGAATACTCTCAATGAGAGGAACTAACTGATCTCTCCAAATAATATAATTTTTGGATGATAGTTCATCAATAACCATTGCAAAAATTTGTACAATGGATGTGGTATTCAATGAGGATGAGGAAGCTATTAATGGATGACCTTTGTTTACCACTCTAACATGTGATAAGGCTCTAATAATATGAAATATTTGGAAACAATTAACTTCCTCACTCAATGTGAGGTTGTATTTTTTTTTAACATGTATGCATATTGTTACATAGTAAAAAATCATGTACAAGAATCAAGCACAAAATCAATAAAAGAATCAACAAATATAGGTATAAAATCATATACAAGAATCTGATATAAAATCATGTCCTCTCTTCCAATTTCTTTCGAGTTAAACTTCATTCTCTCCAATATTTGGTCAAATCTACTCACTTGAAGAGTTTTAAACCTCATCCATTGCCCTCGTCTCTCATTAATTGGATGCACGGAGCTCTATTCTACCTTCTCCTCCTTTCTCTACTCCTTACAATCCCCTTGCAAAGATGATCAATATCTTCACATTACTAGATTTCTTCGAGATCTTGGAAGTAGAAGGTTCTTTATTTGAATTAGAAGCAGTTTTGATTCTTGAAGCATAGGGATTCTATTTTCATCCTTTGAAGATGGTTCCTAGTACCACATCTTCTCCGACGTATTTGCGCTCATGTCCTCTAGCAAAAGCTCGTGCCACCGATAGAATTGGTTACCTTTGCAATAAATCTGATGTATGAAATGTAAATCAAATAGAAAAGAATAATTTACATAAAAAAGGAAAAAAAAGTGTATGAAGTACTATAGCAAAGGCTTCCATAAAGCCAATAATCCATAGAATACTATAATAAGAGAATGGTTCTCCTACTCTAGAACTGAATGGGTAGGCATTTTAAACCTCATCCATTGCCCGTCGGTCTCATCTAATTAATGCTGGGCCGGATGCCATGAAGCCATCGTTTTATTCTACCGATGATCCTCGATCTCCTTCCTCTATCGATCCGATTGCGATCAATCCCCTGATCAGCAATCCGAGATTCGATCGACGATATGCTTCCACATCCTACTGATCCGATTTCCATTCGATCGGCGATGATCTGACTTGGAATCGGTGAGACAGTTGCGGATTCGATTTATTGATTCGATCGATAATAAGAAGCATTGATTGATTGATTGATCTTCAGGGATGATCGCATTGCGATCGATCCATGGATTCTGATTTTGCGATCCATTCGATGACGAGATGGTTGCGATCGATCCAAGTCATGAATCCACATCGGTTCTCCGATCGGTATCCTTGCGCTCATGATCCTCTAGCAAAAGCGATCGATCCAAGCCATGATCCTCGGCTGATCGATTACACATACTATCGCTATTCTGTGCCACCGATAGAATTGGTGATACCTTTGCAATAAATCTGATGATATGATGAATGATAATCAATCCGAAATCTATGAAAAGAATAATCAATTACATGAAAAAATCCGATCGGAAAAAAAAAGTGTATGAAGTACTATATAGCAAAGGCTTCCATCGAAAAGCCATGATAATCCATAGAATACTATAATAAGAGAATGGTTCTCCCAATTAATTAATAAACAAACTATGATTTAATCTCACCTAGCATATCACGTAGGGAGTGGGCATGGGTGGGGCAAATCATGGGCTGGCTTGAGCCCAGCCCAGAAAATTGCTAAGCCCAAGCCTCACTTTTAGACTCATAGGGCCCGGCTGGTTGGCGTCGTCAGGCTGGGTCTATATTTTTAAACCCAATCCTGGAGTAAGAAAAATTAAGCCCAATCTAATCCAAAATTTTTAGTACTTATATTTTTATATAAATAATATATATATTATAAATATATTTGGAAACTTTTTTGAAAAAAATAGTCCGATAACCCAAAAAATTAGGGATGATGCGCAGGCCGGACGAGGGCTAGGGCACGACCGATCCCTCGGGCTACCCTTTTGAATCGAGATCGGCCTCAGCATCCCGTTCAGCTCCACCCCTACCTTAACCCACCAATCGGGCAACTATAATAGAACTATGGAAATGGTGAGCCCCGAGCGGAGCGGCCAACCGACACCGCTCAGCTGGCGAGGAGGACCACAACAGCGCTAGCGGCAACGTGGCGGAGGAGGGCAGCCTTGGGGTCCTCGTGGAGGGCAACGATGCTGGCAGCAAAGGAGAGAAGGGCGAAGGCTTATTTTATCTTTATCTGATAATCACCACCCATAGATATCTCTCGATCTTTTGAGGATAAACTCTCAAAATATGTATCCAGAAAGTAATAACTATATCTTTTTTTAAACAATTACGATCCACAACAATCTACTGAGCTGATAGATTCAATTTTCAGTTTTTAAGTGTTTATATAAAAATAAATAATATTTAAAATAATGACATTTAATCATTTTGAAAAATTTATTAATATAAAAAAATTATGCTCATATAATTTATAAAAAATTTGATATAAAATTAATTTAGGGCTTATGCTTCAATCTCAAGCTTTGGAGCAAGTCTAAAACAATTAAGCAATGACTTGATCTTAATCTTAAATTCTCTGGCTTTAAATTCAAGTCAAACAAACTATTTGAGTCTATTTATTTCAACGCTGATCCAGAGCGTGAAGCTTGAACCGAGCGTTCATATATGTGGAGTTCTATAAAAAAAGAATAAAAATATGTGGCAATTTGGAATAAAAATATGTGGCAATTTGGTACATGATACGGACATAATNAAAGTGCTGAGTCCCCCGAAGTAAGTTGTTGATATTCTTCATCAATCTAGTCTTTCCGACACCGGCCATGCCCCAAATGCCAATTTTTCTAGTCTTGGCATCCATGAGCCAATTCCACACCTTCTCCTGGGCCTGGGCTGTCGATGTCTGTTCTCTGATGGTTGTGGTGGCCAACTCTTGCACGCTTTCTTGCAGGGGAAGAACAGCAATTGCACCGAACTTATAATTTTCAGCCCTCAGATCAAGATCATGAGCAACTTCGGTTGCCTTGACAATACGCTTTCCTAACTTGTAACGTGAGGGACAATGGAGGCACCACCCGTAGAAACACTTCTTGTTCAAGCCGAATTCTACTTGCATTGCTCTCGCATCCCTGATGATAGCATTTGCGCTGTCAAGCCAACTTGCACTTCCCTCTTTGCAACCTTCCCCTCTTGCGGCTCGATCTACCTCGATTTGTAAATCATCTTTTAAGGGAGACAATTTATTTACTTCGTTTTGGAGATTATCCATGTTCCTTCCTATCTTACGAGCATAATTGACTCGACGAGCAATGGGATCCCAAAGACCGGCGATGATATCAGTAGCTAGTCGGGCAAACTCCATGTGGGCTGCAACGGATGGAAGAGGATGAAGATCTTGGAGTCACCAAGTCTTTTCACACTCAGCTGGAGAGCAAGGCGGTTCCCTGTCAATTTATATTATATAGTAATATATAGAAGAAAAGTAAAATAAAGATAAATTGAGAATAGATTCATAGAGAGACAGAGAGAGGGTAGGAGAATGCAAAAAAAGTGAGGTTAGGTCCAGATGACTCACCAAGTTGGAGCTAAAAGCTGTCACAGTGGAAGTGGCTCTGAGTGTTGCTCAAGTAGATGAAGATGAGATCCGGATTGAAGACGTATAAAGCCCTAGGACTAGCCACAAGAGTACTTCAGATTTCAGTGGCATGGCAACTTTTAAACAATTTTATGGAATGGCCAAATCAGATCTTTAGAGTTTAGGAATTTGTATGGGAAGTTGGCAGAGAAAACACCGTTTAGAATGAGCTTCCACACCAGCATATCTCCCATTCTGATCGGCTAAGAGTGATGAGGGAGTCAAGTACGCTCAACATTATCCCTTGATAAGGACCAAAGAACTAATTTCATTGGAAAGCCAGCATTTTGGCGTGATAATGTTTTGGTACAATCACTATAGGTAAGCTGGAAGTACTAGTCCTACCCAAGCATCTGTCCAAACTTAATGTTTTGTCCATTCTCCAATCTAAATGAAGAGCAATTCCAGAAGATCTCTTAATTTCCACAAATGTACCTCCATACCAATGACAGACTAACAGTGGATGGGTGATCTCTCATTCCCAATTTTCTATTAGCACAAGCGATTTCCTTGCTGCGTGGAAATGGGAAAGATGAAACTGGAGTCTTGGATATAGGCTCAACTAACCCAAAGTCAAGCATCAAGACAAAGCAAAATTATGGAAGCTAATTATTAGTACAACTTGCTAGTATATGACTTGCCGACACCAAGCTTTTTTCGAGCAGAGATTCGCATGGAGATTATCATGAACCGGCGAGGCGATAGGGTTGATGAGGTGGAGATTCGCGAGAAGAGTCCGGTCAAAAATTTTAAAAAAAAGTTGGATGAGGATAAAATAAATGAATAAATAAGATGTTAGGTGTAATTTTCGATTGCTCTAAGCTGGTCATTATAAAGAATCCATAGATGGGGATGGCAATATTTGAGGTGGAGTTGTATTTTCCACCTCCGCCCTCGTCCCCATTTGGGATGGCAAGGGATGAAGTGGAGAATATGTTCTTTGCCATCGTCACCTTCCATTAGGAATAATAATAAATGAGGTAGAAGATATATTTCCAATCCATCCTTATCTCCATCTTTATTTTAAATATAAAATAATCCATCCTTCCTCATTCCTCACGATAAACCTCCAATCTTCCTTAGATTAACTTTATGCTTAATTTTATTTAAGAAAACTCGTTCAAAATCCAAAATCTATTATAAATCAATGCATATTTAAAAATATATTTTAATATCAAAATTTAAAAGACTAAGTCTAATATCTAGAATACTATAAGGGACTCAAATGTACATAATGAGAACCCAAATATGGGTCATGATATCAAGAACTAGTCAAGCAAAGTCTATGTGAGTTGAAACTAGGCTGCAGGGAGATCAGGTTGGATTGCATCATGCTTGATCCCAATCAAACTTGATTTTATATTTGAGTTTTGATTTTGAACTCAGATCAATTAGACCCAACGAATTATTGGGTTAATCGGTTCTAATCCAAAACATTGCATTTGAAGTCAAGCATATAACTATTTTTTGTTACTAAAATCTAGTAATTAATAATCAAATATAGATTCATTAAAAAAATTTTAAAAAAAAAGAACCAACTTACATCTAAATTTTTATTCAAAAAAATCTTAATTCTATCGAAGTAAATGACTAGCTTGCAAATTATGATATTTAAAATATTTATTAATATACTTAAAGATATTATAGATAAAAATCTATCAAAATATATAATAATAATATATTTAGATATAATTAAAAAATATAAGAGAAGATCTAGGTATTAAGATAAAAAAATAATTTAAATTAGAGCTCATTCAATAAATTTATAAAGATATTGAGAGTAAAAGAAAATAAGATTTATATAATTAAAATTTATGGATCAAGATAAATTGGGTCTGAACCAGGGTTGAAAAATATAAAATTTAGACCCACCTATAATTTAGATTGGATCTAATTTTTCAAATTTAACTCAACTTATAGCTTTCTAAATATGAATCGGGCCAAATCTAATTGGATCAAGACCAAATTGGATTATAGGTCGATCCAACCCACTTGTAACTTTAGTTGAAACAGATGGAAGAAGATCAAAATCACTCATGAGCCTAACCACAAAGAGTAGTAGAATAAGGCACAAATAGTTTTCTTATTCCGTGGAAATAGTAAAGGTGAAGAAAAAAAAAAAAAAGAGATTTTTTGATACTTTCTTAAAAAAAGCCAAGAAAAGTATTAAAACTAATTAAGCTAGATCTATAGTATTCAGATAAGCACTACTATCAGAGCAAAATATTTTTAGTTGTATATCAATCATTTTAGAGAAATTAAAGTAATTTTCTAGCATTTTTTAATGAAGGAAATTAATCCTTAAACTATTGGAACCATATCCTAGAAGTTGCTAGAAATCTAATTATTTAAATTTAAAATTAAATAAAAATATACAATAAAAGAAGTTAAGGAATTATGCTAATTAAAAATAATAAATATTAAAATAAAAATAGAATATATTTGAACAAGGCATATTAAACACTATTTTAAAGAATAATTTTCACTTGCTAGTTGTAGAGAATTATTTTTAAGGTATAATGATTCAGCTTAATTTGAGCCTTTTACTACAAGTATAATCATATGAAAGTGTGATCCAACAACTCTTTCTGAAACCTAGAAACTCAAGAAAAAAAAGAGCATTAAAACTTTGTAGAAAGATAGAGGAGTAAAGAAAAATTACTATTCTTTAGGCTTTGGATCTAGAACCTATATTTACAAGCATGGTCTAATGATCATATAGCCCTAAAATTACCCTAATCAGACAATGACTACGGGTCCAGATGCATGATAGGTAAGGTTTACAAAATTGTGCCTGTTTCTTTTTTTAAATCATTCTCAAATCAAGTTGACTTAAATTTTATATTTTTATTTTAAAATGATTTCTTTAAAGAGATGTCACCGCATTCCGTGACTGGGTAAAGTTTGACTCCCATCATACCTTATTGCATTATATCCAATATCCCAAACGATCCAAACTCAGAAAAACATGGCATCTAAGCACATTCTCAAAGACCTCAAGGCTATGTGAAAGCAAACTCTTCGAACACTTGTAGGGGCGGACCACGGCATGATAATTTTTCCATTTGGGATACATTTATCTGTGGGTAAAAATAAACCCTCTCTCATCCATTGGGGCATCGGCATCATCTCGAGGTGTGGTGGTGATTGCATGATAAAGGTAGATGACTTTGATGATATAATGGTAAAATGATAGGTCATATGAATAATGTACATTGCTAGCCAAATCAGAAGATACTGGAAAATTTAAATGTGTTTGCGATGAGAATGTGTGGGATGATACTCATCTATGACTCCTAGCAAGTATAGGTTTCTATCTCTTACCCTAGATTTTACAAGCATGTATGCATCTACTGGCGCCACAAATGATCATCGATGATCATCAGTCATGCCCAACAGCATAGTATACGTCTGCCAACTTAAAAAAAGGTAAATGTCTGATCACCTAGAACACTATAATTTTGGGATGGCAATTTTTCTAGCTTACCCGGCGGTATATTTTTAACTGGGTTAGGAAATCTTCGATTTAAACGGTTAATGGTAACGAAATTTTTTTGTTAATAACGATCCAAAACGGTATTCTCGTACCCATATTCCCGTTAGTTTTTTATAATATATTTAAATTTAAATATATATATTAATATATTAAAAATTAAAAATAATATATATAATATATATATTTTAAATGCAATTAGAATTTGATAGATCATTTCCTTGGTTTGTTATTGTATTGAAGCTAATGTGTTGATGTGTTAGATGTATCAATATTGGTTGTTGATAATTGATCTATCTTATCCTAAAAAAATTTATTTTTTTTTTTTTAATAAATTATAAATTTAATAAAATAATTTTTTTACGTACAAAAAATAAATGGGTACCGAATGGATATCCTTTTTCGCCCAGTTTACAAAGTAAGTCAATAGTGTTGAATTTTTTTTATTAAATTTTTTTTTATTTATTTAAAATAATTTTATATAAAAATAATTTTATAATAAATAAAGCTTTACTTTATGAAATTAATAGAGCACATAAAAAGGAGGTTGCTCATGCGAGATCCACTGAAACGTTACTTTTTATTTATTTATTTATTTTTTATCCCGCTTTATGAAATCAATAGAACACAAAAAAGGAGGTTGCCCATGCGAGAATGAAACGTTACTTTTTATTTGTTTATTTATTTTCTTCTCTATCCCGCGTGAGGCGCTGAAAGCCTGAAAGCTTAAAAAAAATTGCGAGAGGTTATGAAAGGGTCCAAGCATTAAATGCAATCTTATCTTTCACGCAACTCCAATGCCAAATTTTGTTAATACCACGATTTTCTCCAGACTAAATCTTATCATAACGCTGGTAGTTTTATTATGTAACGCAACAGCCAAGTTGTAACATAAATAAACCATAAATAAATAAAGATATGAATTCATCCAAGTTGGGCATGTTACCTTTCATTGTATCTGATGCAGGTGATTGAAATGCATCTGAAAACTGACAGCTCACCTGTGGATAAGATTTTTATAGATAGTATCCTCATCTATATCATCATGAGTGACCAATTTAAATAGTTCTCCAAAATGGAACTCGCTTCTAAAGTCCTGCCATGTCAAACTATCCCACCATTGCCTTTCACCTCTAATGACTTCCAATGCTGGTGTGTTATCAATATCTATGTCAAGCTGCATCAATGTCCTGCACGATGTAACTTGTATTTCTCGCAACGATTCCAAGGCTAGAACTCCGTCCCACATTCTATGCAATTGTGGCAGACCTTTAAGAACCACGCGCCTAAGCCTTGGAAGAGCAATATCTCCATTTCCAACTTCGTTTACAAAAATCTCTTTCATCTGAGGACATATGCTTATGTTCAATTCTTCTAGAGAATGCAGTAGCTGTAACACATCGGATGAAAAAAGGTCCGTCACATTAAGGCATTGGCTTAAGGTAATGTTCTTGATGCTTCTAAAGCTTCCTGGTGTACCATTTCCCTCCCATATACACAATAAATTTTGAAGGTCGGATAAGACTAAGATCTCTAGTTCTGGCAAAGTTTCTTCTTCTGCCTCCTCAGCGATGATGATGCTCATCATGTTATCACATTTCCAAACCCAACATTCTTTCAACAGCTTCAGATTATGCACTCCCAAATGGATAATGTCATGACAGCATTATGATTATAGAGACATAAGATTTCTGCAAAGCAAAGTAATGCAGCTGCTGGTTTGACTTCCGCCGTCTCTGTGATGTCTACACACCGACCTCTTCTTTTAGGCAAAGCTACTCTCTTCTTCTTATACTTCATATACTTAACTTCTCTTGTTGCCCCAACTCGTAGATAGAAGCTAATCAGTTTACCCCCAGCTGCATGATAGACCCGAACTGCATCATAGCTTGCCATGATGTTGTCACGGTGGTTACCAACATCAGCAGAGATATGACTCAAGCGAATGCCATGGTTCAAGTGTGAAGTATTATTTCAAATAAGCCTGTTTCCCTGTCCTGATTTTTGAAGTATCCGCTTTGAATCATTTCCAAGTCTTCCAATAGAGGCAGTAAAGCTATCGGCTGGATACGTCGAAGTTCAAAGGTGCATGATAGATTCAGACGGCGTAGCCTGGTTAACCGCCCGATCTCAGGCGGTAATTCTTCAATTTTGGTATATCTTAAATCAAGCAATTGGAGCTGCTCCAGTGCTCCCACATGGTTCACGCTGTTTAAAGAGAAACACTCTCTTAGAACGAGTGCTTGGAGGCAACCTAATTCAGAAATGGAGTGTGGAAGTGACTCAATCGTTGTACGAGAGAGATCAAGCACAAGAAGATTCTTCATCTGGTTGAAAAATGATTTTGGGATAACTTGAAGATGATTTCCTTGGAGTAACAAGGTAGAGAGTTCGGTTGACTTGGGCTCATCTGGCAAAAATCGTATGTTGTTCTCCATGAGTGAGATCCTGTCCTTGCCTTCCCATATCTCCACTTCTGGGCATCGTTGTATCCCATACCTGCTTTACTAAGAACCTGCTGCCTTTTTTTGTGCTTTCTGATGTGATTTTTATAGCCATATCCCGGATCACGTCGTGCATTTTCACGGTTTCTTCCCAGATATTATCTTTTTCTAGTAAACAAGAATCCGTGAGCTCTCTCAGAAAGTAGTGTCCCTTCACTGAAGCATCTTGCAAGCTCTCAACCTTTTCTATGAACCCCTCCAAGGTCCATAGTTCTATTAGACGATCTATGTTTATTGCATAATCTTCAGGAAATAGAGAACAATACAGGAAGCAATTTCGAAGGGTATCAGTTTCCAAATGATCGTAACCAAATTTCAGGGGCAAGTAAACTTCACGTTCCATACCTTTGAGCTCGAATTGGGAGTCCTTGAGCACCCGGAATGCATTTTCCCAGACATTTATAATTTTATTGCCAGTGGCAAACCTGGCAGACAGACTTGCCGTGCAGTGAAGATCACACTTGAAACAATTCCCAAGGTTGATTTCTTCATTGTCTCCATCATTGCATAAGGCAACTTTGCAGCCGCTGTGTTCTTCTGGTGTAGGAACTCCTAGTTCATCCAAATCGTGTCATCCAAAATTAGAAGGTCTTCAAAGCCAATCCCATCTTTCATCTTGTTCCGCTGAGGCTCCTTGCCAATGTCCCTTACTTCTTCATGTTCAGACAACGAAAATGACTGCTGAGTCCCCGAAGTAAGTTGTGATATTCTTCATCAGTCTTTCCGACACCGGCCATGCCCCAAATGCCAATTTTTCTAGTCTTGGCATCCATGAGCCAATGTGGGCTGTCGATGTCTGTTCTCTGATGGTTGTGGTGATCTTGCAGCTTTCTTGCATTTGCGAGCCCTTTGAACAACTTCGGTTGCCTTGACAATACGCTTTCCTAACTTGTAACGTGAGGGACAATCGAGGCACCACCCGTAGAAACACTTCCAAGTCGAATTCTTCTTGCATTGCTGTCGCATCCCTGATGATAGCATTTGCGCTTTCAAACCAACCTAGAACTTCCCTCTTTGCAACCTTCCCCTCTTGCATGGCTCGATGCACCTCCATTTGTAAATCATGTTTTGAGCAAGACAATATAAATACTTGTCTTTGGAGATTACCCATGTTCCTTCTCATCTTAAGAGCATAATTGACTCGACGAGCAATGGGATCCCAAAGACGGGCGATGATATCAGTAGCTAGTCGGGCAAACTCCATTTGGTTTACAACGGATGGAGGAGGTTGAAAATTTTTCTTGGAGGAAGGAACAGTCTTTTCACACTTCAGCTGGAGAACAAGGCGGTTCCCTGTCAATTTATTAATATTAATATATAAGAAAAGTAAAATAAAGATAAATTGAGAATAGATTCATACAGAGACAGAGAGAGGGTGGAGTTAAAAGTTGTCACAGCAGAAAGTCGCTCTGAGAGTTTGCTGCAAGTAGACGAAGATGATGAGACTCATATTGAAAGGCGTATAAAGCCCTAGGACTAGCCACAAGAGTACTTCAGATTTCAGTGGCATGGCAACTTTTTAAACAATTTTATGGAATGGCCAAATCAGATCTTTAGAGTTTAGGAATTTGTATGGGAAGTTGGCAGAGAAAACACCGTTTAGAATGAGCTTCCACACCAGCATATCTCCCATTCTGATCGGCTAAGAGTGATGATGAGACCAAGTAGGGAGCTCAACATTATCCCTTGATAAAGGACCAAAGAACTTAATATTTCAGCTAAGAGAGCACAAATTTCATTGGAAAGCCAGCAATTTGGCGTGATAATGTTTTGGTACAAATCACTATATAGGTAAGCTGGAAGTATTAGTCCTACCCAAGCATCGGTCCAAAACTTAATGTACCTCTATACCAATGACAGACTATCAGTGCATGGGTGATCTCTCATTCCCAATTTTCTATTAGCATAAGCGATTTCCTTGCTGCGTGGAAATGGGAAAGATGAAACTGGAGGCTTGGATATAGGTGTTATTGAAAAATAATATTTAAATATAATTTGCACAAATCTCCTTTGTTATTGAAAATGATTTCTACATTCTTCCAACTAGAAATATATATATATATATATATATATATATATATATATATTAAAAAATAAAAAAATAAAATTTGTGGTGTGTAGTAGATTATATTCAGTGAAAAAAAAATTATTTCAAAATAAAAATAAGTTAAAGAGTTAAAGAGTTAGGCCTGGAGGTCTCCTTCAAGGTACAACCTGGCGTAAGCCAAACTCCAACGTCACACGATCTCAATAGGATGCCGATCAACAATCTTCAAAAAAAATTAGCAAGAAAAAAAAATAGAGTTGTTACTGGGTGGTGCCCTATTTATAGATTTTTTTTCTTTTAATGGGCGTCAGTTTTTGAACATTTTTTTCCTTAAAAAAAATGACCAGTGTTTATTTTTAAAAATGGCCAGCATTTAGTTAAAAAAAACGGACGTTTGTTTTTTTTTTTAAAAAAGGGCCGGACGTTAACAATATCCTGCAAAAAAATAAAAACAAAATAATAATAAATAAATAAATATAAATTTTTAAATTTAATAAGCAATTTCAAAACTTTAAAATTTTACTATGCTGCAAGTACCTTTTAGGTTTGAACTTGCATTTAGTATAAAATACACACAGTATGAATATGAGTTGATCATAATGCGGGTTAGCGTTATCTAGACCATGCGCTTGCTTTGATTTTTATGAGAGTTACTAGTGATTCGCCTTGGTTCCATAGTCGCGGCCTCACGACCATAGTTGTTAAAATCGAACTGGATCGGCCGGTTGAACCGGAACCCGAAGGCCAAGTTGGTTTGATTCTAACATAAAACCGGATATGTAAGAGACCTGGAATAATCCTGTCAATCCATCCGATTCACTCGTGAACCGATCAACCCGGCCTGATCATGCAAAGAAGAGCATTGATGAGAGGACAATAAAAAAAGAAAAAAAGATGGAAATATAAAAATTTTATGGGAATAAGATGGAAAAGTAGAGACATAAAAGAAAATGATGAAAATAAAGGAAACTTAGATAGAATTTTTTTAGAAAAAAATTAAATCAGACTAAATGGGTACGCAGATTGAAAGTAATCAAATTTTAGATATTAAATAAGATATTTTTTTCAAAAAAAAGAAGAGTATAAAAATTAGTATTCATATGTTTATTTTATTATAAAATAATTTTTATTAATATAAATATATTTTTTATATTAAAATAATTGATCGATGGTTCAATCGGTGACTTGATGGTTGAACCAGTGACCCGATGACCCAAGCCCTTGGCCGGGTCAATTCCGGGCCAGGTCTGACAACTATGCTCACGACTACTCTCACTACGGTAAATCCTTCAAGGATATGTGCAACGGAATCGTACCTCGCTGAATTTATAGCCTTGGATCTATTAAGAGCTATGCTCAATAAGGTAGATCCTCCAAGGGTACATGACCTCGCTAAATCTATGCTCAACCTAATTGTCACAATAAAGCACCACACCATAGGGATGTGATAGAGACAGACTCCTAAAGCGGTGCTTCAAGATATCACCTCAAAGATTGTTTCCCTTTGAACCTTAACCATAGGGTTACCATGACGGTAGGAGTCCACTTTGGTGACTAATATATGGGCTTAAGCCCCATCCCCCTCGATGTCTCAAATACTGCAGCCTTCGAAAGGCCAACCAAAGATCTGCCAAATTTTGTTTTGATCTCTTACATTCTGAATAACTTAACTACTTGAACAGCCAGAAGGACTGCAACTGTAATAACCACTTGGGCATGCATGCACAATTAGGAAAGAATAACTCAAGCACTTGTAGCATTTTATATGCAAATTACAAATAAAGAATGAGCTAATGATATGGGCAGTAAAAAGAGAAAGACTAATTATGCCACATGAATGACAATAATTGACTATGCTACTTCACAAAAGGACCACAAAATATAATCTACAAATGAACATCATAGACTTACATAGCATAGCAGTGAATTCATGAAATTGTTTCATTACTCATAATCCATATTGTGCACCATTACCCCACAATACTGAGACTACTACATCACATCATCAAGAGACTCAACTGGTGGCATTAAACATTTTAACTTTTTCTTTTGTCATTCTAAAATTAGCTAAAAGAAACTACCAAACTAGCCTTAGATAAGGCCATCCTTGTCTTAGTGAAATAACCATCATTGTCACCTTAATAATAACATTTTTTAGGATTGCAACAAACAGTACAAAAATTTTAGTGAAGTAAAAATGATCCCATGACATAACTAACAATCATATCATACACAACATCATACACTATAATTGACATTGCCAACA
This sequence comes from Calamus simplicifolius, assembly GCA_900491605.1. Taxonomy (NCBI): domain Eukaryota; kingdom Viridiplantae; phylum Streptophyta; class Magnoliopsida; order Arecales; family Arecaceae; genus Calamus; species Calamus simplicifolius. The sequence continues at coordinate 231,693 of UESW01002238.1, forward strand.
TGAGAAGATATGAACGAGATTTATAGATGAACACACCACACACATAAATAAAAAAAGAAAACATAAATTATTTAATATGAATAAAAAATACAAAAAAACATCGAAAGGCCAACCATCTAATATTTTTTCTTTTTCTATTTAAATCGCAGTAGGATCTGATAAAGATTTCGTTTCTCCCACTCAAAGAAGCGGATTATTCATTTAGATCAAAAGGCAAATAAAAATGAAAAGACAACAACTTTAGAACCAATGAAGAGATCAGATCGCATCCAAAACAAATCTCCTTTAGATTGTTATTGAAAAATAATATTTAAATATAATTTGCACAAATTTCCTTTGTTATTGAAAATGATTTCTATGTGCTTTCAACTAGGAATATATAAGATATATATATATATATATATATATATATATATATATTTAAAAATAAAATTTGTAGTGTGTAGTAGATTATATTCAGTGAAAAGAAAATTATTTCAAAATAAAAATAAGTTAAAGAGTCAGGCATGGGAGGCGGATTAAACCACTGCCCTAAAAGAGATTTGGTCCCTTTCTTGTGCGAAAAAAAATGGACCACACGCGCTCTCTTCCAAGGTAAAACCCAGAAGCCAAAACTTCAACATCCGTTGGCACGATCTCAGGACGCCAATCAGTAATCTTCAAAAAAAAGTACTATTATTTTTTTTTTCTCTCTATGAAAGGCTGGGTGGTGCCTATTTATAGATTTTTTCTTTTTTAATGTGCATCAGTTTTTGAGCATTTTTTTTTCTTAAAAAAAAAAAGGCCGGTTTTATTTTTAAAAATGACCAGCTTTTAATTTTTTTAAAAAATGGGTGTTTATTTTTTTTTTAAAACGGCCGGACGTTAACAATAGGCTCAACTAACCCAAAGTCAACCATCAAGACAAAGCAAAATTGTGGAAGCTAATTATTAGTACAACTTGCTAGTAAATGACTTGCCGACACCCAGCCTTTTTCGAGCAGAGATTCGCAAGGAGATTATCATGAACCGGCGAGGCGATAGGGTTGATGAGGTGGAGATTCGCGAGAAGAGCCCGGTCAAAAATAAAAAAAAGTTGGATGAGGATAAAATAAATGAATAAATAAGATGTTAGGTGTGATTTTTGATTGCTCTAAGCTGGTCATTATAAAGAATCCATAGATGGGGATGGCAATATTTGAGGTGGAGTTGTATTTTCCACCTCCACCCTCGTCCCCATTTGGGATGGCAAGGGATGAAGTGGAGAATATGTTCTTAATTTGCCATCGTCACCTTCCATTAGGAATAATAATAAATGAGGTAGAAGATATATTTTCAATCCATCCTTATCTCCATCATTATTTTAAATATAAAATAATCCATCCTTCCTCATTCCTCACGATAAACCTCCAATCTTCCTTAGATTAACTTTATGCTATTTTATTTAAGAAAACTCGTTCAAAATCCAAAATCTATTATAAATCAATGCATATTTAAAAATATATTTTAATATCAAAATTTAAAAGACTAAATCTAATATCTAGAATACTATAAGGGACTCAAATTTACATAATGATAACCCAAATATGGGTCATAATATCAAGAACTAGTCAAGCAAAGTCTATGTGAGTTGAAACTAGGCTGCAAGCAGATCAGGTTGGATTGCATCATGCTTGATCCCAATCAAACTTGATTTTATATTTGAGTTTTGATTTTGAACTCAGATCAATTAGACTCAATGAATTATTGGGTCTTTTCGGTTTTAATCCAAAACATTGCATTTGAAGTCAAGCATATAACTATTTTTTGTTACTAAAATCTAGTAATTAATAATCAAATATAGATTCATTAAAAAAATTTAAAAAATAAAAAAGAATCAACTTACACTAAATTTTTATTCAAAAATCTTAATTCTATCGAAGTAAATGACTAGCTTACAAATTATGATATTTAAAATATTTATTAATATACTTAAATATATTATAGATAAAAATCTACCAAAATATATAATAATAATATATTTAGATATAATTAAAAAATATAAGAGGAGATCTAGGTATTAAGATGAAAAAAAATAATTTAAATTAGAGTTCATTCAATAAATTTAGAAAGATAATGAGAGTAAAACAAAATAAGATTTATATAATTAAAATTTATGGATCAAGATAAATTGGGTCTGAATCAGGTTGAAAAATATAAAATTTAGACCCGGCCTAGAATTTAGATTGGATCTAATTTTTCAAATTTAACTCAACTTATAGCTTTCTAAATATGAATTGGGTCAAATCTAATTGGATCAAGACCGAATTGGATTATAGGTCGATCCAACCCATTTGTAACCTTAGTTGAACTAGATGAAAGAAGATCAAAATCACTCATGAGCCTAACCATACAGAGTAGTAGAATAAGGCACAAATAGTTTTCTTATTCCTTGGAAATAGTATCGGTGAAGAAAAAAAAAAGAATTTTTTGATACTTTTTTGAAAAAAGCTAAGAAAAGTATTAAAACTAATTAAGCTAGATCTATAATATTCAGATAAGCACTGCTATCAGAGCAAAATATTTTTAGTTTTATATCAATTATTTTAGAGGAATTAAAGTAATTTTCTAGCATTTTCTAGTGAAGGAAATTAATCCTTAAACTATTGGAACCATATCCTAGAAGTTGCTAGAAATCTAATTATTTAAATTTAAAATTAAATAAAAATTATACAATAAAAGAAGTTAGGGAATTATGCTAATTAAAAATAATAAATATTAAAATAAAAAATAGAATATATTTGAACTAAGGCATGTTAAACACTATTCTAAAGAATAATTTTCACTAGCTATTTGTAGATGAATTATTTTTAAGGTATAATGATTCAGCTTAATTTGAGCTTTTTACTACAAACATAATCATATGAAAGTGTGATCCAACAACTCTTTCTGAAACCTAGAAACTCAAAAGAAAAAAAAGAGCATTAAAACTTTGTAGAAAGATAGAGGAGTAAAGAAAATTACTATTCTTTAGGCTTTGGATCTAGAACCTATATTTACAAGCATAGTCTAATGATCATATAGCCCTAAAATTATCGAGGTGCATGATAGGTAAGGTTTACAAAAATATGCATGTTTCTTTTTTAAATTATTTTCAAATCAAATTGACTTAAATTTTATATTTTTATTTTAAAATAATTTCTTTAAAGAGATGTCACCGCATTCCGTGACTAATTAAAGTTTGACTCCTATCAGGCTTCTGCAGTCTTGGCATTCGCAGACTTATTATCGAGGGACTCTATTTGGCTACGATACGACAGGACCCGAGCGAATTGATTTGCGACATTCGGACTATGCTTCATCATACTTATAGCACCCATATCCGGCACATTTATCAGAAAGCAACTCAGCTACGAGCCTTGGAGTTGAAAGCAGTGTTCTTACTCAAATTTTGTACTCTGATATATTGGACTTGACTCACCCTAAAATGATGTTATCGCCGTTTGTAACCAAAAAAAAAAAAAAAAAAAATTGATTCCCATCATACCTTGTTGCATTAACTTTCTTTTATTTATATCCAATATCCCAAACGATCCAAACTCTGAAAAACATGGCATCTAAGCACATTCTCAAAGACCTCAAGGCTCTGTGAAAGCAAACTCTTGAAACACTTGTAGGGGCGGACCACGGCATGATACTTTCTCCATTTGGGATAATACATTTATCATGGGTAGAAAATAAACCCTCTCATCCTTGGGGCATCGGCATCATCTCGAAGTGTGGTGGTGATTGCATGATAAAGGTAGATGACTTTGATGATATCTATAATGGTAAAATGACAGGTCATATGAATAATGTACATTAATGCTAGCCAAATCAGAAGATACTGGAATTTAAATTGGAGTATATGGCTCTTGATGTGTTTGCGATGAGAATGTGTGGGATGATACTCATCTATGGCTCCTAGCAAGTATAGGTTTCTATCTCTTACTCCTAGATTTTACAAGCATGTAGATTTTACAAGCATGTATGCATCTACTGGCGCCACAAATGACCATCGATAATCATCAATCATGCCCAACAGCATCGTATACGTCTGCCAACTTTGAAAAAAAGGTAAATGTCTGAACACTATAATTATATATCCTCTGAAGCCCGTCAGTTTATAAAGTAAGTCAATAGTATTGGATATATATATTGGTTTCAATTCATATTAAAAATAAATTTTATTCGTTTCAAAGCTATTTTTATATAAAAAATAATTTTTTAATAATAAAATTTTATTTTATGAAACCAATAAAACACATGAAAGGAGGTGGCTCACGTAATCGAAATACATTGAAACGTTACTTTTTATTTATTTGTTGGGGGGTAAAATCGTTATTGCATTGATATCCGTGCGAAGCGGCTAAGGCTGACCCCTCCTGCCGTCTCCTTTCGGGCTTCCCTAGCTCGGCCTCTTCCGGGCTTTCCTAGCTCGGCCTCTTTCGGGCTTCCCTAGCTCGGCCTCCTCCGGGCTTCCCTAGCTCGGCCTCCTCCGGGCTTCCCTAGCTCGGCTCCTCCGGGCTTCCCTAGCTCGCCTCTTCCGGGCTTCCCTAGCTCGGCCTCTTTCGGGCTTCCTAGCTCGGCCTCCTCCGGGCTTCCCTAGCTCGGCCTCTTCCGGGCCTCGTAGCTCGGCCTCTTCCGGGCTTCCCTAGCTCGGCCTCTTCCGGGCCTCCGTAGCTGGCCTCCTCCGGGCCTCCGCAGCTCGGCCTCTTCGGGCTTCCGTAGCTGCTACCTAGCGATCCCCCGACGTCTACCTCCGCGGAACCTGACGCGGGAGAGCTAAGTCTACCCGAGCAGCACCTTAGCAGGGAATCATGTTAAGACGTGGCCTAAGACCTATTGTAACCGCCCCAGGTCTACTCACCCAGATCCCAAGACATCAAGGAGCTCTCCCAGCCGTCGATCCCTTAACAGACAAGGCGTGGATTCTAACGGCCCCACAACGGCCTGATTCTGTCTACCCCCGTATCGTAACAACCTCAGACCTTCCAGAAGATGCTCAAGTCCCCAGGTGACAGTCTATAAATATCAGATTGGCAGATTCCCTCAGGTACGCGACTCTTGACGCACAAAAACTCTGGAGTCATTCCTCTCTCCCGGCAGCTCGTCGGTGCTCTGCCCCTCCGGAGCTCCGATTGGCCGCCCCCTGGAGAGGTCTCCCGGAGAGATCCACCTCCCCATTGTCTGGTTGATCGCCGATTCCTTCCTCACTGACTTGAGCGTCGGAGGGCCTTCCGCGGAGGACCACCCCCGCGTCCCCCGCGTGTGGGCTTCCTTTTTGCAGGTCCGCCGCACCCCACGAGATCGACCGCGCCCGAGTCGGAGGACGGATCCCGGCGGCAACAGATTGGCGCTAGAGGAAGGGTCAAGTCCCATTAAAACTTGAAAAAAGGAGACAAGGATCTCAACCCGGAGAAGAACCTCTCTGATGGCCAACCGGAAGAGAGCAACCTCTGATGCCCAAGGTCAGGTCGCCTCCCAGAGGCCTGATCCGACTGGCGCCACAGCGCCACAACCCCCACCTGTCGAGACTCCGTCGCCGCCTACCATTCCGGTAACCCAGGACCAGTTTGCTACGCTGGTCCAGCAAGTCCAGGCTCTTACTCACCTGGTTCAGGAGCGCCTTGCGGCTCCCCTGCTTCGCATCCTCAGAGGGAGGCGACGACTTCTTCTTCGCCGGCGACCTCCACCTCTGATCCGCGTGAATCGGCGGATCCCCCACATCGCCCCAGGGGGAACAAACCGATCCCACGGGGCGGCCATGATCGAGATCCTCCCAGATCTCGGCGAACCCGCTCCCCTCTCCCCGGCGACGTCTCACCATGGTTCGACGCCATCCTTGCGATCCTCGCGCCCAGCTGCTCCTCTCGCCGGCGAGGAGGAGATCCGCCGCCAGATCCAGGAGATGCGCCAGGAGCTGGACGCCGCCAAGCAGACCATCCGCCCCAGCCCAAGGCGGAGCTGGGTGTCCCTTTCTCTAAGGGGATCATGGAGGAAGTGATTCCCTCCCATGTTAAGCTGCCAGCCGTCGAACCCTACCACGGCTCCACCGATCCGGATGACCATCTCAGTAGCTTCCGGTCGATAATGATGTTCCACGGAGCATCTGATGCGGTCCTCTGCCGAGCCTTCCCATCCACCCTCAGAGGATCCGCCCGAACCTGGTTCAACGCCTTGAAGCCAGGTTCCATTGATTCATTTGACGAGCTGAGCCGCCTTTTTATTGGCCAGTTCGTCAGCAGCCGCCGCCACCGGGAGATCTGACTCCCTCTCCGAAGTCAAACAAAGAGAGGGGGAGTCCCTGAGGAATTATCTTGGCCGCTTCAACAAGGCCATGTTAGAGGTGACCACCTTAATCATGAGGTGGCGATGTCCGCCCTAGCGGGGGTGTCTCGAAGGAGAGTGACTTCTACCTGGCAATGGAGGTCAGCTACCCCCCATGTCTCTCTGATATGATGGCCCTTGCGGATAAGTACGCTAGGGTCGAGGAGTCGCGGAGAGTTGCCCGCGTTGAGCAAGCCAAGAAGAAGGAACCTAAGCTCCTCGACAGGCACCGTCCCATCCGTCGGCCGAGTCCGCCTCGCCGCCAAAGGGTCCCTCAGCCGCCGCCAAGGAATCGCTCCCGGAGTCCCCCCAGGCGATTTGATCGCTACACTCCGTTGACTGTCCCCCGAGCGCAAATCCTCATGGAGATAGAGCGCCAGCTTCCCCGACCGGTACCTCTCCGAGGAACCCGACCCGGAGAGATCCCGCCAAATACTGCCGCTACCATAGGGAGCCCGGTCACGACACTGAGGAGTGCTGGCAGCTGAAGAACGAGATCGAGAGACTGATCCGGCGGGGACGGCTGGACCAATTCAGGAGGGCGCCCGAGCCACAGCAACAAGGAGGTAATCGCCAGCCCGAGCTCCCGCAACTCCCTCCTCCACCGAATCGCCTGTGGTCGGCCGTATCAACATGATCGAGGAAACCGGCGGATCAAACTCCAGGGGCGACGGTGATGCACCGGTGCCGAAGAGGGCACGCGCAGGCGAACTTTCCTTTTCTGATGATGATCTTCTTGGGATACAGCTCCCCCATGATGACGCACTTGTTGTATCCCTTAATTTGAACAATTATGATGTAAGCCGAATCCTGATCGATAGTGGAAGTTCGGTGAACGTTTTGTACCTCGGTGTGTTTGCCAGGATGAAATTGCTCATGGAGAACCTTCGAGCCGTGGATTCCGCCCTGATGGGATTCACCGGCGACGTCATCATCCCAGAAGGGATCGTCACCCTGACGGTCCGCGGGAACCTGGCCCTTTGTGACCATTGTACAGACCGATTTCCTAGTGACCGACCTCAGGTCTCCATACAACGCCATATTCGGCAGGCCCGGCTTGATATCCCTTAAAGCGGTTGTCTCTATCCCACATCTGTCTATGAAGTTCCCCACCGAACAAGGGGTGGGAGTGGTTCGGGGAAGTCAAGCCATGGCTCGGCAATGTTTCGTCACAAGCCTTCAGTCCAGGATGCCCGAAGTTGACGGGCTAGACGCTCGCGAAGACTTCGCCGAGCAACGAGGAGAACCGGCAGAAGAACTGGGGGATACCCTTGGACGAAGCTCGGCCCGACCGAACCATAAGGATCGGGTCGCTACTCGAAGGAGAGCCTCGTCGCGAGCTGATCAGATTCCTCCAAAGCAATGCGGACATCTTCGCCTGGACCGCCTCCGACATGCCAGGGATTAACCCCGAGGTACTCGTCCATCGTCTCAATGTGGACGAAATGCACAGGCCTGTTAAGCAGAAGAAGCGAAGCTTCGCCCCAGAGCGACAGAGAGCCATTGAGGAGGAGGTTGACAAACTCATAAAGGCCAACTTCGTCCGAGAGGTAAATTATCCGAACTGGCTGTCAAATGTTGTCATGGTGAAGAAGTCGAACGGCAAATGGAGGATCTGCATCGACTTCACCGACCTCAACAAAGCCTGCCCGAAGGACAGCTTCCCCCTCCCTCGGATCGATCAGCTCGTAGATGCCACCTCAGGCCATCAGATGCTGTCCTTCATGGACGCGTACTCCGGCTATAATCAGATCCGGATGGCCCCCGAAGATGAAGAAAAGACCGCCTTCATAACCGACCGAGGTACCTATTGTTATCGTGTCATGCCTTTTGGTCTTAAAAATGCAGGGGCAACCTACCAGCGGCTGGTCAACAAAGTGTTCAAGGAACAGATCGGCCGGAACATGGAGGTGTACGTGGACGACATGCTAGTCAAAAGCAAGAAGGCATCACAGCATATTGAAGACCTCACAGAGAGCTTTGCGACGTTGCGCAGATATGGGATGAAACTCAACCCGACCAAGTGCGCCTTCGGCGTCCACTCGGGGAAGTTCCTTGGCTTCATGGTCTCCCAGCGAGGCATCGAAGCTAACCCCCAGAAGATCCAAGCTCTCCAACAAATGACGCCCCCTATGTCCATTAAAGAAGTCCAGCGCCTAACCGGGAGAATAGCGGCCCTTAACCGCTTTGTGGCGCGGTCAGCCAGAGATGCCTCCCCTTCTTCAAAACCTCGATCGGCCAAGAATTTCCAGTGGACTCCTGAATGCCAAAGGTCGTTCCAAGATCTCAAGAAGTACCTCGGCTCACCCCACTCCTCAGCAGTCCGACCCCAGGAGAAACCTTATTCCTATACCTGGCTGTTTCGGAGGGTGCGGTTTGCTCGGTGCTAGTCAAAGAAGAAAGCAAAATCCAGAGGCCGATCTACTATGTGAGTAGGCTACTCCGCGATGCGGAGACGAGGTACACCAGGATTGAGAAAATGGTGATGGCTTTGATCACCTCAGTCCGGAAGCTACGGCCTTATTTTCAAGCACACTCAGTGACGGTCCTCACCGATCAACCCATCAAGGCGGTGGTCCACCGTCCAGAAACATCGGGGAGAATGACCAAATGGGCCGTCGAACTAAGCGAGCATGACATACATTTTCAACCTCGCCCGGCCATCAAAGCCCAAGTGCTGGCCGATTTCCTCCTCGAGTGTACCATCCCAGAAGACGGCTCTACCCCAGAAAATCTCGAAGGACCAAAGCCTGAAGCTCGGTGGCTCCTTCACGTCGATGGGTCGTCCAATGCCCATCACTCCGGTGCGGGTCTGGTCCTCACCAGCCCAGAGGGAATGATCTTCGAATATGGCGTCCGATTCTCCTTCCCGGCTTCCAATAACGAAGCCGAGTACGAGGCCCTGTTAGCTGGTCTCCGGATTGCCCGCAACCTGAAGGTGGGAAAGCTTAACGCCTTCACCGACTCTCAGCTGGTGGCCGGCCATGTGCGGGGAGAGTTCGAAGCCCGAGAACCGAACATGATCCGATATCTCCAAGAGGTGCGCGGCCTACTTCCCCACTTTGCCGAGTTTGAAATTATTCAGATTCCTAGATCGGAAAACGCCCGTGCCGACCTACTCTCCCATTGGCCACCGCGGAGACGATGGATGCTGAACAAAAATTCCATCTGGAGACTCTGGAAAAGCCGAGTATCACGGAAGCCGATCGGGTGATGCAAATTGATGCCGAACCATCCTGGTTCGACCCTATCCTCAGCTACCTCAAAGAAGGGTCGCTCCCACCCGACCGAAGAGAGGCCAGGAAATTGAAGCTGCAAGCGACCCACTATGTACTGATTGACAGCCAACTTTACAAGCGGTCTTTTTCTATGCCACTGCTCAGATGCCTCCGCCCACCCGAGGCGGATTATGCTCTGCGAGAAGTACATGAAGGGATTTGCGGCAACCATCTGGGAAGCCGGTCCCTATGCCACAAGGTGCTGCGGCAAGGCTATTACTGGCCGACCATGCAGAAAGACGCGGACGACCTAGTCCGAGCCTGTGACGCCTGCCAACGACATTCGAGCATCCAGAGGCTCCCCTCTGCCGAGCTAGTTTCTATATCCTCCGCCTGGCCCTTTGCCAAGTGGGGGATGGACATCCTCGGCCCATTCCCTGGCGACAGGACAGCGGAAATTCCTATTCGTCGCCATTGACTACTTCACCAAGTGGGTTGAAGCAGAAGCAGTTGCGCAAATCACCGAAGCACGGGCCAGAGACTTTGTATGGAGGTCCATCGTCTGCCGGTTCGGCCTCCCCCACACCATAATCACCGATAACGGTAAGCAGTTCGACAATTCCAAGTTCCGCCATTCTGCGAGGAACACGGAGTCCGTCACCACCTTACTTCGGTCGGGCACCCACAAGCCAACGGAGCGGCCGAAGTGACCAACAGAACTCTCCTCCAAGGAATCAAAGCTCGCCTCTCCAGAGCCCAAGGCAGGTGGGCGGATGAGCTACACCATGTCTTATGGGCCTATCGCACCACCCCGAGAATTCCAACGGGCGAGACTCCATTTCGAATGGCTTTTGGCACGGAGGCCATCATCCCTGTGGAAATAGGCCTCCCGTCTTTGCGGGTGGAGAGTTATTCAGAGGAAGCCAGCAACGAGCAACTCCGCACCAACCTCGACTTGGTGGAGGAAGTCAGAGAGAAGGCCCGAATCAGGACGGCTGCTTATCAACAGAGGGTAGCTCGGTACCATGCCTCCAGAGTCAGGGGAAGACCTTCCTACCCGGCGACCTCGTCCTCCGAAAAGCTTCTGTATCCAAACCGCTGGAGCAAGGAAAGCTGGCGCCGAACTGGGAAGGCCCGTACCAAATCACGGAGATCATTGGGCCGGGAACCTACAAGCTGCAGGATCTCGATGGGAAATCCGTCCCCCGAACGTGGAACTCGGACAACCTCCGCAAATACTATCAATAGGGTATGTCCTTTATGCTTCGCCAGTTATCTATTTTCCCGCAACTTTTGTGTGAATCGATTATGCACCATATTGCCATAAACCGTAAAAGGAAATAGATGCTGCTTACCAATCCTCGGTACAACCGAGTTATCTGCCTGGGCAGGAAATCTCCGAACCTTGGCAGGGCCAAGTAAAAACAAGTCTCCGAACCTTGGCAGGGCCAAGTAAAACAAAGTCTCCGAACCTTGGCAGGGCCAAGTCTCCGAACCTTGGCAGGGCCAAGTAAAACAAAGTCTCCGAACCTTGGCAGGGCCAAGTCCGAACCTTGGCAGGGCCAAGTAAAAAGTCTCCGAACCTTGGCAGGGCCAAGTCTCCGAACCTTGGCAGGGCCAAGTAGTCTCCGAACCTTGGCAGGGCCAAGTAAAACAAAGTCTCCGAACCTTGGCAGGGCCAAGTCTCCGAACCTTGGCAGGGCCAAGTAAAACAAAGTCTCCGAACCTTGGCAGGGCCAAGTCTCCGAACCTTGGCAGGCCAAGTAAAACCAAGTCTCCGAACCTTGGCAGGGCCAAGTAAAACAAAGTCTCCGAACCTTGGCAGGGCCAAGTCTCCGAACCTTGGCAGGGCCAAGTCTCCGAACCTTGGCAGGGCCAAGTAAAACAAAGTCTCCGAACCTTGGCAGGGCCAAGTAAAACAAGTCTCCGAACCTTGGCAGGGCCAAGTCTCCGAACCTTGGCAGGGCCAAGTCTCCGAACCTTGGCAGGGCCAAGTAAAACAAAGTCTCCGAACCTTGGCAGGGCCAAGTAAAACCAATTCTCCGAACCTCGGCAGGGCCGAGCTACCAATTCTCCGAACCTCGGCAGGGCCGAGCCTCCGAACCTCGGCAGGGCCGAGCCCAATTCTCCGAACCTCGGCAGGGCCGAGCTACCAATTCTCCGAACCTCGGCAGGGCCGAGCTACAAATTCTCCCTTGGCAGGGCCAGTCTCCGAACCTCGGCAGGGCCGAGCTACAAATTCTCCGAGCCTTGGCAGGGCCAAGGCTCCGAACCTTGGCAGAGCCAAGTAAAATATATTTCCCGACCTCGACAGGGCCGAGCGACGAGTCCTCCGAGCCATGGCAAGGTAAAAATCACTCGGACTAAGACCCCGGCGGGAAAGCCTAAGCATAAATGCCTCGACCAAAGCCGAACGGCCCCCAGACAGTCCCCCAAGGGACTTCACCCGGTTTGAAAACGGGCGCTAAATGAATACCATCGGCGTGCGGAAAAATGCCACCATCGGCGGAATTCCCCTAAGAGGCTACAAAGCCTCACGCAACCGGCCAAGGGCCTCAGGCTGGGTCGGGAAATTCTCCCTAGCAGCAGAAAACCCTTGGGCGACCCCCCTGTAAACTCGTCGCGCGACATATCTACGATTAATGCGCGGACAATGGGACCAGGCCGACACTCAAGTCCGTCAAAGCGCATCAAAGTAATCGTTCTCAAAAAGGAAAGGGACTTCACAAAGACCATCTTTCATTCATGAAAAGAGGACCACAGAAAGATTGCAAAAAAGCAAAACAGGCAGAGCCCCTGGAGTCAGTCGCCCCCAGAGGCCAGCAACTCCTCCAGGAGTGCAGTCAGATCAGCCACCGCTGGCGAAGCAACTGAATCTCCTCCTCCTGCCGATCCATCACCCGATGTGAGGCCTCCGCCTCTCGGACTGAAACACCCAAAAACTCCTTGGCAGTCTTAGCAAGCCGCTCATTGATTGCAAGGCCCGACGCGAGGGCAGCCCATCGACGGTCACAGAGGTGCCCCTCTCCTCCGAGTATGGCGGGCTGCTAACCGAGGAGTACGAGTCAATTGACGATCGCGCTGGAGAGTCCATTTTTTAGAGCTCAAGCCGAGGGATGACAGAATCCAATCCCCCTCGGTCATATTTATACCGCCAGGCAGGTATCCCGATCGGTCGCACCGCAAGTGCCGACCCACGAGAATGTGCCACGTGTCGACATTCTAGTGCGCGAGGAATCCAAAGAGTCGTGCCCTAATCCCGAGTAAGATCGATAAGCAAGAACAGATTGTCCAGAGGTTCCCTAGGCGAACACTTTCCGATCTGTCGCCCCCTGCATTAAATGCATTTGGCGCTTCCCCAGGCTACTTAATACGCCCCTTTTCCTCGGAAAACGTGGAAGTCCATCGCTCGGGCAATAAATTACCCCTCGAAAGAGCAGCATCGCCAGTAAAGGCGTAACAACACGCCGCCGTTCCGCTCAACGCCCCCTCTATTAAGCGCCGCGTGGACCTAACGCCGTAGCCTGCAGCGGCGACCGATTCGCTCCCTCCGAGCTACCAATTCTCCGAACCTCGGCAGGGCCGAGCTACCAATCCTCCGAACCTCGGCAGGGCCGAGCTACCAATCCTCGAACCTCGGCAGGGCCGAGCTACCAGTTCTCCGAACCTCGGCAGGGCCGAGCTACCAATCCTCCGAACCTCGGCAGGGCCAAGCTACCAGTTCTCCGAACCTCGGCAGGGCCGAGCTACCAATCCTCCGAACCTCGGCAAGCCGAGCTACCAGTTCTCCGAACCTCGGCAGGGCCGAGCTACCAATTCCCCGAACCTTGGCGGGGCCAAGTGAAATTTTCTCCAACCTCGGTAGGGCCGAGTTACAGAATCCTTCGAACCTTGGCAGAGCCAAGTGAGACGTTCCCCGAAACTCGACTATCTCGAGTGACTAATCCCTTGAACCATGACAAGAAGGGATGTGAATCCCCTGAGCTGCGGCCACGGTCGACTCACGATACTCCGAGCCCCAATAAAAATGGAATGCGAAAATACCAAACTCCTGACCTAAGCAAGGAGCGCATTTCGCCGAACGATCTCTGCACCACCGCATACGAACCTCGATTAGTTCGGACGACATGAGGTCCTCGCCTAAGGGCGAGCGGGACACCTTTATGACCCGCAAACAACAAATAACAATAGCTCAGTACAAGAAAAGACAGATTGAGAAACAGGGTATAACTCTCTTTATTGCCAGTCGCGATAAATTACAAATGCCTCACAGGCGTTACAAGAGCATTGAAATGCATAAAATAAAGGCAAATACAAAACCCGGGTAACTGCTCCAAAGCAGGCCTGGACAACTGCGATGTTCCAACGTCCGGATCGAGAAATCATGCAAACCACGAAACGGCCAATCCACCTGGGCAGGATGAATTAAAAGACCCAGGGGGAGGCATGGCCCGCGGATGCTGATTCTGAGGATCCGAAAGGCCCAACCCACTCCCCTAGGAGGGAGTGCTGGATCGCGGGCCGCCACCCAGTTGAGGGAACCGGGGACCATCCGAACCCGGTTGCTCCCATCTTCTCCCTCCCGTGGCAAGGATTCCCCTCAGAGAAGGGTGGGAACCTAAGCCAGCGAAAGAGGGAGAGCCTGCACGTGCTACGGAGGTGTCCATACACCTCCTGACCTGCATCTCCGAGCAGGAGCCGCAGAAATCACAATGGAAACGCATATGTGCGCTCTCCGTATGATCTCTGCCCCCTCCATGTGCGCTCTCCATATGATCTCCGAGGCTCGTCCCTAGGGATGAGCCGTTCTTCAGCTGCTCCCCGGTCGCCCCAGCTATCCGGCGGCAAGGAGCCCATGAAAGAAAAAGTCGATCCTTCCACTCGTAGCAACAGAGAAACGAGTGTGGTAAAAATTTCAACAAGAAAGAAACTTTGGGGATAACCAGATGAGACCCCTCTTTTCCCCTCTTTATAGGCAGGAAAGATCGGGACGGGCCATCAGAGTTGAGAGTTCCGAGATTCAAACACCTGTCCCACGCCTCCACGTGGTCCCCCACGAAATTGGCGTAGCGCCCCACTGCGCGCCGAGCCCACCGCCTGAACCTGGACGCGTACGAAGATCCCCATCCGATCCCGAATCGCGTCATTAAATGCAGGAAATCGTCCGCTGATGCTTCGAAAACCGGCGGGCTCAGAAAATCATCCTTTGAAAAAATACTGTCCAATGGTGGACGGTTGCGTGCGCGTCACGACGGGGTAGCCTGCATGGGAAAGGAGCACCTTCCGGAAAGCTCTGATGCAGCTTTATACCCCCACTCTGCCGTATCACCACTTATAGTAAAGTAAAAACGAATTGCCTGCGGGACAGCAGACGCTGGCAGGATGGCAGGGGGCACGAAAACCTATTCCATCCGTCGGCCCCCGCCGACCTATTTCGTCTGTCGGCCCCAGCCGACCTATTTTTGCCTGTCGGCCTAGCCGACCTATTCCGTCGGCCCCCGCCGACCTATTCGCCTGTCGGCCCCAGCCGACCTATTTTAGCCGACCTATTCCGTCGGCCCTAGCCGACCTATTCCATCCGTCGCCCTAGCCGACCTATTTTCATCCGTCGGCCCCCGCCGACCTATTTTCATCCGTCGGCCCCAGCCGACCCATTTATCCGTCGGCCCCAGCCGACCCATTTATCCGTCGGCCATAGCCGACCATTTTATCCGACGGCCCCAGCCGACCCATCTCGTATATCGGTCCTAGCCGACCTATTTGCCTCAACCGACCGACTTTGTTCGTCGGTCCAGCCGACCTATTTTTGTCTGTCACATATTTACCGATCGACCCGAGCCAATACGTTTTCCTGGTCTCAAATTAAGGATGGCCCAAGAATATCAACGAGCCATGGGTCGTTCACGATCGAGGCAACACAGACAGCGGCGAAAGTCACGCAAGAAAAACACAGATAAAAAACAGAAATCCCTTTGCTATAAAACGTCAAATAAGGGGAAGATACAGAACGGCTCCTAAGAACCAGGAGCCCACCGGCTTTGGGAATACCCTCAGTCACGTCTGCAGGAGCACGGCTAGGCTCGCCCTTCTTAATGTTTCGCCCCCTCCACGGCAGTTTGCGACCGTCCCTCGGAGGCTACGGCTTCGCTGGGACCAGGGGCGCCGCCGGGCTCGGCGTCAGAGCATCGCATATTCATCTTCGTCTTCTTCTTCGGACTCGCCGTCTTCGGAATCTTCGACGCTCAGAAAAGAAAGGTCCCATTCCGGTGCTACTGAGTATCCTCTGCTTGCACTCTTCCATCCCGTGACGGAATGCGTCTACGCTCATAGCGTCTTGCCTCCCCTGAAGATGGCGAACTGCGTGTTGGCCTCGGCGGCCCGTTTCTCGGCCTCAGCCGCCTGGGCCTTCAGGATGGCGTTTTGCCCCTCAAGCTCGCTACCCGTATCTCGAGCTCCGAGCTCCTGCTGCGAGCAGACGCGAACGCACTTTGGAGAGCCTGAATCTCCGACCCCATCCTCGCCATCTGGAAAAGTCAAGGACAATCGGCGTCGCAGGGAACCAATAGAAAAATAAGGAGGGTAAAATAAGAGCATACCTCCCCCTCTCGCCTGGCCAACCTTCCAGGCCAGCTCCTCAGCCTCACTCCGGGCCCTTGTCCTGTCAGCGCCGACCAGCTCGACCCTCTCTTGCAGGGTACTGATCTTCGATGCTTGGCTTCAATCTCCCCACGAGCTTGCGATAACTCGCCACTCACTCGAGTCATCATCCTTGATGCCACCTCGCGTTCTCCTTCAATTCGGCGATTTCGTCATCACGCCGTTTCATTTCTCCTCCACTTCGCCCAGCATTCTTGCCAGGCGCCTTCTTTCATCGTCGGTCTCTCCTCAACCGGCTCAAACTCTCGCCGTGTTCCCGCGCATCGCCGCCACCTCCGCGGAGTGTTTTGATTCGATCCTGGCCAGCTCCCGGCATGCGTCGTCGCTCTTCGCTAGGAGTCCCTGTAACTCCTCCACCCTGCGTTTCTGCTTGGACACCTCGTCCACGGCAGCCTGATGTGCCGCCCTAGCCGCCCTCGAGTTCCTGTCCATCGTGTCCATGAGCTCTTCGAATTGCTCAGACGCCTTCAGCCGCGACTGGAGCTCGACATTCTCCCTCCGGGCCTGACGCTGGCCCCCGTCGCCAAACTCAGACGCCAGCAAATTGCCCGAGAAAGCAAAACCCCCTGCAAAGGCAAAAATTGAGTAAGCGCCCACAACGAAGTCCATCGGGTAACATCTGACACGCTGGAAAAATGACTCACCTCGAAGCATAGTCCCGGGTCATCTTCATCAAAGTCGTATTATCTATGGTGGGGAGGAGATGAATACCCTCAGCTACACCTTGCTGCCCGAACGCAGCATCTATCAACCCCCGGTCAGCAAACTCGTCCGTCGATGGACCCGCACCCGGATGCAGGATCGACCTTATCATGGCGGAAAACGCCTCGTCAATGCTAGCCTCCGAGCTGCTGGGTTGACCGACCCCACCTGAGGGACCGGCTTGGACGACCCCCAGCTGAGTAGCCTACAGCCTCCCAGCCTCCTCCGTCAGGGCCCTGGCTTGATCCTCTTCAGATAGCTTGGCCAGCCCAAGCGCCAGCCTCCCCAAAATCTTCTTCGAGGGGGCCCCAATTGTGGGACCCCCACTTTGTTGTGCTCCCTCCACCGATGCGTCCTTTCCGGTCGCCACCACCTGCGCCCCCTCCGCGGGCTCCCCCAAGGTCTCGGTCTGAACCACCTCTTGACCCGTCGAAGGCGGCCCGACCTCGCTGCTACCCGACTCCCCGGCGGATAAACCAAGCAGGGGCTCCTCCCGAACTTCCTCCGCTGCGGCTGTCTCCTCCCCCTCTCCCGCTGGAGCCAGTGGCAATCCCGCGGGGACAATGGACCCCTCTGCTACGGCCGCCTCCACTAGACCCGTCGCGGGTTCCTCTTTCAAGGGGGACGCGGTCGGACGAGCCAGCGGAGCCTCATCCGAACTGTCTGAAATCTCCAACACGAGAGGTTCGGGCGCCACGGCCGCCCTCCCCGGATCCTCCTTCGCCCCAGGCGCCTCTGTAGCGACTGCTCCAACGCCCGGCGGACTCCTCGCGGATGTATGACCCCTCTTTTTGGGCCGGCCGCTGTCCGCTCCACTACCTTCCCCGGGACGCTTCCCTCTCTTCCTCTTGGAGAGGCTCGACAACGCCAACCTAGTGGCTGTCAAACCGGAATTCACATATTCAGACCCAAGCGCAGTAATCAGAAAAATACGCAGCGCAAAAAGGAACTCACCTTGAGGATCCAGAGGGCTGAGCCCGGCTGCGAAGAGAGCCCCCTTCGATAACAGGTCGTTAGCCGAAAATGTCTGTCCATTACGAAGGACATCCAGGTCCCTCTCCTCCTGCGCCGATAAGGCCGGATGCGTCTCCGCATCCCTCGCAACTTCCCTCCATCGCCGAGGGAAATCGGAACCGATGTTCCCCTCCGCAATCACAAATCGGCTCTTCCACCCCTTGATGGAAGAGGGCTTGTCCACGATGACATTAAAAGATCTCCGAGGCCCGATAGAGGTCCACTCCGATTTCCTCCCAGGAGTCAAATGGTAGCAGGTGCGGAAAAGGGGGAGGGTTGCAGCAACCTGAATCTGGTGACACATCGAAATGAATCCAACGATGTTTCGCCAACTGTTTGGAGCCACCATCGATGGACAGATGTTGTAGTGGGTCATGATCTCCTTCACCAAGGGATGGAGAGGAAAACGAAGACCCACCTTAAAACTATCCTCATAGATAAAGACTCCAGACTCTAATCCCCGGGTAACCCTATCTGCAAGTCCCGGCACCCGCAAGACTACATCCAGGGCAGACCATACCTCTGGTGAATCCTCCCCAAATCCTCAGTAACAATTTCTGAGGCCACATCTTCATGACTCATCGCCATCTCAGTCGAGGGAAATCCTGGGCGAAAACGGTGAACGCTGGAGAGGATGAGAGGCCAATGCTCTTCTGAAAACAAGGTAAGAAGACGCCGCGAACATGCATACATGTGCGTATATATATGCATATAGGGCAGCTGTCACTTCGCTTCTCCGCCAAGAAACCGCCCTGGGGAGGCGGAACATCCCATTCGAGGCGTCCGGAATCGCCTGGACAAACCCCCACACCGATCGGGATTCACGGCACGGCACAATCCCAACCGTCGCTAGTGGAGGAGCCTTACCTCCGAAGGTACGATGGTCCTATCGCATTAATTAGGGCATCATTGCACGGACTGCTTAGGCCAAGACGTCCCGTCCGGGGCGCGCCACTTGAGCTTATACTCCCTACGCCCGAACCTACGCTTCGAACTAGGGAGTGGAGGGCATGTGTTGGGGGGTAAAATCATCATTACATTGATATTCGTGCGAAGCGGCTAAGGCTGACCCCCTCCTGCCGTCTCCTTCCGAGCTTCCCTAGCTCGGCCTCTTCCGGGCTTCCCTAGCTTGGCCTCTTTCGGGCTTCCCTAGCTCGGCCTCCTCCGGGCTTCCCTAGCTCGGCTTCCTCCGGGCTTCCCTAGCTCGGCCTCCTCCGGGCTTCCCTAGCTCGGCTTCCTCCGGGCTTCCCTAGCTCGGCCTCTTTCGGGCTTCCCTAGCTCGGCCTCCTCCGGGCTTCCCTAGCTCGGCCTCTTTCGGGCCTCCGTAGCTCGGCCTCTTCCGGGCTTCCCTAGCTCGGCCTCCTCCGGGCTTCCCTAGCTCGGCCTCCTCCGGGCTTCCCTAGCTCGGCCTCTTCCGGGCCTCCGTAGCTCGGCCTCCTCCGGGCCTCCGCAGCTCGGCCTCTTCTGGGCTTCCGTAGCCTGCTGCTACCTGGCGATTCACGCCCCGACGTCTACCTCCGCGGAACCTGACGCGGGAGAGCTCAAGTCTACCCGAGCAGCACCTTGAGCAGGGAATCATGTTAAGACGTGGCCTAAGACCTATTGTAACCGCCCCAGGTCTACTCACCCAGATCCCAAGACATCAAGGAGCTCTCCCAGCCGTCGATCCCTTAGCAGACAAGGCGTGGATTCTAACGGCCCCACAACGGCCTGATTCTGTCTACCCCCGTATCGTAACAACCTCAGTACCTTCCAGAAGATGCTCAAGTCCCTAGGTGACAGTCTATAAATATCATATTGGCAGATTCCTCAGGTACGCGACTCTTGACGCACAAAAACTCTGGAGTCATTCCTCTCTCCCGGCAGCTCGTCGGTGCTCCGCCCCTACCGGAGCCTCCGATTGGCCGCCCCCTGGAGAGGTCTCCCGAAGAGATCCACCTTCCCATTGTCTGGTTGATCGCCGATTCCTTCCTCACTGACTTGAGCGTCGGAGGGCCTTCCGCGGAGGACCACCCCCGGTGTCCCTCCGCGTGTGGGCTTCCTGTTTTGCAGGTCCGCCGCACCCCACTCCCTGAGGATCGACCGCGCCCGAGTCGGAGGACGGATCCCGGCAGCAACATATTTATTTAAAAAACGTATTTTTAAATGCAATCTTACCCCCCCCCCTCACGCAACTCCAACTCTTATTCTCATGATTTTCTCCAGATTATCAGCGGAGGAATCCCAACCCCTTGGAAATCGAATTCTATGTAAACCCAAACATTATGTCCCAACAACGCCCCAACCTCAATGCCCCTTTGGATTTCCAGCCGTTTATTTCCGCTAGAATTCTAAGCAACTCCCCCTTTGGAGTTCACGAAACTAATTAATTTACTGGTTCCAACGGTGGAGGGAAGTTCAACGGAACTAATTTCCAACGGATTAAAGATTTTCAACGGAAAAGTGACGTTAACGACCAGATTGTAACGCCCAGATTGTTAACGCCCAAATTCCCTTCTAGCGGAAGAGCGTTCCGGAATTTTTCCACGCGACGCCCAGATTGTAACGCCCATATTCCCTTCCAGCGGAAGAGCGTTCCGGAATATTTCCACGCGATGCATCCGCTGTGAAAAATATATGTCATACTTTATTTAAAAATACGCATGAATCCCCCAACTAACAAATTATTATTATTTTATTTAAATTAAATTAAATATGAATTTAATTTTATCTGTAATTAAGCTTTATCTTATCAAATGAAAGACTTCATCTTCGGATCACATAAAAACTACAAATATTAAGAATGTTTAATGGCACCAAAACAAAATTTACTGTAAATTAATAAATTAATGAATGTTTATCTCACATTTGCTAATTAAAACCAAAGAAAAGTCATATGCACAAATAGGAATATCAATGGCATATGACTAAAAAATTCAAATTTTTTTAATTTCAATATGAATAGGGCTCTGATACCAATTGTTGGTAACTAAACCTAAACCTTTAGTAAAAATCATCACAAAGAAGCCCAAGAATCATTCATGTTCAATCATCAAGAATCAATAAACAATAAACGGAAGCGTACCTGAATCTAATTGCTTGATATAATGGGATTCAGAGAATGAAGTCGTACATGGGATCCAAGACCATAACCGTTATATATAGATAATTTATAATTATCTATTTATATTTCTATTTTAGTCCATCATAAAAATAAAAATACCTTTTATGTATTTATATTTCTTTTTTAGCCCATCATAAAAATAGAAATACCCTTAAGTCTCTACATATTAAAGGCCTACACCCTAGATCATTTTTAATTGGACTTAACCTTATTTGACAGTCCGCAACATAATTATTTCACATATAAGTCCAATATTGAATTAAAAATTTAACAAATAAAAATTTAATTAAATGTATAAAATATTTAGATTAGCAATCCAATGCATACCCCAACTCGTAGCAATGCTCTATTGGGACTAATCTATGATCTGATCACAGGACGATACCACTATATGTATGGAACATGATCATCTTGCTATCCCTTAGAAAGCTACCCCATGTGACCCTAGGCCCACGATCCCATGGCAGCGCGATGCATGGACATGGCATGCTTATCTAGCCAATGAATATTAAAGTGCCCTCTCAAATTGAGCTCATACAATGCATTATGTTGTAAACAAGCAATTGGAATGGATTGCTCTAACCCAAAATACGGCATCACTTTATCCAACTGATGCCACTTCACGATATGAACACAATAAAGGCCTAAACGAAGTAGCAACCACTCGTTAGCGTGGGCTTTTAACTCTAGCCTTGAGATCGCCCAATGGTTAAAAACGATTGGAATGAAATTGAGAATGGTGCATGAGATATGCACTGTTGGCCAACTTATATAAGAATTGAACTATAAGCCTGGTGATAAATCTTTTATAAAGAAATCTTTTCATATTTGCTTTTAATGCAATATTTTGTTTTTTCCTTCTCTAATATTGGAACTACTTGATATATTTTATTTTGTTAAGTGCAAGATAAATAACAATTTTGCTTAAACACTTAGTTTGTGTAGACACCTTATTTTCTAAACTTTCTCCCTCTTTTTTAAATTTTGATTTTGACCGAAGTGAATATTCTAATTTCCTAAGATTTGGCATTTTTGAGGCACCTAATATCACGTCCAAAGCCTCATATTTCTCCTTTTTTTTTATTTATTGAAGGGGACGGTCAATGAATTTTCTGAAATGAAATTATTTTTTTTAGCCTAAGTTTTTCATAGACTTGAGCTGCCATGATAACATATTTGATCACGCAATTTCCTAACATGGCTGCTTTTGGATTGTAATTGCCGTTATTATTGTTTCAACTAATGGCTTGTTTATAAATTAGTTTGTACCATAGGTATCTTATTGGACAACCCTTTGAAACCCCTCTCTCTCTCTTTGTCTGATGTCTATGTTGCCATTAGGGGAAGTGTAAACCCCCGGTAATTAATTATGGGGAGGATAACTCTCGGGGTGACACCTAGTGTTATTATGACATTTAAGTACCCTGTATGTCGCTTGGATTCCCGAGTCATGTCTGATGGGTTTCCGAGTCCATGGACTGAAGCGTTGCATAGGGATTATTTATATGATGGAGGGGGACTCCCTCCATCATCTTGGCGTCCGCTTCCATCAGGTAATCCCCTGATCTAGAGAGAGAGAGCCCAAGAGAGAGAGATAGCGGAGAGAGAGAGAGAGAGAGAGAGAGAGAGAGATAGCCGAGAGAGAGAGAGAGAGAGAGCCCGAGAGAGAGAGAGACAGCAGGAGAGAGAGAGAGAGAGAGCCCGAGAGATAGAGAGAAAGCGTGAGAAAGAGAGACAGCCGGGAAGAGAGAGAGAGAGAGAGAGCCCGAGAGAGAGAGAGAGAGACTGGGAGACAGAGAGAGCGCGTGAGGCAGAGAAGAAATGGGAGGCCGGTCGATCCCTTGGTTCAGGCCCGGCGGCGTGTTCGCCGCCTCGCTGGGCCTGAGATCTGGCCGGCGACCCCGCCGGCACCGGGGGGGGTGTTCGGCGGGGTGGTGGTGGAGAGAGAGTAGAGAGAGAGGGCCAATCGGCCCTTCTCTCATGCGGTAGCGGAAGCCGGTTGCCGGTTGGTTCGGGCCCGGCGGCGTGCTCGCCGCCTCGCCGGGCCTGAGCTTGGACCTGTCGCCTCCATCGGTGCCGGGCGTGCGTCCGGTGGAGGTCCGGTCGGCCAAGGTGGCCGGCCGTGCCGTCGGCACAAAGACATGCCGCGAGGATGTGAGGGAGAAGATGAGAGAAAATTAAGGAGAGGGAGAGAGAGGGAGGCCGGCCGCGGCGGCGGCCGGCTCTGGTCCGGCCAACGGCGGCGGCCGGGTCCGGCCAACGGCGGCCGGACCGGCCCCAATTTAGCCGGATTTGCCGCTGGCGTGGCGAACTTCACGCGGGAGCAGCGGAGAGAAGAGAGAGAGGGAGAGAAATTGAGATAGATAGAGAGGGATGGAGGCCGACCGCGGCGGCGGCCGGCTCCGGCCCGGCCTCGGTGGCCGGGCCGGACGGGATTAGGCCGGCGGCGGCCCTGGCCGCCGGCCAGAAGCTGGGGATGTTTGGCTGAACTGGGCCGGCTGGGCCGGCCGGTTCAGGGCCTTTTGGGCCGTGCAGGAGAGTTTTGGGGCTGGTTTTGGGCCCCGTAACGGGCCGGGATTAGCAAGAAAATTATATGGCTAGAATCTGGGTTAATTCTAGTTTCTTGGGGTATTTTTACTTCCCCAATTGGGTGTGTATAGTGGGAGATATTCGAGCCCGAAGTTGGGCCCGTGAACTAGTCTGGGTAGGGTCTTAAGGGTCATTTTATTAATTAGATTTCAGTGAATTAATTATGTACATTGATCCTGTAGGTGCCCAGACATCTGATTAGTTGGTGCATCATTTGGATTTTGCGTAGGAGGTAAGTAAGACTATTATGCAATTTAATTGTTTAATTAATAAATTGAGTATATACAGTTTGCATGCATTTTTATAAATTAACTGAATTGTCTATGTAGCATGGAACTGTGGATTTCAAATGAACAATTATATGATTATAATGATTGGTAATATTGTAAGAAATGATTTATTGATGTATATGCCAGAAATGTGATTGCCTGTACGATATGTTTATATTGAGGTGATTATATGCATTTCCTTGTACTGTGCAAACCACTGTGAGATATTGTGAGATACAGATGCATGATGCACATGTGATGAAAATGTTAAATAGATTTATATGTGTCGCCGCGGTTCTCCTTTACTATGGCCCCACACATTGTAGATGTGTTCTGTTTGATTTTTATGGCCACACACACTGGAGATGTATTCTGTTATGATATGGCCCCACATATTGTAGACATGTTGATTTTTATGGCCACACACACCGTAGAGTGTGTTCTTTATGGTATGGCCCCACATGTCTTACAATGTGTTCTGTTGATTTTTATGGCCACATACATCGTAGAGTGTGTTCTGTTATGGTATGGCCCCACACATCGTACAATGTGTTCTGTTGATGTTGATGGCCACACATCTGGAGGATGTGCTCTGATTGAGGTATTGCAGGGCCGTGGGACACATAGGAAATCTATAATTACATAAACAGTGAGTTTGCTAGAGTGCATATTCTGATGCTTATCAAATGTTCAATTTATGTTAAGTTGACAATGCATATGTTGATAGCATGTTAAATATAATTCAAGTATGATATGATTGTATAATAGGCTTACTTATTGAGTGTAAACTCATTAAACCTTCACAATGTTTTTCAGAGCCTCAGGGTTGATGATGGATATTCGGAGTTGATGGAGCTTCTAATAAATAAAATAAGAACCATTGCATTGGTGTAATCCTATTATGTTTGTGTGTAGGGCTTGTTGTAGCCCAACTTTATTAGCATGACTTGGATTGTAGGGTTTGAAACCCAAAACTTATAACTATCATTTGTATTATGGTTGGTTTCATATTATTGCCCATTGAATCGTATATCAAGATTTTTAAGACGCCTTGCGTGCCCGGCACGCGGCGGGTTGTCACCCTAGCCCAAATTTTTTGGGTCTGGGCGTGACAGCTTTTATGGTATCAGAGCTCAGGTTATGACCTAGGGACACGAACATATTGACATGATAACTCATAGAGAACATATTTTGATGACATTATACTTAGGGAAACCTGACACTCTAGGCAAAATACTAGGATGATGTGGAGACAATTATGACTTTCAAGGAATTTCATGATTTATGCTTTGGAAGCTTGAAATTTAAAGTTTATCAAGATATTAATTGAATTACAAATTTGATAGGGATTAAGAATGAACCATCGCAAGCCAATGATATTGTGGACTCCCTGCTGGTGACCTTGACCAATGGGGAGGTCAAGGGGCTTCTAGAGGTTTTAGCTCCATTAAACTTGTTGGAAATGATTCGTAGCAGTTTCAGACCTTTAAATAATATGGAGATGAAATTTTAATTGGATATGCAATAAAAGATAGATGAATATATGGAATAAACATAGTAGTGGAAAATTGCAATTGATGACTAATATGACTAAGATAACACCATTATGTTCATATTGCAATGAGTTGATATGGATTTGAGGTATTAAATCTAAATTTGAATGTGGATGTATAAATGAATTTTTATAGTAGAACTTACATTGTTGATTATGAACTCATCTGCTGATTATAGGGATGATTAATATTGATGATATTTTGGGAATGGAATAGTTAATTACATGTTTTTTGATTAATCACAATTGAGTACTTTCTGAATTTGAGTCTGGATGGATAAGTATATATAGTGAATTTTACTAAGAGAACTTTTATTATGGATATTGCATGTTCAAAA